>CM055108.1:14302960-14415743 GCA_029204225.1 Diphasiastrum complanatum
TGACTGTACTTTTCAAACTAGTTCAAATGACACAGTTCAAATAAAAAAGAAAATCAAGGCCATTATTTTTGGTTTTTTGTACAATACGTTATTCTTCTAAAAATCTGATTCGTTTCAGATATAAGCTTCAATGCGCAAACCTCTCATGTCCAATACAAAAATAGTATCGATTTGAAAAGAACCTTGAGTTTATCTAAGCGAAGGTGGTAAAATTATCTTCGGATCTTATTCTATCACTGGTCAATTACCTGCTACTATGTTTTGGACACAATTTTGAAAGGCTCTTCAAATTTCAATCTTCTTAAATGATAATATTTATAAAATTGGGCATTCAAATCAACAATCACTAGACAAGACCCGATTGCTTATAGTTCACATTATACAATCACTAGACAAGACTCGATTGATTATAGTCCACTTATACAAAGCTTTAATTTCAACCTAAACCCTAAACTAGCACTTCTTTTTGTTATAGGAAAAGGACACATGTAGTGCCAACAAAAAAAAAAGCCCTAAAATGATTCTTTAGTTTGATCATGGAGGTGATTCTTTCTTGATCGGATCGGCAGGTTATAAAACCGTTGGTTCAAACTACCCCCAAAAACATCTCTCAATTGAGTCAATGGCATATTCGAGGTGATTTCAAAGGTAAAGGAGTTATTGTTATCAATTTATTTTTTATTAAGAAGTATAATGAAACCATCAGGAATTGTTACACACTGGACACTGGAGATGGCTGGTGGAAGCAAAGCAGAGGTGGTGGGTATTCCATTAACTTTAAATTTATTAGGAAGAATTGAATTTGAAATTACTTGTCTGGTGCAGTTTGACGTGGTGTTGGGCATTTGTGGGAGTGCGATGCAAAAGTCCTACATTGTTGGGATCATAGTTGCAGCGCGATTCTGAATCGCAAATCGCGATCAGAATCGCGATTCCGATTCACAATTCGGGATTTTCCCATAATCGTGTAGAATTGATTTTTTTTTTTTTGAAATTTAATTAGGCAAAATGGGTATCAGATGAAAGCTCTGATCGAGGGGATCATGATTGTGTAGTTTGCTGACTGTTTCGGGTGCGAAACACCAAAAAGTGTGTTTTCACTCGGGGAGTTGGAAGGCCAAATCATGAAGAGGCCTTACCGTCGGGGCCGGTAGCCCCCGGACCCCGCCGTTGGGGGGGCGTTGCCCCTCAAACCCCCCACCAGGGGGCTACCGCCCCCCGAACCCCCCGTTTCCCAGGGGGCTACTCCCCCCCGAACCCCCTAGAGCTTCCTGCTATATAGATACTGTAGATAAAAATGCCACCGCCCCCCTGTAGATAAAAATGGGGTCCAAATGTGCGCCGAGAATGGCCCAATATTTATGCCCCCAACTGTATGTACATTGCACTCACATCTCCAGTGAACCAATTGCAAAAGTGATCATCATCCATACAGTTGATAGTCCAAACTGTAGCATTAACATTTACTAAAAACCAGAGCAAATGACAACCGGATAGCTACTAAAAATAAGATCTGTTTGTGCCTCATCTATTGCACTTCTGAGAGGCAAAACGTTGGTTTGACCATTGATCCCCTAAAAAAATTTCAGCAATAATCTTGGTCGCGAATCACGATTCGCAGAATCGCGACCCGCGAATCGCAGACCTAGCGAATCGCGATTCGCTGCAACTATGGTTAGGATAGTTATTTGTATGAGTTTCATTGCAATGATAGACTGCATTCCATTTGCGGTGAGTTGCATGTGCCTCTAGGACCAGTAGATTGTAGGTATTGGCCAACGTTTCTTCTATGTTTGATCCATTCAGTGCCAAAATATAATTGGATTTGAATAGAACCTTCATTGAATTAATGCACGAGATGTAGAGCTCTCATATGTATGATCCATGTGAATTATCCCAGCATATTGGCACTTGCTTGTTGGCATAATTATAGTGTCATAGGGCCAAATCAGGGCTGATAGTTAAGCTTGACCCTCGACTTGTCTTGCTATTGGGTAGCTACTACCCACTACCTACTACCATGTTTGAAATTTCAAAAAAATTTGCAAAGCTCTTCAATCTTCTTCAGTTATTGTTTGTAAAATTGAGCATTGAAGCCATTAATTTGATTCTAAGGTTCTAACTCTAGGTGTCTTGCTGTCATTGACAAGACACCTATTACTGTGTTGCGAGTTGGGACTATGTCTCAGTCCCATTGTGGCTGATCATCTGAAAGACTAGCTAAGCATCATTGGTTTGGTCAGCCTTTACCCAACCAACTACCTAATACTAAGTAGGCTCATCACACAACGCTTTTTAGCTTTCGTTTATGTAGGATTTGGCCCAAATGGTTTGGCAGATTCCCACGCATTATGCAGCCGTTTACCACTTCCTTTTGAATTGTTCCCATCATCAGGTATTTCAATCCTCCATTTGACAAGCAAATAGAGGCCGCATCCATAGGCGTAGCTAGTGGAGCAGCTTAGAGAGGAATGAAACAATCTTTATTCTCTCCCGAATGCCCTATGCATCGTTCGACAACCTTCAACACTTGAGGACAAAAACAACGTTTGACTTGCATGTGTACGATTTCGAAGAGCTCTTCAAGTTTCAATCTTCTTAAGTTGTGACATCCATGACAAGATTCATAGTAGATTCTAGTGAAAGAAGCATTCCAAAATCTTGATCCAAAATCAATCAACAATTTTTGATGTTGTAGGGAAAAATGGTCTCTTTTGGTGGTTTGGATTGTTTGTTTTGAATTTTTCAACTATTTTTGGTTTCCAGGTTTGATAAGTCAAACTTGGTAAACTTGCTTAGACTTCTTTGCCAGCGAATTAGAAAGATGTTCCTTCTTTTTTAAGAATTTTGGATACATTTCTTTTCTTTTTTTAAATATTTCCAATAAATTGAGGAAATTGCCATTCCAAGTTTGCAGTTTTTTACATGGTTGATCACCATGCATCTATTGCGAAGTGCCCTAGATTTCTTATGAATGGTCAAATTGTTTTGTTACTAGGAACATTGGAACACTATCGTGAAGATCTCCAATTGGTTAACATTGGTCGTTCAATGCATGTTTAACTTGTACAATTTTACTCTATAGCCTTTGAGGATTGAAGAAAATCTGATCAAAATTGGATAAGGGTACAATTTTACTCTATAGCCTTTGAGGATTGAAGAAAATTTGATCAAAATTGGATAAGTAGAACTCTTGTAGCAATTGATCAAAGCTACCATAATGTTGTAGTGACTAGGCACTTGTTTCATGGAATAAGTTTTTATAGAAGGTTGAAATCATTTGTTGATCATACAAATGGTTTGACTTTGTCACACCACTCAAAAAGATCACTTGGCACCTTAGGTCACCTTGATAAATGCGCTATTGCTACAATACACGTACGGAGGTCAAGTCGTATGTACAACATGTGAATGTGTACACATCCTAAAAATATTGATGCAGCTACCTAAGACGCACATCTTTTGAATTAAGCACATGAGAATAGAACAAATATGTGAGGCACAGTCTTCCATGCCATTTCATATGCTCTACCACAGTCCACGCTATATGGTTATGAAGTGAATAGTGTTCAAATTGTTGTTAATCATTACCTCCAAGGTTTTATCATATTTCTAGAAACCATATCAATTTCAAGCATAGAATTTGAGAACCGTGAATGGTTCACCATGGTTCTCAGAACCGTACAGTGAACTGTACGTACGGTTCACCAAAAATTAATTAATTTTCTTTTTAGTTTCTCACACCCAAAAATAGCCCAAAAATATGCAAAAAAAAAAGGCCAATAAAATCTGTGAAATTTGTGAAATTATTTGAATCTGTGAAATCATTTGAATCTGTGAAATCTGTGTGATGCCAAAAATCTGTGAAATCAAAATCATTTGAATCTGTGAAATCTGTGTAATGCCAAAAATCTGTGACATCTGAGGACCATTTGTGAAATCTGTGAAATGAGAACCAAAAATGCCTTGGGAGGGGTTTTGGGGGGAAAATGGAAATTAATTAGTTAATTAATTAGAGGAACCATACCACGGTTCGTGAACCGTGGTACGGTTCACCCCACGGTTCTGAGAACCGTGGGTTCTATGATTTCAAGGTACACGTAGTACAATCTTAGGTGTATTTTAAATACACGTTGGCCAAGATTCCAAAAAAATTATAAAAATTGAATCATAACCCAAAAAATTGCCGTAATAATTGCTCCACCCAAAACCGATGGTACTGTAGCCAAACAATCTACTAAAATTTACAAGTGTAGCTTCTACTACCAATTCTCGGAATTTTGTAAAAATAGTAATTTTGTGCAATAATCTAGAAATTACTGTATTTTATCCATAGAACCCACGGTTCCCAGAACCGTTGGTTCTGGGAACCGTGGAACCGTGACAGGAACCGTACCACGGTTCCTTGAACCGTGGTACGGTTCACCTAAAAAATAAATTAATTAATATCCTAACCCCCCCCCAAACCCCTCATAGCTCGTTTTTTGACCCCTTTCTCTGTAAAAAGAAAAAAATTAATTAATTATGCCACGGTTCACACGGTTCCCCCTAAAAAAAATTGTGAACCGTCCGGTTCACAGCTAAGGAAGCGACCCTTGCGTCCGAACACGCGTCCGGACGCGCATCCGCATCAGCGTCCGGACGCGGGCGTGACAGGGGTGCGTCCGCATCCCCGGACGCATCCGGTTTTTTTTTTATTTTTTTGATATTTTGCGTGTTATTTAGACAAAAAATAAAAATAAAAATAAAATAAAATAAAAATTGGACGCGTCCGACCCCGCGTCCGGGTCCGGACGCAGCCGGACGCGGAATGTCTGGCCCGGACCCTCATGTCTGGTTCACAGTACGGTCTCAGAACCGTACTGAACCGTTAACGGTTCATTAATTCTATGACTTTATCATGTACTTGTTGTACTGCAGTTTGATAGTAAACTTCTTGAATTAGGCCAAGAAATCTTTTAAAAAAATCGAGAATCGCTAAAAATGCCTGATTGCAATTAATGACTTTTGTACTACAAATCAGTATTGTACAACCCTCTGTATGGACTGTTTCAGTAATACATAAAATTCTAAAATAAAAACAGTCCACGGACCACAACCTACAGAAGCAGAAAAAAGTTTGTAAATCTTGGTTTTGATCTGCAGCTGTCGGAACACCTACAAATCTGCCTCAAAAAGTACTTGTAGTTGATTGGTACCGCGATCTGAAAATCCAGTACAGCACTGTACGAATTTGGAATGGTTCCTAGAACTAATCTCTGTCTGCAGCAACCTGCAGCACCTTCAAAATTGTCACAGAAGCGCTTGACAAATGCCCTTGTTCAACACTTGTACAGCACTGGTACTGACCAGTACATCATCCTGTTACAACTATACGGGCTACAGTACTAACTATTACATCATCCTGTTACAACTATACGGACTGCAGTCTAAGTGTAGTATTTTACTTTCAAGTACAGACCTAGAAAAACCTGCAGAATAGCAGAAGACCACAAAAACACCAGAAAGGCCTGAAATGTACTAAAATAGAATTTGTACAAAATTTACGGATCTGGAACAATTTGTACTATGTGCTCTCAAAGTTCTACTCTGACACCATGGAACAAAAGCAATGAAAATAAGATTGAACCAAATCTTGATTTAAGAAAACATTATACCAATCTTATTGCTATAAATGGAAACGATTAAGTCTAGAAGTTTCTAGACAAGCACACATCTGTCATTTAAAGAAGTATAGTGATATCATTAAGTGAACAACACAAATAGAAAGTAGAAAAGATATCATTCTCCATTGAAGCTTGTAGACACAACATAGAATTAGCAATTATTATTGGTAAACACAAAGTACAAACTCATTAATGAGCTAGAATAACATTTCAATGATTGAGGCTTCTCACACTAGATGAAACTAGTCTTATTTATGGACAATCTGACTTTCTCTCTCTAGGCCTACCTACCCTCACTACCACTCTCACCTACTCTACCTACCACACCTACCCTACCTAACTATCTACTAGTCAACCGACAACTAGCCAATGGTAGGGTACCACGATGCATAGACGCACTGCGTTTCTGAAACGCGTTTCTGAAATTTTAAAAATAATTCCAGAAACGTTTTTTTAATATATTTTTTTTTGGTTTTTTTAGGAGCAATATGGGTATCAGATGAAAGCTCTAATTAAGAGCATAATTACTGTGTAGTTTGTCGACTGTTTCGGGTGCAGGATGGTCCAGTTCAGGTGCATTAATCCATGTTGGGTTCTGTCAAGGATAAAAAATCAAAACTAACCTCTAGCCCGTCTGTTACGATCACAGATGGTCCCAGTAAGTGTGTTTTCGCTCAGGGAGTTGGAAGGCCAATTCATGAAGAGGCCTTACCGTCGGGGCCGGGGTCTACCGGCAGCCCCCGGACCTTGCCGTTGGAGGGCGTTGCCCCCCAAACCCCCCACCGGGGGGTACTGCCCCCCGAACCCCCTGAGCATTTATTGAAAACCAGAGCAAATAACAACCAAATAGCTATTGAAAATAAGATCTGTTTGTGCCCCATTTACTGCACTTCTGAGAGGCAAAACGCTGGTTTGACCATTGATCCCCTAAAAAAATTCAGCCATAAGCTATTTTTCCAACAACCAAAAAAAAAAAAATTTGCAATTCTGGGAGGAGAAACGCGTTTTCAAAAACACGTTTCTGTGCATCTATGCCACGATGTAGCTTCTAGGTACTAACTCGATGCAGGTCGTAGCTCATGATAAACCATACCATAATTAGTAAAAAATGTCATGAGGCCTATTTTCAAACTTTTCGCCTAAACTTTTGATTTTATTGACAAGGTTACTCGACCCATACACTTGATTTCTAGATCTTGATTAAACATCTGACGATATTGGGAATGTATTCCCTAGTCACATTCCCAACCAGGACCACATGAAGAACACATGATACATCCAAAAAGTCGTGTCCCCAGCACTTGAGAACATCGAGAAATATAGATATAAAAGTTCCACTAATGAAAAAGAAAAATAGAAAAGGTCCATAATTGAAAGTTATTTCAAAGCCTTCATGCCCAAGTACAACAAAGCAACCTATTAATTCAAACATGGTTTTTGATATACATCTAGTAGTATAAAAGTTGAGCAAAGTTTGTTCTTGCTTAGCATTCACATATAAAACCCTAAATACTCTAATGCTACTTCTTTTTTCTCGACAAACTTTGAATCTTGATTCTAGAACCTTGCACCATCTAATTCATGCAAATCATATCCAATTAGTTGAGCAATAAAATTATTTGAATAAAATTTATTGAAAATACAGAAACTAGAAACATGTGTTGATTGCTATACAAGATTTCAATGAAATTCAAGAACCATAAAAATACACAATATACACTTGTACCTCATTTCGACCCCAAGTAAAGCAACGGCCATTGGGATCCAAAGCAACACAATGACATGATGCTGCAAAAAGTACATAACAAAATTTCAGCAACCACAAAAGATGTAGAGCTGAAAGATTAAAAAGCTTGTCCAAATTTTGGCTAATGGGCAAACTTTGGAAGACTATAGGTAGCAAACTTGCAATCTCTCATCCAAGGAGGGAAAGCACTATTGCTACTGCTTCTTATAGAAAATTAGTATGGATACTATCCAATTGCAGACCTTTTAAGCACAACATTTGTCAAATATCAAACCATCAACTCAAAGTAGAAAAATAACATTTTTAATAATGCAAAAATTCATTACAAAATCACATGTGACTACTTGACTTAAAGGTCAAAAAATTCATCTTAATAATAATTTGGATGTCGCAAAGGTGATTGTTGCCAATATGACCACGAAAAGAACTAAACGGAAAAACTAAAAAAAACACAATAAACATATAAAAGCTTTTCGATTGTGGGAATAGAGAGAGCACCAAACAAGTGTTAATAATCACCAATCTTTTGAGGAGACATCAAGTAGGTCAGAATGATCGAATGCTTCTCTGTTCTATTGTAATCTGATTACATTCTCTTATAATTTTGTTATATTCTGATACAACAATGTTTATTCTGTTATGTTTGTCTACGAAATCAATCTAACAAATTTTGATGATTTCAAAGTTAGAATCACTTAGAATTCGAACGTGGCAATAGTCGCAATAGTTTTGTTCGAATTTGATAGACATAGTCATACATTAGGAGAAGGATTATTCCGCAGAGTTTGATAGTGCATCTATCGAGGAATCCATTTCTCTATCGAGCATTCTTTCCTTGTTCCAACATGGTATCAGAGCAATAATTTCTGGTATCGGATCATTTTCTATTGATTACCAATTAAATCGTTGCTTCCATGCAAGGCTGCACAAAAGCTATGGAAGTGTTACTTCTTTCATTCTCAATTTACGTAAATCAAAAACCCATAGATTTAACACTTGGAGCTCAAATCCCTTCAAAGGTGAAATGAAATTTCCTTATAGTTCAATATTGAACAAACTTCCTACACTTGCAAAACTAGTATAAAAGGAGGTATGCATTTGTAAGTCACGAATGCTTCCATAATGCACCAAATTGGATTGCATTCTCATAAAATATCATCAAATGAAGAACTTAGATTATCCTAATTGAAAAACATGTGGTCATGCTCACATTAAGTTACTGAATAGCTTAATGGCATATTATGGCATTGATACAATAGATCCTAAGTTGCATCGGAATGGCATTCCGGAAGCATTATGCATAGCATTCCGGAATGTAGCGATCTGGAACATCGGAACTTCAAAAAAATATAAAAAAATAGAATAGAACAAACCTTCAATTTGTTTTTTACAGCCATTTGAACCCGAGTAGGAGACCCACAAACTAGGAGCAATAATAGGTTTCAAAATCTAGGGAATTCTATTGTACACAACGCAATGATGCATCTATGCCAAGTTAGTGACTTCTTGTCATGCCTTCTCAGTGATACTGATATCAAAGCCAAAGCTTGCATGTCAAAAGCATTGAGGAAGGAGTGCCCAAGAATGACATGGTACTCTTGATCTTACCTCTAGAAACTTTTCTCCACATCTTTGATAAGATGGGTGGGATATCTACCAAAAGTTCACTCTATTTTGAACATGAACATTAAGAAATATCTTTGAAAGGCTCATTTGCAATGTTCCAAAAGAGCACCCTACTTTTTTCGCACCTCACTCCATCGTGAGACAACTGAAACCAGGAGACTTATTGACCTTTACTATAGTTCCACAACACGTGCATTCTAGCATGAGTTTATCACACATGCTCATTAAATTTGGACAAAATATGCCACTACCTTATACAAGGCCCCTTATACCATTCCCATTACTCTCGCCAATGCCTACAAAGTTTTCTTTATTCAACTCTTTCATGGTCAGTGAAGCTATTGATAAGATTATATATAATCGAGCCCGTGCTTGTGAGAACCTTGAATCCGAACTCCATATCCATGCAACTGACATTGTTTCCCCTTTACTTGTTGACCTCCTCAATAGCATTGTCGTATTCACTCCATTGTGGTGCACGAATATCATCCATTTAGTACATAAGAGTGGTATCCCCATGAAATTGGAAAGCTATTATACCATCACGATTGGACATATCATAGCCATGCTCTATGAAACTATCCTACAAACACCACTGAGCTGAGAGGATGAGACCAGACGATTTTATACAATAGTAGAAATAGTAATGGCCCCTATAATAGCACGCAAGCATGGCCATACTCACACTAAGGGGTCTCAAATAAACATTAATTCCTAACACTCCCCCTCAATGTTTACTTTGTTATCTATTACTCCTAGAAGTTCTCTAAACTTCTGAAATTTTTCTTTGCCAAGTCCTTTGGTAAAGATATCTGCAACTTGCTCTTATGTAGGACAATAGATAAGCTCCATTTCACCACTCTAAATCTTCTCTCCGATGAAGTGTTGTAGAATCCTTCGTAACCATATTGCTTCACTTGCCGCACTAGTAGTAACTCGGTATTCTGCCTCTGTAGATGATAATGTGATAGTAGGCTCCTTCTTTGAACTCAAGGAGATAGCACCAGAACCAAGACAAAAAACATAACCTATAGTAGATCTTCGGTCTTCCGCATCTCCAGCCCAATCAGCATCCACATATCCATGTAACTTCAAATCATCATGTCTCCCATAGAGAATACCAAACCTCAAAGTACCCTGGATATATCTAAGTATCCGCTTAGCAGCTCTCCAATGAATTTGCTTAGGCTTAGCCATAAACTAACTAACCATACTCACAGCATACGCAATATTTGGTCTCGGAGTAGTTAGATAGATTCAGCTTCAACAAGCTTTCCATATAGCGTCTCATCTACATCGTGATCCTCCTCAGCTTTAGTAAGCTTACATCCACTATCATATGGTGTAGAAATTAGGCTTGCACTCTGACATATTAAACTTTTCAAGAATTTCATGAGCATACTTAGATTGAGAAATAAATAGCCCTTGTGCTACTCTCCATGCCTCAATCCCAAGAAAATATTGTAGTGAACCAAGATCTTTCATGTCAAACTCCGATGAGAGATCTTTCTTGATACTCTGAATCATACTATGATCTGATCTTGTAATAATGAGATCATCCACGTATATCACTACAATTACAATATGACCATCCTTGATCAAAACATAAAGTGTATGCTCTGAACTACTCCTCTAAAAGCCATACTCCTCAAAGTATGTTTCAATCCTCGTGTACCATGCCTTGGGTGCCTGCTTAAGTCCATATAATGCCTTGTCCAACTTCCTAACCTTATCTTCATGTCCTGCTACTATGTATCCCTCTGGCTGCTCCATGTAGACTTCCTCCTCTAGAAATCCATTCAAGAATGCACTCTTCACATCCATTTGTTGAATATCCCATCCAAACTAAGCTGCAAATGATAAAGTTGTCCTCATAGTAGTAGACTTGGCAGCTGGTGCAAAAGTTTCTTCATAGTCAATCCCTTCCTGTTGAGCATAACCTTTTTGCCACCAATCTTGCCCTATTGTTCATCTATAGAACCATCTGATTTGTACTTAGTTATATAGACCCACTTGCATCCAATGGCCTTTTTACTTATAGGTAACAGAACAGGTATCCAAGTCTTGTTCTTCATGATTGAGTCATACTCCTCATCCATAGCTTTCCTCCAAATATCCTCTTTTTCAGCCTCTCTAAAAGTAGATGAATCCTTAGTTTCCAACCCCCGTATGTGCAAAATGTACATCCCCATCTTCGTGATTATCTTCATGTCGATCTTGATCTTCATGATGATCCTCCTATCAATCCTAATCTTCATGTTGCTTTTCAAGCCTAGCCGATCTCCTAGTTCCATGCGTACTAGACTCTCCATGTTCCCTAATAACATACTCTCCCCCTTTGTCTAACAGAGTATCTTGACTTGTCTATCTGTTCCTATCTTAAACCATGTGAAATACTTGAACCCTTCACCCTTATTCTTGAGAAGATAGATCCATGTCTTCCTAGAATAGTCATCCACCACCATGAAGTAACTTGCTCCCCCATAAGACTGAGCTCTCACACAAATCCATATGAACAAGTTCTAGAACATTTTTCGCCCTGAATGTACTAGACAAAAATTTCTTCATATGATGCTTGCCTAAGACACAACCTTCAAAAACGTTGTGATCAAAAAGAACTTGAGGAAAACCTGTAACCATGTTGTATTTCCTCAAGACTTGTAGACTTTTGTAATTCAGATGTCCAAACCTTGCGTGCCATAACTTACGCAATGATCCAATATCCGCAACACTTGCATGATCATCCACCACCCGAGCCTGAAGTATGTACAACCGTCCTGCAAGTATGCCCTCAGCTACTACTTCATTATCCTTCCTCTTGATGAGACACCGCTCTTCATCAAACTAAACCACCATGTGTTGCTTCGTAATAGTTGATACTGAGAGTAAGTTTTACTTGATTCCTGGTACATAAAGCACGTCCTTTATGTCTCTAATCTTCCCAGAAGGTAGTTGAACCTGTACTTTTCCAACTCCTTTATATTATATGTGTAGTCATCGCCCCAACTTCACATTTGACCCATCATCTAATTTTTGAAAATTAGATAGCCACTCCCGCGTAGGTGTCATATGCTTCGAAGCTCCTGAATCAATAAACCAACAATCTTCTTCCTTCGAGAAGCCACCACCAGAAGATGTTGATGCCGAAAACAACTCATAGTCCTCAAGATCCAAAGCACTTAATTTTGTATTAGATGCTTCTTCTTCTTCAATAAAATTCCCATCCTGCTTCTTCTTGAACTTGTTGTTCCAGTACTCCTTTGCATAATGCCCTGATTTGCCACAAACAAAGCAGTTTCCCTTTCGAACTACTTTCTTTCCATCTTTTGATCGATATGATTGATTCTCCTCCGTATCATGCTGCTTCTTCTTCTTTATCCCTAACCCTTCTTGGAACTTTGCTCTTGCTTCTTCGCCAGGAATGCTTGTTCTTTGACATCGTCCCTGTTGACAATATTTTGTTGTGTCATTTCTTCCTATAGTAAGACGGCATTCAACTCATCAAAAGAAGGCCTCCTCTCTCTTAATGATAGCATCATTACAAAGTTCTGACAAGCCAAAGGTAGACTATTAAGTACAATGGATACTAAGACTGAATCTTGAACACTTTCTCCAACCGCAATAAGTTGTCCTCTCAGATCTTTCACCCGAGTAAAGTAGTTTGTTACTGATTCACCCGTACCCATCTTCAATGTGTGTAGCTTATTAGTCAAGAACAAGATTCGTGACTGATTTACCGTCTCACACAAGTTCTTCAGTATATTCCAAGCCTCCTTGAGTCCAGCAGCAAATCTGATGTGAGGAATGATCATATCTCTAACTGAGAAGTTAATGATATGATGAGCTTTTCTTCTAAGTCTTTGATACTCTCACAACTCTGTCAGTATTAGGAGGTACTTCGACACCTGTGACAATTTCCCAATATTCTCGATCCTGGCGAATATTCTACATCTTGAACTTCCGTATACTGTAGTTTGTTCCATCTAGCTTGCTAGACTCCGGCAACACAGCGTCGTTCAATCCTGCCATTGTCAAATAGTAATACCGATTTGTAATGACTTTCAATAACCTGAATTGCACCAATCACTTGCAACTCAACCAGCAAACAGATTCAGCTTAGCAAAAAGATGCAGGTCAGTCTAGCGAACAGGTTGAGGTTCACTCCAACAAACAATTGCAGTCACAAGTCTATAGTTCAATGATCCAACGTACAGATTCAGAAGGCAGCGAACAAACCTTCAGTACAGTGATCAAACAGCCAGCTAACAGATCTGTAGACAGCAGTGAACATGTTAGAGTCCAGTTACGACTCTATCATGACCTTGGCACGGCCGGTCACCTGAGGGCCTGAGGCCAAGTATTGGCAAGGGCCAGTGATCGAGGAGGACATCAGTCCCAAGTTGGGACCGGTGCATCACGAGCAGTGACCCAGTGTGGCCGCCTGACAAGTTGTCAGAGATGCGGTGTGTCTTGACCATCGGGACCCTAGCCGTCAGTGACGAGATGCTAGCCGGCAAGTAGTCCGGGTGACCAAGAGGGTCACAAGTCTTTGGCGGGGCACGGGGGTGGTACCCTATGAGTCACTCAGTATTCACAGGTCACAGGGGCTAGGCATGCCAAGTGGACTGATCACCCACAGGTGGATGCCATGTGCCAGTTGACGGGAATAGCAGGAAGAACGACTCAAGGAGGGCGTGCCTATGGTTGGGAGGTTGATTCTACACACCGGCTTCTAGGATTCACGTTGCTCTTCCATCACCACCACCCAACCCTGTGCTTAGTCCTGTCCATAATCCACCTACAATGGTTGTGCGTTCGCCTGCTGGTACTTCCCCTTCTGTGCAAGCTCGCATGGATAGTGTGGAAAAGACCGTCGCAGAGATGCGAGCAATGATGGTAGCTGGTGGTTATGCGTCATTCTCGCAGTATGCTCCACCTTATCCGTCTTCTGTTGTTCGTCCTATGTTACCTCCACCCTATCCAGAAGACAGATATTAAACCTACCCGTTTCGCTGGAAACACTCCCCAACGCAAAACTGATATCGTAGATCAGTGGTTGCATAAGTGGGAGAAGTATTTTGATTTGAAACGGTCCCCAACTGATGATCTGATTACCGGTATACTGTTGAGATGCCAGATGGTAAGGGAACAGAGGTTTGGGATGAAAGAATCTCTCGAGCGTCTTTGTCTATTTAGATGTATACCGAGAAGTTAGATTTTGAAATCACTAAACTAGCTAAGTTTGATATTGTACTTGGTAAGCGGTGGCATGCAAGTAAGCAGCCCGCTATAGATTTTAAATCACATGTGTATAAGTTCGGGCATGAGGGTATGTCTCATGTCTTAAAGGGGGAGAGACCATCTGTTGAGGGTCCTCTTGTTACCTATATGCAAATAAAGAGAATGGAGATTCAGTATTTGTGGTTGTGTTATGTGAATGTTGATTCCAGTTTTGATTCTTATGTTGGTAATAATCAGATAAGCACACTCACTAATAAACCACAAGAAGCTTCATTTACTTTTGCATCCCTTAGTGCACATGTATTTGCATTACAGTCTAGATGTGACCCAGCAAGTGAGTTGGAGAAGTCCATCCGCACGCAGTTCAAACACGTGCTAATTAGAAATATGCCAGAGGGATTGCCGCCTAGTCGGAACGTTGATCATCGTATTGAGCTTGTTCCAGGGGCAAGTCCGGTATGTAGGCCTCCTTATAGGATGAGCCTAAAAGAGGAAGAGGAAGTCAGAAAGATGTTGGAGGAGTATCTCAAGTTGGGGTACATCCGTCCAAGTTATTCACCTTTCGCCTCTCCTATTTTACTTGTTAAGAAAAAGGATGGTAGTTTCTGGATGTGTGTAGATTACAGGGGATTGAATAAGATCATTGTAAAGCACAGGTATCCGATGCCCAGGATTGATGATCTACTGGATGCGTTGCAAGGTGCAACCATTTTCAGTAAGATAGATCTCAAAAGTGGATACCATCAAATACGGATTCGAGATGAAGACGTCCAGAAGACGGCCTTCCGAACCCGTTTCGGTCATTATGAATTTTGGGTTATGCCATTTGGGTTAACCAATGCCCCAGCCACGTTCATGATGCTCATGAACGATGTCTTGCGAGACTATATGGGCAAGTTTGTCGTCGATTTTATTGACGATATATTGGTTTTAGTAAAGTGGTTGATGAGCATGAGATTCATCTCAAGACCGTTTTGGGCAAGTTACAAGCTTCTATCTTGTATGCCAATGCTCAGAAGACAAAGTTGTGTAAGACTCGTGTTGAGTATTTGGGTCACGTAGTGACAGCTGAGGGTATTTCGGTTGATCCAGCCAAGGTGGCTGTGGTTAAGAAGTGGCCGAGGCCTACCGATATACGCCAATTACAATCTTTCTTAGGCTTTTGTAAGTTCTACCGGCGGTTCGTTAGGAATTATTCCTGGATAACTGCTCCTTTAACGGACCAGTTAAGGAAAAACAACATTGTGGTTCGATGGGATGCTAAAGCTCAGCAACGTTATGAAAACTTGAAGGAGTCTATGGCCACGGCTCCAGTTCTCAAGATTGTGGATACCCAGAAAGCTTTTGACCTAGAGACGGATGCAAGTGGCATTGCCGTAGGTGCAGTGTTGGGCCAAGAGAGTACACCAGTAGCCTTTGAAAGTAAGAAGTTGACACCAGCTCAACAGAGATATCCTACACACGAGCAAGAGCTGTATGCGATTATACATGCGCTCAAGGTGTGGAGACATTATTTATATGGCGCCGAGTTTTATGTGTACACAGATCATCATACTTTAAGGTATTTTTGCACTCAGCCAGATTTGAAGGGCCGCCAAGCTCGGTGGGCCGAGCTGATGTAGGAATTTCATTTGGAAATTCGCTTTCGAAGAGGGAAGGAAAATGTGGTCGCTGATGCACTATCTCGTATATTGCATCAGATGAGCTTTATTGTGGTTGCCAGTGGTCTCATGGAGGAGATTAAGAAGGCTCAAGAAAAGGACCCGCATTGTCAGCGTGTGTGGCCTAATGCGCGCAAGGTAGTCGACCAAACGGAAGAGTCAGTCGAGGCTGTCGCTTCCGTAGAGGCACACACCAGTACATATTTAACATACACCGTCAAGGATGGTATGTTATTGAGAAATGGAAAAGTTTTCGTGCCAGACGTGAAGGATCTTCGTCGTAAGATGCCATGATAGTCCCTGCGCAGGGCACCCTGGTATTGATAAGACCAGTGAGCTTTTGAGAAGGCATTATTTCTGGCCACGATTGCAACGGGATGTAAGAGAGTATGTCCAACGTTGCACGGCTTGTCAGGTGAACAAGGCCAAGAGAGTAAGTCCTCCGGGCTTGCTACATCCACTTGAGATACCTGCAGGAAGGTGGGAAAGCATCTCTATGGATTTGTTGGGCTACCCAAGACCCAAAATGGATTCAATTCCGTTATGGTAGTGGTAGACAGGTTTTCCAAGATGGCTCATTTCATCGCAACGACCAAGAAGGTCACAGCTCCGCAAGTGGCTGAGTTGTTTATTCAGAATATTGTCAGGTTCATGGTCTTCCGAAGTCCATAGTTTCTGACAGGGATCCCAAGTTTAAAGGAAATTTCTGGATTGAGGTGTTCGCCAAGTTGGGAACACAGTTGCGGATGAGTAGCTCTGAGCATCCTCAGACGGATGGCCAGACAGAGCGAGTGAATCAGATCTTGGAAGATATGCTTAGGGCATATGTGAGTATTACGCAAACAGACTGGGTAAAGCATTTACCGCTATTGGAGTTCGCGTACAATGATAAGAGACATGCGTCCACTGGATTGAGTCCATTTGAGCTCAATTATGGTTTCAGGCCACTGAGTCCTGCAATCATAGGGATTCCGCATAGGGTACCTAGTGCTGTAGAGTTTTTGGCTCAGATGCAGCAGAAGCTAGAGTTGGCACGAGATAACTTGTCCAAAGCTGTAGCTAGGGCAGAGAGTTATGCTTGTGAGAACCGTACCTATCGGGAATTTGAGAATGGAGATTGGGTGTATTTACTAGTCCCTTCGAAGTCGAAGGTGCTACGCACAGGAAAGTGCACCAAGTTATCTCCTAGGTATTGTGGACCATGGTTGATTATTAAGAAGGTGAGCCATGTAGCTTATAAGCTACAGCTACCTGTTGGATGCAAGGTGCATCCAGTATTCCATGTTACCAAACTGAAGAAATGTTTGCACGATGGCGATAGCCTGGTGGAAGGTCTAATGTCTCTTGAGGAGAAAGACACCACAGGTTATGGGCCAGACAGAATCCTAGATCGAAGGGAGCGACGATTGCGGAATCGTCTCCTTCAAGAGTATCTAGTAACCTGGAAAGGGCATCCGTTGTCAGATGCTTACTGGGAGACGCGACAGGCGTTGCAGAAGTCTTACCCAAAGTTTGTCAGCGAGGACCGATGACTTGCCAGAGGAGGGAAGGATTGTTAGAGTCCAGTTACGACTCTATCATGACCTTGGCACGGCCGGTCACCTGAGGGCCTGAGGCCAAGTATTGGCAAGGGCCAGTGAGCGAGGAGGACATCAGTCCCAAGTTGGGACCGGTGCGTCACGAGCAGTGACCCGGTGTGGCCGCCTGACAAGTTGTCAGAGATGCGGTGTGTCTTGACCGTCGGACCTAGCCGTCGGTGACGAGATGCTAGCCGGCAAGTAGTCGGGGTGACCAAGAGGGTCACAGGTCTTCGGCGGAGGACGGGGGTGGTACCCTATGAGTCACTCAGTATTCACAGGTCACAGGGGCTAGGCATGCCAAGTGGACTGATCACCCACAGGTGGATGCCATGTGCCAATTGACGGGAATAGCAGGTAGAAGGACTCAAGGAGGGGGTA
The DNA here is from genome assembly GCA_029204225.1 of Diphasiastrum complanatum. Classification (NCBI taxonomy): domain Eukaryota; kingdom Viridiplantae; phylum Streptophyta; class Lycopodiopsida; order Lycopodiales; family Lycopodiaceae; genus Diphasiastrum; species Diphasiastrum complanatum. The sequence continues at coordinate 14,320,860 of CM055108.1, forward strand.
ACTATGGTTGGGAGGTTGATTCTACACACCGGCTTCTAGGATTCACGAGCTTGGAGAAACTGGCTTGTGACAGAACAGATTTGCAGTTCAGCAATCAAACAACCAGCGAACAGTTGCAGTAGGCAACTAACGGGTCTGCAGGCAGTAACAGCATCGAACAGGTCTACAGGCAGTGAACAAGTTCAGTAGACAAGCAGCGAACAGATTCAGCTATTCTCCAGCCTACTACCTATCTTCGACAATCCGATCTCCTCCTAGAAGATCCACGTTGTAAACATAACAATGTTGACTCCACATGCAGCTTTGGTTCCACCAATTATTCTTCTTGCAACCCTGCAAACAATCTCTCTCTCTCACCTTTGGATCTTGACAGCTCCACGGTCACATAGAGATTAAGAATTGAGCAAAGCTCTAAAACACCGGAATGCAATTCTAGTGGGGTGCCAGCCTACCTATATACTTTCTCTAATCTATGTGAAAAGCTAAAAGCCTAAAGCAAATAGCAAAGAAAAAAGCTAATTGCTCAAAATACTACCTATATTGGGTAAAGACCTGTCAGACTCCCTCTCTGATCTTCTCTTCAAACCCTTGCTAATTTCCTGCACATACAAGCATCAAATTACTTCTAACACAAGATGGAGCTGCCTGCCTTGTCTCCTCCCAGCCTTTGTTGCATAGATTATGATCCTGAGTGCCTCTCTCTAGGCTCGCTTATCCAAAATCCTCAAGCACCCCTTAACCCTGACCCTTCCTAAATCTCGACACATGGCCAACTCCATGCACAGTCGACACTTGCCACTTGGCAATACTCTGACACATAGGCAAGTGAGTAGGCTGACATGTGTCACTCATCCATTGGACCAAATGTCCCACTGGGCATGTGACACGTGTCATGTTTGACCGGTCAACCCTGAAATGTGTCACTCATTCACTAAACCAAGTGTCCCAGTGAGCATATGACGTGTCGCGTTGACTAGTCAACTCTCCTACTTTTTAAGAGGTCAGTCCAGCCACTCCGAATTAATGACCCAGTACCCTATACCCAAGCAACATGCGACTCTGAGGCTCAGAAACATCATTAACAACTTTATTTACATTTCTGTTACAAAAGTCACCACAGGCCGGTGACTTAGCCATTTATGTATTTACAAGAAGTACATCTATAAGTAAAAACAGTAAACAACCGGGACAGGGAGTAAAAGCTGTAACATCCCTTCCCCCCTCAGGTAACATCGTCCGCGATGGCAAAGCTAGGGTACTGTGCACACAGACTGTGCGCGGTCTCCTAGGTAGCATCAGAAAGAGGCCTGCCATGCCAAGCGACCAAGTACTCACGGATCAGACGGTTGCGTAAACGCCTCTCCCGCCTATCCAATACCCCCGCTGGCCCATGGGTTACTTCTCCCTGCTCCTGGAATGCAAACAAACCATCAGACAACAAGTTATCACCACTATGTGAAACCCGTTTCAATCTAGAAACATGAAATACAGAATGCACTTCACAAGTTTTAGGATAATCTAGCTTATCTAGCATAAATCCATAAGTAAGCTCGAAAGGACTCATCTTAGTACTCACATTTTTCTTGTCATTGTAAGCAAACTCCAAGAGTGGCAAGTACTTCTCCCACAGAGTTTGCTTATCCCCAACAAATGCCCTAAGCATATCCTCTAAGGTCTGGTTGACTCTCTCAGTTTGGCCATCCGTTTCAGGATGCTCCGTACTGCTCATTCTCAATTGGACTTCAAGTTTGGCCATAACTGCAGTCCAAAAGTTTCCAATGAATCGAGTATCCCTGTCAGACACTATGGATACGGTAATCCATGAAGTCTGAACACATGCTCGATAAACAAATTAGCTACTCCAACCGCATCAATCTTTTTACGCGTTGGAATAAAATGAGCCATTTTCATGAGTCTGTCAACTACGACCAAGATAGAATCATGCTGCAACTGCGTGCGAGGCAAGTTGGTGACAAAATCCATTGGAGATACTCTCCCATCTTCCTTCTGACACGGGTAGTGGGTGTAAAACTCCACAAGGTTTAATCCTTTCAGCTTTAGTGACTTGGCACTTCAAACAGTGCGTCACGTAATGGTCAACATCTTTTTTAAGCTTAGGCCACCAGAAGTTACGTAAGATCAACTCGAAATGAGAAGTTTGTCATTTCTCCTGATCATACCATCTTCTATGGTATATCTAAGGTAAGTGTGAGTCAAGAGACCATAACTCTCATCCTGAGATTCTACTTGTGCAAGATTTGCCTCCCTCACAATTCCTTGAAAATGAGGATCCTCTTGTTGAGCTTGTCTAGTCTCAGCAATCAGGTCATTTTCTATGACCACAAAAGACATCTGATACAATATCCGAGATAATGCATCAGCCACACGATTTTCGGCACCTTTTTTGTACCGAATTTCCATGTGAAATTCTTGCATCAACTCAACCCACCTGGCTTGCCGCCCTCTTAGGTCCGGCTGGTTGCAAAAATATCTCAAAGTGTTATGGTCGGTGTACACATAGAATTCCGCACCATACAAATAATGCCTCCATGCCTTCAAAGCATGGATAATGGCAAACAACTCTTTCTCATGAGTTGGATAATTCTTCTGTGCAGGGTTGAGCTTCTTGCTCTCAAAGGCCACAAGCCTACCCTCTTGCATCAGAACTGCCCCAACGGCAATGTCACTTGCATCCGTTTCTACAACAATGGTTTTTGAGGGTCAACAATTTTTAAAGTGACAAAGTCAGCCACAGCTTGTTTCAAAGCATCGAAACTTCGCTGCTGAACTTCCGTCCACTCTTTCCATTTATTTTTCTGTAACATATCGGTCAATGTTGCAGCTACGTGTGAATTATTCTTCACACCTTTACGATAAAACACAGCCAACCCTAGAAAGCTTCTTAGTGCCGTCAAGTCTGTAGGAACAGGCTAGGCAAGAAGAACAGCAACTTTTTGTGGATCCGGTTTTATTCCATCTGCTGACACTATAAAACCCAAATATGTTATTTCTTTTTTAAACAATTCACTTTTTTTATCATTAGCGAACAATGTATTTTCCCTCAAAGTTGATAACACAGTTCTTCGGTGATTAACATGCATAGCATCACCACAACTGTAAACAAGTATGTCATCAACAAAATTAACCACAAACTTGCCCATAAACGGTCTAAGCACATCGTTCATTAACATCATAAATGTTGCAGGGGCATTAGTCAATCCAAAGGGCATAACTAAAATTCATAGTGTCCAAAACGAGTCCGGAAGGCACTTTTATGCACATCCTCTTCTCGAACTCTCACCTGGTGATAACCACTCTTTAGGTCAATTTTGCTAAACACTGTAGCACCATGGAGGGCATCCAAAAGATCATCTATACGTGGCATAGGATATCGATGCTTAACAGTAATCTTGTTTAAGCCTCGATAGTCCAAACACATTCTCCAAGACCCATCCTTCTTTTTTACCAGAATGATCGAAGAGGCAAAGGGGGAGAAGCTAGGTCTTACTTGCCCCTTGGCAAGATAGTCCTCAATCATGCTTCTGACCTCTTCCTCCTCTTTCAGACTCATTCTATAAGGTGGTCTATTAACAAGAGATGATCCAGGAATTAACTCGATTCTATGCTCCACATTTCTCTTAGGAGGTAAAATAGATGGAAGTTCATTCGTGAACACATCTAGAAACTCCTCCCTAATTTGGCGATTTAGGTTCTTAGTAAGATTAGTTTGTTCTTGACATACATCAAACTCATTAGCAGAAACAGACATATCATACAAAAAACAAACATACATGCACTTACACTGAACCTTACACAACTGCGTTGTCGCGATCAAAGGTCCTGGAGGCATATCAGGCTCTCCACGCAGGGAGTGAATCCTACCATCGTGCTGGAACTCATACACATGAGTATCCCAAGCGATGTAGGGTTTCTTAGCCACAAGCCAACAAATTCCAAGCACCACATCAAAGCAAGCCAAACGAGTAATCTCAAAATCTAACTCCTCAGTAAAGCTCTCAATGGTTAGAGGCGTACCCACAACCCTAGCATCCCACACTTCCGCACCCTTTCCATCAGCCATTTCGACTGTGTACTGGTACAGGGATGGTTGTGTGCTCACTCTCAACCGTTTAATCAAAGCGGAGTTAATGACGTTATGTGAGGACCCAGTGTCAAATAGAATCAAAACATCTCCACCACACAGTTGTCCACGCATAACAATCAAAGAAGTGCAAGGAAACTGATACCCGTGTTGTGCCGCTCTTGACAACTGTGGCAAAGGAACTGAGTCCACCTTCCGAATCACCGACACGTTCATTAACCGTGGAACATCAGGAGGTTCTTCTTGTCTCAATTCCTCAATTTTCATAGGATCTGCCTCCTCAACTTGCAAACTGTAGGTGGTCCATGAGGGATTGCGAGAACACTCCTTCCACCTATGCCGCCCTAGACACCAAAACAAAGGTTCTCTTTCTTTGCCCGCTCCAAGTCCTGCGGCGATAGCGTAGAAAAGCGCTGGCCCCCTTGGGCATTGGACGTCCCATACCGCCGCCCTTTGCCTTTTGAGGCGCCCGCACCTTTACTCTTTTTCGCACTCTGAATTTGCTCTTGTGAGGATTGATCCTTCGTAATATAGGGCCATCTGCAAAGCCCTGTGGAGGCTTGAAGCCTGCTCCTTCCTTACAAAAAGCCGAAGGCTTTCACGCAAGCCCTCCACAAATTGAAACACTTGTAAAAACATCGGCACCTCCTCAGGTATCCGCATCAATGCTTCTCTGTACTTGTCCGCATATTCTTGTACGGACGCATTGCCTTGTTTGAGAACCAAATTTTGAAAAAACACCATAGGACTCCGTTTTCTTGTAGCTGGTGGGCCCATAACACACAGGTCCTAGGATCGAAACCTGGCTCTGATACCAAATGTCAGACTCCCTCTCTGATCTTCTCTTTAAACCCTTGCTAATTTCCTACACATACAAGCATCAATTTACTTCTAACACAAGATGGAGCTGGCTGCCTTGTCTCCTCCCAGCCTTTGCTGCATAGATTATGATCCTGAATGCCTCTCTCTAGGCTCACTTATCCAAAATCCTCAAGCACCCCTTAACCCTGACCCTTCCTAAATCTCGACACATGGCCAACTCCATGCACAGTCGATACTTGCCACTTGGCAATACCCTGACACATAGGCAAGTGAGTAGGCTGACATGTGTCACTCATCCATTGGACCAAATGTCCCAGTGGGCATGTGACACATGTCATGTTTCACCGGTCAACCCTGACATGTGTCACTCATTCACTGGACCAAGTGTCCCAGTGAGCATATGGCATGTGTCACGTTGACTAGTCAACTCTCCTACTTTTTAGGAGGTCAGTCCAGCCACTCCGAATTAATGACCCAGTACCCTATACCCAAGCAACTGTTAGAAAACCGACTTGATCATACAAGTAACCCAAGACAAGATTCCTATTGTTGTAAGACAATAGTCATACACATGAGAGAGAACAACAATGATGAAGAGATGTACTCCAACTATGTCCCATTACAATTGAGGTAGGGCGCCAGCCTGCATATATACTTTCTCTAAACTATGTGTAAGGTAAAAAGCAAAAAGCAAATAGCAAAAGACAAAAAGCTAATTGCTATAATTACTACCTATATTGGGTAAACACCCGAGATGAGTTTCTAAGTGATAAAAGCAAATCCTATTCTAGTAGTAGTGCGCCCACCTACATGCCTGACTAAAAAACAAATTTATTATAAATAGTAATGACCCTAAAATACGACTTACTATGAATAGTAATGGCCCCTATCATAGCACGAAGGCCCATGCCAAACTATCACTAATCAATCCTAAATGATAACACTAGGGGTACTAAAGTAAACATTAACTCTAACAGCAACATGCGAATCTAAGGCTCAGAAACATCATTAACAACTTTATTTACATTTATGTTACAAAGGTCACCACAGGCCGATGACTTAGCCATTTATGTATTTACAAGAAGTACATCTATAAGTAAAAACAGTAAACAACCGGGACAGGGAGTAAAAGCTGTAACAAGACCCAAGATGTATTTCTAAGTAATAAAACAAGTCCTAATCTGATAGTAGTGCGCCCACCTACTTACTAAAAATAGTTATGGCCCCTATAATAGCACGCAGGCATGGCCATACTCACACTAAGGGGTATCAAATAAACATTGATTCCTAAAACTTATCCATGTCTTACTCTATGTTGAATATGTGGTTCTAGTCACCTCGACTATAGAGGGACAACAACACTACAAACTCCTTTTGTAATACTTGAGGTTTGGAGGTCGATATCATGAAAACTATGGTAATGGTTTTAATACTTCTAGATCTTTTACAGTGGCACACTTTCACTCTAGATGGTCACCCTTTGAAGAAAGTTGTGTCATGTACACACTTGGGTGTACTTTTCATAGGCCCTATCTTTAGTATGAAACAAGCAACTTCTGGTTGATTAGGGAAAGGACAATTTTCCTTGGTCAATTTGGAGAGGTTTTGTTTCAACAAACATATACGAGACATTGATGAGTAACTGTCGCTCTTTGATACTTTGGTCACACCCACATCTATGTATGCAAGAAAGGCTTGGTGTCTCGAGCTTACTCAAACCTGTTTGGACTAGTATCTCACGACTTTAGGTCTCCACACTTTCACACATGATTTGGGCTAAGTCTTCGATTCCACATCATCAAATTGTTCTAGCCAAGTTTGTGATGTCACCTATTCAACTAGAGGCTATCTTCTGTTTGATCACATGCAAGCAAAACAAGTTTATGTAGATACTAGAGACATGAGATATTCATGGTTAGCACTCATGTTGTCGTAGGATATATGAGCCAGGTGGTCACTCATCCTTGTATTCTCAAGCTTTGCACTTACTAGGTTCAATGGACACATCCATATCTCACCTTCTTGAGGGGACACACAATTATATTCGATGATTTCTATATTGAGCTTACCTTCAAAGGGATTGGTTAACAGGCCCACTGAAAGTCGAGCTTAATTTTACATGATGCTTTCTAGAGAGAGATGCAACTGATATCTTGATTTTCACTAGCGTACGTACACTTAGACATATCAAATAGCCTCAAGCTAACATGGAACAGTTTAGGGTATGCTCACCCTAGATATATATAAGGAAGCGGACCCTGAATCCGAACGCGCGTCTGGACGAGCGTCCGCGTCCGGGCGCGAACGAGCCAGGGGTGCGTCTGGGGTCCGGATGCGTCCACTTTTTTTTTTTAATTTTTTTAGCGTTAAAAGGCATTAAAAACACAAAAAAAATAAAAAATAAAAAAATTGGACGCGTCCGACCCCGCATCCGAGGGTCGCGTCCGGGTCTGGACGTCGGACGCGGACGCGGAATGTCCGGCCTGGACCCTCATGTCTGATATTATATATATATATATAGAGAGAGAGAGAGAGAGAGAGAGTGTCGTCGTTGACGGGCAATGGCGGACATGCGTCAATGGTGGACGTGCGCGCACGTATATATATAGAGAGAGAGAGTGTGTGTGCCGTCGTTGACGGGCAATGGCAGACATGCGTCAATGGTGGACGTGCGTGCACGCCCTAATGGCTTTGTGTGTGTGTGTGTGTATGCGCGTGTTTACGGAGTGTGTGAGTGGGTTGTGGATTAGCATTAGATTGTAGCTTTAGGCTTTAGGCTTAGGCTGGGTGTGTGTGTGTGTGTGTGTGTGTGTGTGCGTGTTGTGTGTGTGGGTTTGTGTGTTTGTGGGTGTGCGCATTGTGTTGTGTGTATGTGTATTTGTGTGCGTGCGTGCGGCCAATGATCTGGGTGACGGCCGATGATTTGGATGGTGGCTGATGGTTTAGGAGAAAGTTCTGAACACCTTTCGTTCGAAGTTCTCACTGTTTTTTACTGAATCCGACCAATTTTTGACTCAACGGGCCTAGAATCTCAAGATTGTGTTTAGGGTTTCTAGTTCGGACGCACGTTTCGCTGCAAGTACTGAACCGTTTGGAGCCCGGTTTAGTCATGTGGGTTCGTTTCGACGTACAGCAGCACAGGACGGAACAAATGTTCTGAAAACGAATTCCGTTCGGAAACACTGGACCAATTCTCGAGAATGTTGGAAAATAGTCCATTTAGTGGCATTCCCCCCGACAAAAAGGGTGTTTATAGACAAATAGCGTTGAAAATGAGCTGCAAATGGTCCAATGAGATCGTGTCGAGCCCACAAACCTATGGACACCTCCCGTCCAAAGTTCTGACCGTTTTTTACTGAATCCGACCAATTCATGGCTCGACGGGCCTAGAATCCCAAGACTGCATTTAGGGTTTCTGGTTTGGACGCACGTTGCGCTGAGTACTGAACCGTTCGGAGCCCGGTTTAGTCCTGTGGGTTCGTCTCGACGTGCAACACAAGACAAAACAGACGGACTGAAAAATGGACTCCGTTCGTCGACGACACTGCACCAGTTCTTGTGGAAGTTGGAAAGTAGTCCATTTAGTGGCATTCCCCCTGACAGAAAGGGTGTTTTTGGACAAACAGTGTCGAAATTGAGCTGCAAATAGTTTGGTGTGTTCGTGTTCGTTTCGAGCCCACGAACCTGTGGACACCTCCCATCCGAAGTTCTAACCATTTCTTACTGAATCCGATCAATTCCTGGCTCGATGAGCCTAGATTCCTAGGACTACGTTTAGGGTTTCTGGGTCGGATGCATATTTTGTTGTGAGTACTAAACCATTTAAAGCCTAGTTTAGTCATGTGGGTTCGTCTCGGCATGCAAGACAGGACAGAACAGACCGTCTAAAAAAAAGGACTCCGTTCGACGACATTAGACCGATTTTCAGGGATGTCAAAAGTAGTCCATTTAGTGGCATTCCCCCTGGCAAAAAGGGCATTTTCGGACAAACGGCGTCGGAATTGAGCTACAAATGGTCCTATGGGTTCGTTTCAAGCCCACGAACCTGTGGACACCTCCCATCCGAGGTTCTGAGTGTTTTTGATTGAATTCGACCATTTTTTGGCTCGACGGGCCTAGAATCCTAGAACTTTATTTAGGGTTTTTGGTTCGGGGACGCACATTTCGTTGTGAAAATTGAACCGTTTGGAGTACAATTTAGTGTTGTAGGTTCATATCGATGCGCAGCACAGGACGGAACAGACGGTCTAAAAAACGAACTTCGTTCGGCGACATTGAACCGGTTCTCGAGGATGTTGAAAAGTAGTCCATTTACTGGGATTCATCCCGACAAAATGGGCGTTTCTGAACAAATGAAGTCGAAATTGAACTGCACATAGTCTTGTGGGTTCGTGTTGAGCCCACGAACCTATGGACACCTCCTGTCCGAGGTTCTGACTGTTTTCTACTAAATCCGACCAATTTTTGGCTAGAGGGGCCTAGAATCCCAGAGCCGCATTTAGGGTTTCTGGTTCGGACGCACGTTTCGCTATGAGTACTAAATCGTTTGGAGCCCGGTTTATTCCTGTGGGTTTATCTTAGCGTGCAACACAGGATGGAACAGATGGCCTAAAAAAATGGACTCCGTTCGGCGACAACCAATTTTCGGGAATGTTGGAAAGCAATCCATTTAGTGGCATTCCCCCCAACAAAAGGGCGTTTTTGGACAAACGACATCGGAATTGAGCTGCAAATGGTCATGTGGGTTTCTGGTTCGGACACATGTTTCGCTATGAGTATTGAACCGTTTGGAGCCTGGTTAAGTCTTGTGGGTTCGTCTCGGCGTGTAGCACAGGACGAAATAGACAGTCTAAAAAACAGACTCCGTTCAGCAACACTGGACCAGTTCTCGGGGATGCTAAAAAGTAGTCCATTTAGTGGCATTCCCCCTGACAAAAAGGCCGTTTCAGGACAAACGACATCAAAATTGAGCTGCAAATGGTCCCATAAGTTCATGTCGAGCCCACGAACATGTGGACACCTCCCATCCGAGGTTTTGACTATTTTTTACTAAATCCGACCAATTCCTGGCTCGACGGGCCTAGAATCCCAAAACTATGTTTAGGGTTTCTGGTTGGGACGCACGTTTCACTATGAGTACTGAACCGTTTGGAATCCAGTTTAGTGTTGTAGGTTTGTATCGGCATGACAACCAAATAACTTCCATTCACAACACCAACAATTGCACTTATGTAATAATTTTTCTCGCATTGTTCCATTATCCATTCCTGTCACAGTATACCACAAGATCAACGAACAAAAATCAAGTAACAGAGGTCATATGAGAAAACTGGAATCTGGAGGCATCCCCTCCACATGTTCAATGAAAAGAAACACAAAGAATCCAGCTTATGATAACTTTCAAAACAGCTTTAATACCTTGTGTAAGAAAACTTGAGATAACTCATAAGTTTGAAAAGAGAACCCTGTTCCGACATCCATTATTAAAGCCCAAAGGTTTGTAGAGGATGCAACACAACTTATGTGTTAATTCCTAATGCTAATTCCTAACACAATGCTAAATCCTAATTCCTAACACTATGCTAATTCCTAACATTATGCTAATTCCTAGTTCCTAATGCTAATTCCTAATTCTTAATGCTAATTCCTAACACTATTCTAATTCCTAACACTGCTATTTTCTAATTCCCAATGCTAATTCCTAATTCCTAATTCCTAATTCCTAATGCTAATTCCTGATTTCTAATGCTAATTCCTAATTCTTAATGCTAATTCCTAAGACTATGCTAATCTAATTCCTAATTCCTAATTGTTAATGCTAATTCCTAATTGCTAATGCTAAATCCTAACACTATGCTAATTCTTAATTCCTAACACTATGTGAATTCCTAATTCCTAACATTGTGTTAATTTCTAATGCTAATTTCTAACACTATGCTAGTTCCTAATTCCTAACACAATAGCACATGTCACAAAGCTAATATCACAACTAATATCAAAAACACTATGCTAATTCCTAACATAATAGCACATATCACAGAGCTAATATCACAGCTAATATCAAGAACACTATGCTACTTCCTAACACTATCCTAATTTCTAATGCTACTTCCTAACACTATCCTGTAAGATATTTCTTTGTTGTCCTGCAAAGTCTCCAATAGCCGACAAGGAACTGTTATGGACTGTTCGACACTTTGCTGCCCAAAGTGTTCCCAACATGGACCATGTTGTCCATAATCTTCCGTAGGCTGTTCCTGAAGCATAATGGACTGCTCATGATGTAAAATGGGCTGTAAATGACCAAAAGAAGATGACTGAACCTGCTGTCTAACATCTTCATCATAAAAATTTAGCAAACTATCAAGAGATGCATCAACGATGGCGTCATCAAAGCTGTCCCTCGAAGAGGCATGGGATGAAATAGAAGATTTTTCAAATAATGAAAAATTCTCTCCAAACAAATGCTCACTCTTAACACTTTGAACATAAGTACTTATTGACACATGTTTACTCCCTCCTCGATTAGTACAAAATAGTTCCAAAGAGTGCTTGAATTTTCAGCCTTTACTAAAACATCAAATTGAAAAGGTTTCGCATGAAAATTTTCACTAATGCATCCATCGCATGCATCAACTTGCGGTGACTTAAAAAAAGAAGATTGCTTCAACATCTGCTCAATGTATCGTTGTTGAGAGATGAAGATTCCAGCCCCATGTGGAAGATCAACAAGAACCCAAGTGTGGTTCTTCATGAGTAAGTTGTACTCCTCTTGCATCGCATCCTCCCAACATTTTACTCCGCTAGCCTGCTCATAAAAAACAAGTTCTACTGCACCATCCTCAATAGAAGTTAGAGCAAAATAAAAAAACTCAGCAAAATTTACTGATTTAGTAGAGGCACGAGTCTTCCCTTCATAGAAATGATCCACTTTGATGTCCTGCAAAGTCTGCAACAACCATTTAGGGACTGGTTTGGGTTGTCCAACAGCCTTACCATTGTCAACACTTTGCTGTCCAAAGTGTTCCGAACTTGGACCTTGTTGTCCAATATTTTCCGAACTTGGACCTTGTTGTCCAATGTCTTCAACAAGCTGCTCTTCACCATAAATAGGTTCTTCTTGATGAACTATGGGTTGCAAAATTGAAGGAGTAGTGGGCTATCCACTAGAAGTAGATGGCAGTCCCTTCTCTTCATGATTAGATGGCAAAACCAAATCTGGAAATATTTCAAGATATGCATCATGGGGGAAGTCCCCTTTCATGACATGAGTGGGCGCAACATCATAGGAGGTCTTTTCATCAAAATGAACATCACGACTTACCATGATTTTATTAGTATCCATATTGAACAACCTATAGCCCTTGCTTTCACTACTATAACCAACAAATATGCATTTAACTCCTTTATCATCAAGCTTGGTTCTTAGCTTATCGGGAATGAAAGCATAAGCCGTGCAACCAAAGATGCGTAAGTGAGAAACAGTATGTTTCTTACCATACCAAACTTCATAAGGAGTTAATACCTTCAAGGCTTTGGTAGGACACCGATTACTAATGTAAGTCACCGTTATAACCACTTCAGCCCAAAACTTGTAAGGTAGGCCCTTTGCCTTGAGCATGCATCGAGCCATCTCCATAATAGTGCAATTCTTTCTTTCAGCAACACCATTTTGTTAAGGTGTGTAAGGGGTTGTCATTTGATGATGGATACCTTTGCTTTGAAGATAAGTACCGAACGTATTCTTTATATATTCCCCTCCTCGGTCGGTACGTAAGATCTTCAAAGAGTGCCCAAACTGGTTTTCTATCATTGCTAGAAAATCCTTAAAGCGTTGAAAAACTTCATAGGATAAATCCATGTGAATCTTGAAAGGTCATCAATAAAAGTAACAAAGTACTTACACCTTCCAATGGATTCGGTCCTCATTGAACGACATACATCACTATGAACCATATCAAATTTGCCATCAACTCTAATAGTTCCATCAATTGGAAAAGCTTGCCTTTGAAATTTTCCAAGTATGCATCCTTCGCATACATGTCCTTCGGGATGCTCAATATTAGGAATGTCTTCAACCATATTGAATCTCTTCAACATCTTCAAGCTAGCGAAGTTGAGATGTCCAAACCTAGCATGCCATAATTCAGCCAACTCCAAAGAATGTGAACTTGATGCAACAAGACAAAAAGATGATGAAGCTCTTCGCTCATAGGTATCCATAAGGAACAATCCACCACGTAATGTTCCCGAAGCAATGATCATAAGAGATCTCTTTGGGTCTTTGATAAGACATTTGTCTTCTTTGAATTCCACAACCAATCCTTGGTTCATAATTGTAGAGACCGAAATGAGATTCTTTTTTATTTTTGGAACATAAAGTACATTACAAATGTACTTCTCCTCACCATTGGGTAAGATAATGGGGATCACTCCAATACCTTTGATAGGATAAGAGGTGTTATTAACACCTTGAACTTTGCTTCCATCATGCACTTTCACAAGCTTTGTGAAGACCTCTTTGTGATAAGTCATATGGCGTGTGGCACTGCTATCAATCACCCAATCAATAGATGAAAAAACAACAACTCGTAAAGCTGAAGATGAGCTGTTTTCTGCTGAAAAACCAACAAAAATTGAAGTGGCAGAAATCTCGACTTTAGGAGAGATGAGATTATTAGTGACAAAAGCATAATCATTATTGAAAAGATTATCCTCCTTTCCAAATTGCTGTTCCAAAGTAATGATTGCGGTACTTGTATCGTTACCTTTCTCTTTTTCCTTTGCAAGCCTCTTCCTACATTCTTTGATGTGATGCCCAAACTTATTGCAATAGTGGCACTTACCGTTCTTCTTGGAGTCTTGATCTTGAGCTTCCTTAGATTTTTTATCATCTTTGGAAGTTTTGAAAGAAGGCTTCCCTTTCCACTTGCCTTTGCCTTTGCCTTTTGCAAAGAAAGCTTGATCTTCTTGTTAACCAAAGTTGATCCTTGTTTGCTCTTCTTGAAGAAGTAAGCCAACAAGTTGGTCGAAGGAGATTTGTTGTCCCCTAAGAGAAATGCTCAATGATGACACAAATGGAAGGTAAGAATTAGGAAGAGAGTTGAGAGTAATAGATACAAATTGTGAGTTCTCAATCACCTCATCAATACCAAGAAGCTCCTCTCGAAGATCCTTGATCTTCGTCAAGTGGTTTGTAAGCAAATCACCTTCTTGCATCTTCAAGATAGATAGTTGATTTCGAAGATATACCACTTTTGCCGCATTCTTTACTTGAAACATCTTGGCAAGAGTCTCCCAAGCACTTTTGGAAGTCTTGCATGATCTAATATGAGGAAGGATAGATCTCTTCACTGAGAATGCAATGACGGAATGTGCTTGTGCATCTCGTCGATCCCACTTCTTTTGCTCATCGGAAGACACCTCCGTAGATGAAGAAGTAGTTGTTCTAGATGGTGTAATAGGTGCCAAGGTAGGCGGCCTCTCTTCGTCACCATTAACTACTTTCCACAAACCTTTAGCAATTAGAAGGTTCTTTATCATGTAGCACCACAAGGAATAGTTTGGTTCAGGTAGTGTGGCATGCTTTTTTATATCGCAATGTGCTATTTTCCACTAGACACATCTTCCTACTCAGCAAATAGAGACGGCTCACCATACACGGACCTTTCAGTGGATAATACATCCCATTCAAAAGGGGGGTGATTCGATGAAGCTAGAGAACTATTGTACTATCATGATTGGCCACGTTACGGCCAAAGATCAAACGCTACACACTTTGGGGCAAGCAAGTTTCCGAGCTCATTATTCCACTTCTGATCATAGTTTCACAATGAGATTTATTATTAAGAAGGCTAGATCCAAATGAAAGCGTGTTTATTGTTGTTTCGTGGATTTTTGGAAGGCCTTTGATTCCATTTCGAGACGCTTAGCTGGAGATTATAGAACCTTGGTTTCAATCATATATAGTATTGGCGATTATGGCTCTATATGAGAGAGTGATATGCTATTTTTGATGAAAGGAAGGTATCACACCGCCAACGGATAATACTATTGGAGTGAAGCAGGGGTGCTCACTCTCCCCTATCTTGTTTGGACTTTACATTGATGAGCTGGAGAGGATGATTGTGCGAGATGGAGATGAGGATTGTACTTTATGTGACTTGCTGATCTCTATTCTGCTTTATGTCGTTGATGCGTACTCATGTCAAGGACCATAGAGGGGCTACAAAGACACCTGGATATATAATGTTCTTTTAGTTCACGTTGGGAATTGACGGTGAACATGGAGAAGACCAAAGTTATGGGCTTCAATACCTCTCGTGCATTCATGCAAAGACGGGAGTTTTTATGGGATGGTCTGTTAGAGTTTGATCCACAAATTCTACATAGCAGTTAACTAATCATATTAGAACTCACAATCACAAATCAAGATCAACATAGAGATTAAAGAGTACTCAGATTATAGAGGAATGAGAAAAGCTCTATACAATGGAATGACATGAAGTGGGGCATCGGCCTCTCTTATACAGGTCCTCTAGTGTATGTTAAAAGCTAAATGCAAAAGCAAAAGCTTATCTCCCAATATTCTCGATCTTGAAGAATGTTCTGCATCTTAAACTTCCATATGCTATAGTTTGTAGACTCCGGCAACACAACATCACTCAACCCCGCCATAATACTGATCAGTAGCAACTTAGTAACCTGATTTTCAGCAAATACCTGTCGTACCAAATCTGTAGGTCAGCAACCTTGCCAGCAAACAGAACAGATTCAAATCACTTCTCTTCCAACGAACTATTGCAATCAGATGTCAGCTTATCCTGTGTCAGCGAACAGATCTTTAGGTATTCACAGGTCATCAATCAATCAGCAGCGATCAGATTCCAGCAGTGGTCAGGTCTCCAACAGACAGCAAATAGGTCTGCAGCCAGCAATTAGATACTGTAGGCAACAATCTGGCAATAGCGAACTATAGGCAGTAGCCAGATTTCAACGACCAGGTCCAGGTCTAATCCAGCACAACGATCTGCAGACTGTGGTCTGAATCCAGCGAACAATCAGCAGTAATCAGAATCCAGCGAACTGATTCAGGTCTATCTATCCTCTTGCAACGTTGACTCCACATGCAGCTTCAACTCCTCCAATAATCTGCTTGCATCCTTCGTAACCATATTGCTTCACTTGCTGCACTTGTAGTGGCCCGGTATTCTACCTCTGTAGATGATAATGCGATAGTAGGCTCCTCCTTTGAACTCCAAGAGATAGCACCAGAACCAAGACTAAAAACATAATCTGTAGTAGATCTTCGGTCTTCCGCATTTCCAGCCCAATCACCATCCACATATCCCTGTAACTTCAAATCATCCTGTCTCCCATAGAGAATACCTACTCTCAAAGTGCCCTAGATATATTTGAGTATCCACTTAGCAGCTCTCCAATGAATCTGCTTAGGCTTAGCCATAAACTAACTAACCATTTCACAGCATAAGCAATATCTGGTCTCATAGTAGTTAGATAGATTAAGCTTCCAACAAGCTTTCTATATAACATCTTAACTACATCCTGATCCTCCTCAGCTTAAGTATGCTTACATCCACTATCATATGGGGTGTAGAAATAGGCTTGCACTCTGACATATCGAACTTTTCAAGAAGCTCATGAGCATACTTAGATTGAGAAATAAATAGCCCCTGTGCTACTCTCCATACCTCAATCCCCAGAACCAAGATCTTTCATGTCAAACTATGATGAGAGATCTTTCTCGATACCCTAAATCATACTATGATCTAGTCCTGTAATAACAAGGTCATCCACATACATCACTACAATCACAATATGACCATCCCTGATCAGAACATAAAGTGTATGCTGCAAACTACTCCTCTGAAAGCCAAGCTCCTCAAAGAATGTGTCAATCCTCGTGTACCACGCCCTAGGTACCTGCTTAAGTCCATATGTGTTACAAGACCGTAACAATACCGACCCAATCTCTGGGAACAGCTAACCACTAGAGGGCAGAGGACAGTGTGAGTCAGGCATGCATGCATACCATGCAATTGGTATGAGGGCCAGTACTCTCTAGATGGGATTAACATGCACTTAAAGGATAAGACTAGCTTTGCCTTCGACGTGGTTATGTTGTTTCTAACAATATGGTTCCTTGTCCAACTTGCAAACCTTGTCTGCATGTCTATGTATCCCTCTGGCTGCTCCATGTAGACTTCTTCCTCTAGAAATCCATTCAGGAATGCACTCTTCACATCCATTTGTTGAATATCCCATCCAAACTGAGCTGCAAATGATAAAATTGTCCTCATAGTAGTAGACTTAACAACTGGTGCAAAAGTTTCTTCATAATCAATACCTTCCTATTGAGCATAACCTTTTGCCACCAATCTTGCCTTATGTTTATCTATAGAACCATCTGATTTGTCCTTAGTTCTATAGACCCACTTGCATCCAATAAATAGCCTTTTTACCTGGAGGTTACTGAACAAGTCTCCAAGTCTTATTCTTCATGATTGAGTCGTACTCCTCATCCATAGCTTTCCTCCAAATATCCTCTTTTTCAGCCTCCCTGGAAGTAGATGGATCCTTGGTTTCCATATTGTGGCCATATATGCAAAATGTACATCCCCATCTTCATGATGATCCTCCTGTTGATCTTTATTTTCATGATGATCCTCTTGTTGATCTCGATCTTCATGTTGCTTTTCAAGTCTAGCCGATCTCCTAGTCCCACGTGTACTGGACTCTCCATGTTCCATAATAACACTATCCTTGATAGTTCCATAGTACCATCTAGGCAATCTTCTAGCTTCTGATGTAGGATGCTTCGTGCCCGGTGAAGTAGGATGTGAATAAGTATCCCATACCTTCCTCTTTCCTTTCCCAACCAAGGTCACTCTAGGTACTTGGATTGGCGTACATGTGTCGATTCAGGCTCCTGTAATAACTCGCCACAAAATATAGGGATTCCTCCATCTTGATTCTTATCATAAGGAATCTTTGTATCTTTATGAGTTGCCTCCTCATCAAAGATTACATTCCTACTTATGATGACTTTCTTATTGTCCAAGCATATAACCTATATCCCTTCTCTTGACTATCATATCCAAGGAATAAACACTTGGTGGCATTAGAACCCAATTCGCTCTTGGAATCCTTAGGTATGTGAACATAAGCAATACTACCAAACACTCTCAAATGACTTACAACTGGCTTCCGACCCGTGTAGGCTTTCTCTGGAGTCCGATTCTCTACAACGCTCCACCAACAATCAATATACCTATCAACTCAGCAATCGGTTCCAGGTTTGATTTCAGCCTATAATATATCTGATTCAACAGCAAATGACATGCAAAACAGTCCCTGCTAGCAACGAAGGTATCCACCAAAAACTCCACGTTGTCTTCCTAACAACACCGACTCCACATGCAGCTTTGGCTCCTCCTAATTAATCTTCTTGCAACCCTGCAAAGAATCTCTCTCTTACCAAATAGCCTGCTTTGATACCGTGTCAAAATTTGTCATACAAATTCTAAATGGAGTTACTGATCCTACTAGCACTCACACAAACCAAACATAGAGATTAAAGAGAATTCAGAATATAGGAGAATTGAGCAACGCTCTAAAACACTTGAATTGTGGTGGGGCGCCAACCTACATATATAGTTTCTCTAATCTATGTGAAAAGCTACAACTACCAAAACAAAAGCTAATTGCTAAAATTACTACCTATATTGAGCAAAGACCCAGGATGAGTTTTTAAGTAGTAAAACATATCCTAATCTAGTAGTAGTGCACCCACCTACATGCATAAGCAATAAAAAACGAATTTACTCTAAATAGTAATGGCCCCCATAATAGAATGCAGGCATGGCCAAACTATTGTTAAGGGGAATCAAATAAACATTAATTCCTAACAAGATTATCTCACAAAAATCACACATTTAACCCAATGAAGAGCTCCACAAAGCCTTCTAAATTGGCTCAAACTTTTGTCAAGTAGTTCTTCGGACTTTATGGTTTACCCAATGATGTGGCGATAAGTGACTCCAATAGTCAACTCGCCGAACATTTCTAGACTTCTATTTTCCAAATATTGGAGACTACATTGAGCTGTAGCTTAGCAAAATATCCAAAATCTGCTAGTTAAACAAAGAGGACCAATCAAATGGAGGATACGCTTCATCCATTTGTGTTGCATTGTTAGATTGGGTAGAAAAGGTAACTTCCATTGGTCAAGTTTGCTTACAATATTCATAAGCATTAGGCCTTTGACAACAATCCCTCTCTACTTATGTAAGGGTTTTAGTCCAAACCATTCGTTATTGTAGAAACAAAAGGTGGCCAATTTCCTACAAGATATGCAAGAGATGTTATAGCTAGCATGGGAAAATGTCCAAAGTGCTTTAAATCCAACAAAGTATTATGCAAATCTTAATAGAACTCAATTTCTTTGGGGGAAGCAATTGGGTGTATCTATGAAGTCTGAAGGACTGTAAGCATTACAAGTTGTATACGAGGTACTACAAATCATTATAATCAGTAAGAGAGCCAATGATGTGGCTTACAAGGTGGAACTCTCAATAGGTTCATGTAAGTAGCTTGAAGGGCCAATTTGCATCAAGGTGATTCACTTGCATTAACAATAAGGGAAAGGCAGCTGAGACATCTCGGTATTTCTGAGTACTTGATTGGGTAGAAAGCACAACCATCATTCTTGGGAAAGCATTGAAAGCCTAAAAAAGAGCTTCATTGACTTTAGTTTTGAAGACAAATGTTTAAGAGGGCTAAATGAAGTGGATGCTTGTGCTAATGATAATGGCTTGAATGGATAGCATGATCAAACAATAACAAAACAAGCATTCATCATTCACAAAGATCACATGCACATAAAAGAGGAGGGCCTTGAATACAAAATGAGAGGAATGTTGCATCCCTAACAAATGTGGTTAAGTAGTTGCAAAGTTGGTACTCGGGACATGTCGTCTTGGGTGTTAGTGGTATTAGTTGGAACAGTGGAATTGGTTGGTCTAAAGAGTTATGTGTGATCACTTGAACTAGGTGAGAAACCTCTCCTACAAGGGTCAGGTCTTCCATTGGGTGGTTAAGTACATGTCAATGCTCTATGGGTTCTAATTTCAATATGACCTAGCGGGTAAACGCTTGACAGCCGTCATAGGGATATCATAGCCATAAATCCGCAAAAGAAAGATTAGGAGTTGTCCAGAGATCAAACCAAAAGTAGATTGATATCAAATTTTATCATAGCAAGCAAGCGGTTAGTGAGCACTTGATATTTTATTTGTGGTTTAAAGTTTCTTGATTTGAATTCTGGACTACCCACGTTAAAGCAAAAGATATTTTAACAAGAAATTCAATTTTTGATTTGCATGCTAATCTTCTTTGTTCATTGTTCTTTGAGGACTATAAAATGAGTTAGCAATCTCTTGCAAACTAATTATTATCCACTTCATGACACCATGTGGGAATTAGGCAGTAGACAATAACTTGAAAACTTAAACAATACTAATCTCAGGATTATAAAGAATTTCAGGGAAATTTAGCATGTATAATATACATAGACATTATCTTGTAGTCATGAATTAACTGAAATTTATGTTGAAGTAGTCAGTGAAGGAACTTTCTTTGACAAGAGATCATAGAAAATTCTAAACATGTTATATAATTCTTAATGACAGAAATATTGCCACTTACTTTTGTACACTTTTCGTGCCCGTACAAACATAGTATATGATTTGATAGAATATAAATACTTCATTCTTCAGTTGCATATTTTGGTTCTTGCAATATAGCTTAGTGTTATTGCAGTTGTTCAATTATGCATTTTCAGTTTCTGGTTTAATTCAAGCACTGGTTTTAATTCCCTGGTATAGGATCCATATACCTTCTCGCAGATGGCCATAGGATACGGACGTATATATGTACCTCCGTCCATATATGAATTTTGGCAACTATGATGAACAACCAGTTTGGCCACCTTTTGGAACCAGCTTTTTTGCAATTGAAGTTTGCTCTTGTGCATTCGTTATCTTAGAGATTCTTGTTGAACTTTTTTGACTGGAACAAGTTTTTGAATTGTTCTGCATCAGATGTCTTCCAGAATCCCAAAATTTGGCATAATGCAACAGAGCTCAGAGCTCAAGGAGCTGTTTAATTAGGTCAGCTACTAACACCTCTGGGTTAAAAACGGATACAATCAATATAACCTTTCAGGAATCTAAGACTGTCTCTCTTACCACATCTGTTACATAAAGATTCAAAATTTAGTAGTTATTTGGACATGCCACAAAGGTCAGTGGTTGGATCCATAATACACGAACCTCTAAATGACTAGACAGGCAACTCGTTAACGGCTATAAGCTGGTGTTCGCAGCGATCATATTTGTTCACAAACAACCATTTGTCCAGCTGAGCACATAGTCTAGTTTCAGAACGGTAATTTTCACACAATGCACATGCAATGTAGTTTGGATTGTGCTGCAACGAAAAACGCCAGAAAAAAAAACGAACCCAAATCGCATATTACTTAACACAGACTGTTTGAAGCAGCAGAGGAAAGGAAGCAAAATATGAGTACCACTTCCCGCAGCTACGAAGGAGATGGGCACTCCACAAAGGGGCTTGAGGCGCGTGGGCAAACTCAACACTGCTGCAGTGGCCTCCGCTTGCCTGCGCCCAATGCTATCCCAAGCGGTGCCACCACAGAAGAGAAGCTCCCCGCCCTCTTCAGCCGACTCCTCGGGGGGGCCCGCCGCAACCTGTCCCGCTGCACCTGCCATGGCTTCGCTGCCACAAACAACAACAACAACAACAACAAAAACAGAAAGACAGACACCCTGAAACACCTGAGGATCGCGATGGATGGACGGATCGATCGAGAAAAAGCAAGCCTAAAACTTCTCAATACAACAACAACAAAAGAATACGAAAAGAAAAAGAAAGAGAGAGAGAGAGAGAGAGATTTTTCCCGCCCTATATAAGCCAAGTCTATTTATTATTGTGTGGCATTCATTATTATGGTCGTAGTGTGTAGTATGAAATGGAGTGGATAAAGGATTCTTTTGATTACTTAGCTTTGATCTTACCTGGCAACAATCAAGTACAAGCAGGTGAGAGCTTATCTTGGTAGATCACTCGGGTAAAGCTAAGTGTGTAGTAGGGAGATGCAATAGTCAACATGGATCGATCAGACCAGTGCATGGTTTTTCAGTGGCTTTGATACCAACTGTTATGACCACATTGAGGATTAGGGGAACCGGCCTAGCACCGCACCCCTTATCTGAAAGTTGTGAGCATGAGCATGCTTCCATTGGGTTAACGATGAGTTTGAGGCTTGCAAGAGGCTTTGGTAGTCAGCTCAAGCTCACATTTAGCTCAACCCCAAGCTGATATGGTGGAATGATCAAGATTGAGACATAGTAGGACCTTACTTTTTAGCTTGGATGCACTAGAAAGATCCCGACAATAATCTCAAAGAGTTGCAAAATGCAACCTTTTTTTTTCGTCTTCCAACATGCACAACAAAGTTGATCTTCCAAATCGCCTATTTTTGTTATTAGTGCAAAATGCATCACTTACACAAATGAACAATGTTTGGCAAAGCCTAACCTAAGAGCCAAGCCCTAAGTATATCATTGAAGGAACATGCGGGATTTAAGCCTCCAGTAACATGGCAAGAATTTCCCTATTACCCCACTCAACCCTATGTCATAGGGCCTTACTTATTTTATTTATTTTTTAGTTCAAATGAGTCATGGTTGTTGTTGAATAATATTGTTGATTTAACATTCCACCTTATTGATATTATGTGTGAAAATGACTAAATTAATGAGAAAAAGCATGAAGTTTATGTATGATTACTTTCAAGAGAGTGACACCACCATAAATCAATCACTATGAACGATCCTCTGCTTCCTGCTACTCTGGAGTCTGGGGCTCTGCATTCTGATTTGATGTATGTCCTCGATCTCCCTCTAGTTGAACTTCTTTAGTAAACCATGAGCCATGGGAAAAGCTCCAAGTGAAGTCTTGTGACATATGTTAGAAAGAGACCTCAAAAGGCAAGAGAATTTGGTGGAAGGTCAACCCACCATTTTAGGAGCAAAGAAGCTACTACAAGATCATTCATAGCCATAAGAAGACTTTCAAAAGTTGATTTGATTGGTTTCAAGTATTTCTTTTGTTGTGTGGTCAATCAATTTTTGTCCTCGAGTCTTGCTCGATTTTAGCCTAAAAAGCCATTATTTCTATCCCAAGTAAGCATGCTAGAAAATAAGCATGTTACATTATGACAATCTATGTCCATCTTTGCCTCGTGAATAGTTTTAAACTTGATAATTTATATTTTAGAAAGCAATGTTGGAATTTATACTTGTCAACGTTTTGTCGAGTTACTCATTTTGGCTTTTGCCAAATAGAAGCATTTATTCATTTATATACATTGTCTACCGATAGCTCAGTAAGCTCGTCATGCTATGACAATCAATTTCCATCTTTAACAAGTGAATGATCTTATATGTAGTTTAGAAAATCAAAAAGTAGTGTTGGAATCTCTACTTGTCAGTGCGTTGCAAACTAATAATTTTGGCTTGTGCCAAAAAAAAAATCTGTTCACTCATATATATTGCCTAATGGGAACTCAAAAATGAAATTGAAAAACTAAAACTTTTTCCATTCAACCCATCAAGATTATTGCAAATTTCAGCTTGATTGTCTGATCAATAGGTTATGGATAATAATGTGTTGCTAATTTTGTGCCTGGTTCTTAAAATTCAAAGAGCATCTAGGATAGAGAAACACGTTAAAGAGAATCTTTCAAGTTATGGCCTATTCAAGAAAATGCTTTCAATGTTCATCTTCATCTACCAATCTATTACTTGGCCGATAAACCTAATGTCCTTTGAGGAGTGGCTCCTCAAAAAATATTCATCAATAACGCCATTTCTCATTTTTGCCAATCTATGATATTGCCTTCTTCATATGGCCTTGTCTATATTATAGTTATTGTTCTTCTTATCTTACCACTTGATCAAATTAGAATTGTTCTTTCAAGGACCTGCATTGTCAACATTTCATGGGTGTCGAACTTATAGTAGATGTCCCAACTGAACATTTAGCTTACTTATTCCATTCAACAAATGATTATGCAAAACACAAATTTGAAAGATAACCAATCCAACCCATCAATTGCATACAAAACAAAGTCATTTGTAAAATGTGAAGGCACAATATGAGCCAATCCAACAAGCAAAGGGTCCCACAAAAGTCACTTTCAAGCATGTTGCCACAAGAAGCTTTGAAATTGCTCCTTCAACTAGGACTAATCATGGAGGCAAAACCAAAATGGTAATTCAACCCAACTAGTCATCTTTATATTTTGAGTGGCCCTTTGTGTCCCTTTTTGGCCTCAAATTCAAAACATTTGCCTATAAGCGAAGACTATAGACTTGTGATTTGGATCTTTTATTTGTTCCACCTTATCTCCTAAGACTACTCTCATACAATTTCTCACCATCATACATTATTGCAAAAAATGGAGAAAAACATACTGCAAAACTATAACTAACTAAAAATGAAATGAAATCACTACAATGGCCATAACTTGATCCAAATCAAGAAAATTCAGTACCTCCAAAAAACTAAGAGGAAGAGCTATTGATCTAAAACAAGAAATCACACAAAAAAGCTAAGATTAATAGGTCTGAAATTGAATCATAACATTCTGGAAATTTGAAAAGCAAGCCCCTTGGTGAGGAAGCCAATGACATGGGTGTTAAGCCAACTTAATCCCAAGATTGCGTCAAATGTTGTCATGGGTGACACCATGAGATGTAAGTAGCCTTGCCATGTTCCCACCAACATGGACGAAATGTTAAAGTTAGTCTTCCACCTTTGAGAACCTTTTGCAAGTCTCAATTGTGATTAGAATGAGTTTGTCCTATAATTGCAACTATATCTTACTGTCCATCTAACATTTCCAGGCATCTAGGGACTTCATCCAACAATTTCCATAGAATGCCAGCCTTGATAGATATTTGTGTGATCTAAATCAATCATGAAGTGATGTATGTGCTTGCTAACAGTTTGAGGTATGTAGCAACTTGCTAACATTCGTTTGAGGCATGTAGCAACTTGGAATCATTTGCAAGTGTTGTTGTTATCACATCCAATTTGTATGTTGTTAAGGCTCCAACTGGTTAAATTTGCTTCAACATCATCTTTTGCTAGGTTGATTTATTTATGTTCATCATCTTTATGATATTATATTTCCTTATCTATAGCATTTCATTTTGCTACATCAAGTGCCCCGTAGCTACAGCCTTGTGCATGTCACCAAGAGTGACATGATTGTTTGCAATTGAAACAATGTAGAGAGCTACCTATCATAGGTAAGTTGTTTCAACTCATGGCTATGAAAGTATGACGTTTTTCATTACATAAAATAAATCCTCCATTGGAACTATAAGCACCAAATATGGGCCATTGAGAAAAACGATCAATTTTGCTTACTAAAATTTTCCATCTCAAATTGAATGTTTCCAATTGAATGAGTTTGAGTGCTCTCATATTTCAATTCATCATTTTTCTACCTTCAATACATAAACTAGAGCTAGCTAATTTTGCATACTTGCAAACAATCTCGGTGACATGGATTGTGACTTGAAATTAGTGAACATGTAGCTATCCATTACCCCCTATACCCCCCCCCCCCCCCCCCCCCCCCCTCCCCTCAAGCTTATCTGGAGAAGCTCAAAGTGACCCCCTTTGTTTTTATTTAGATGGTTTTGCTCTCAACATCCATGAATAGTTTTGTGATCCAAAAAGGTGAGGTGATCATCTTTTCGTGTTATGTGCAATAGCAAACATATATTCAGCACTTCTTTACATGAAGCAAGCAAATCGCATGGGAACTTTTTTTTGGAGATATGTAAATGTTGCAAGAAAGCGTACGTGAGGCTCGGGCCTTGTCCCATGAGTAAGTGTGAGGGTTTAAGTTATTAGAATTTGAGATGTAGGGTTACATGGACATTCAGGTGGCAGGTGGTTGAGTGTGGGATCTCAACACACAACCCAATGTGGTCAAACGACCATTTTAAGCAAAACTATCCAATTTGGAAGTCCAAAAAGAATAACTTGCTCATGATGAAATATGCATGAAGGACTATCATAGGGGAAGAAACATGTTCGACATTTTACATAAAGCAATATGAAAGTGACATGAAGGCACTCCACATAATCAACATAAGCACATTCCTTGGTGTCTGCTCCAAGTGAAGCATGAAAAATATGGCAAGAAATGTATGTATCAACCAATAAAGCACAATTTGAGGCGTAGATTGCTCACAGTTTAAATGGACAAACCATAGTTGATCACCAATTTTTCACAAGGATGAAGGACCTTTGGGACCAATTGGAAACAATGAATGAAACGAATATGGACACAATGAGTGTTGTGATGAATGCTCCATTGCCATCTTACAAGAGTCACCACAATGATGGTTCATGAAAGCAGCCAACATTTGAAGAGTTTTTTTGAAAAAAGAGATTATGTGAAGAGGTCACTCCAAGAAATCAAAGGCGAATGATAAAAGCACTTGCAGCATGGTCCAATCACCAAGGGGTAGAAGTCATGGAAATTTCAAAGGATGAGGAAATAGATCAAGTCGATCTCAGCCAACACAAGAATGTGACCATCGACAAAGTGATCAAAGCTTTCATGAAGGATCTCACAATTAAGTCAGTGATACTAATAATGGGTCCATGTTACTATTGTGGACAGAGTGGGCATTTCGAGAATGAATGCATAATTAAACAAGCAGCAACACATGTATGTGAAAGGGGGAGAGGTACAAATAATCATACTCAATCTCAAAATGAAAACACAACAAATTTTGCATGTAAGAAGAGTGATGGTGATAAAGTCTTGCTTTTATTGATTGATACCTTCAATAATAAGAGGGAATGGTACAAAGACTTCGGCGCATCATTTCATATTATGTCACACAAGGATAGTTCATTTACCTAAATGAAAATGACAAGCATAATTGAGTCATTTTGGGTGATTCTATACAACATTGAAGAAATTGTAAATATGAAAGTTCAATTGCTTTTGAACACAAAGGTAACATAAAGAATTGCTCCATTGATTTCAAATCTTGACAGAAATAAATAACAACTTCAAAGTGACTTTGTAATGCTAAAGAGCAGATAATAAATTATATATGCTTGAAACATCTTTGTCGCAATATGTTAATGTGGCCAATGAAAATGATCAAAGTGCATTATGCATGAGATTTTTGGGCATCTCAATTATGGAAAGCTTGAAGCAACTTCATGATTGATAGATGGTCAAAGGCATCCTTAGAACCATGGACAATACGAAGGTATATGAAGCTTGTGCACTTGGAAAGCAATCCAAACAATTAATTGTACTCATCATGCTAGAAACATCTTGGAGTGATACACATTGATATTTAGGGTCCAACACAAGCAATCTATAAAAAACTTTATCTTAATATTTTTCATTCATTGATGACTACTCCCACAAATTATTCTTGAAACACAAGTCAAAAGGTTTCTCATACATTTTTTATAAATCTTGGTAGTATGCATAGAGTCTAATCACAATAAATTGTTATGAACTGATCATGATGGTGAGTTCAATTCCACATATCTTGATATGTATTATCATGAAACATGTAACAAATTCCTATACATTGTAGTAGTATGGTGTTCTTGAACTAAAAAGCAAGAACCAACTCAAATGTGCATGGAGTATGCTAAAATAAAAGCTCTATTGGTTATTCATTGGTTTCAAAAACTTACAAAAAGTTTTATGTTGGTATGAGGAAGACATATAATAGTCATGATGTTGTATTTCATGAGAAAGGGGCGCATGATCTCCATCGTGAAGATCGTGTCAGTGAGCCAATGATTATTCTTGAAGATGATGAGTATTCCATTGGTAATACTACTCTTTATCATGATGTTAATGAGGAATCTCCACAGTCATCATCCATAGATCCATCACCATCAAGAAAGTTAGGAGAAACAACATGAAGATTGTTAGTTTCATCCCATCAACTTTAATCTTTGGTACATTGCCTTCCTCAAAGATGACATCTCTAGAAATGAGAAATTTTCTTGTTGAAGGAATGCAAACCTTGTAAGCCTTGCTTACTTAACTATAGCCAACAAACACACCCTTCTTTGATGAAGGATCTTCTTTAGTTCTATCATCAAGAGTGATGTTGACAAAACAAGTACAACCAAAGATCCTACAATGCTCAGCCTCCTACCATAGACGACCTCAAAGGGAGTCTTACCATTCAAAGAAGCACTTGTCCACTTGTTACAAAAATAGTTAGCACATGTTAAAGCTTCTCCCAAAAGGACTTAGCAAGATGAGCATGTAATCTCATTGCCTTGGCACATTCACAAAGGATTCTATTCTTCCTCTCTGCCACTCCATTCTGTTGTGGAGTCATAGGACTAGAAAACTCCCTCTTAATTCCATGTGCTACGTAAAAATCTTTGAAGTTATTTGGAATATATTCCCCTCCATTTTTGATCTCAAACATTTGATCTTTGTATTGAATTGATTTTCCACTTCATTCTTAAACTTGACAAATGCAACAAACGCTTCATCCTTGCTTTTAAGAAGATAGACCCAAGTATACCTACTAAAGTCATCAATAAAAGTTGCAGACATCTTTGCCCCACCGTTGCTAGTTGTACTAAAAGAATGAAGATCCGAATGCACAAGTTGAAAAACTTCTTTAGATCTAGAAGTAGATCTAGAATAAGCAAGTCTATGAGATTTGGACAAGGCACAATGTTCACAAAATGCATTATTTGCAACAAGACTTTTAGGAAGAACAAGAACATGCTCTTTCTTTGCCATTACCTCCAAAGATATGAAGTTGGGATGGCCCAACCTTTTGTGCCAAACTTCTTGGTTTGTCAATTTCTCTCTAGCCATATATCCTTCATGCTTAGAGATCACACATGCATCAAGCTTGAAAAGTTTCAAATCAAGTTATGGTGTGAAGAGTTACTTGCATTCTTAGAAAATACACAAGACTAGGCTGCCAAGAATACATAGAATTGAACAAACTTGATCAACATATGATCAACACACTAAGATATTGATTCAACCTGTAGAACCGCATGTAAACCACACTTCTACTCTATCAAGTGATAAATACAAGCTTTACAAGTGAATGAAAGAGCACACTTGGTGAATCACAAGACTAGCTTCACTAGCTAGTCAAAACTTGATGTTTAGATGTAGATCTAAGATCACTTCACATGATAATGTTCCTCAACCTGTTAAAAACCTGAAAAGACATTTGCATAATGGTTAAAACCTTCTAGAAAATGCTCCAATCAAATTACATAAGGAGAGTTACTTACATGCTCAACAAAGTACACCAAAATTTATGCAAAATATTGTTGACAATTTGTTCACCCAAAAGGGGATCTTTCATCTAAGTGGGAGCTTCGCTCAGCCTTTTGGAGAATTACAAAATCACTCAAAGAGTATTTGTCATCCACTTAAGGAAAATGTTCATCCATTTAAGGAGAGTGTTCCTCCACTCAAGGAGAGTGTTCATCCACAAAAGTGGAGATTGTTAACAATAGATTGAAAAGAACATTGTTAGTATTGAATATGCACAAGCCTCACAATCAACAAATGAATAGGTGTGATGATCCAATCTAAAATAGATTCTTCTTAGCCTCTAATCTTCAATATGCTTTTGATCCACAAGTTCAACTCAACAAACAAAAGTTAGTAAGATTTGATCAACAATGCAATGCATAATCATGCTAGAACTTGATCAAACATCCAAATATTACAACAAATGAAAACCTTGCTAAAAATAGTGGCCAGCCAGCTATGATACCATGTGAAAAAAGTGGATCTAAGATCCCAAATGTTCTGGCTAAGATCTTTGCACGACAAATTACAAAAGCTAGAAATGGCAAAGAATCCTAATGCTACCTTTGATGCACAAGAACTTGAACAAGCATTCTAAGAACTCAAGAAAATACTCAGAAATACTGAGGGCAACCTAGCATACCAGCTCTACAACAACAGCCTACCACTTTTGGAAAGCACCTAAGATCGTACACAACAATACACACAATGGAGGAAGAAACAATGACAATGATCTGTTGATCTCAATAAAACAATACAAAAGTTTCTTCAACCTATTTCTCCATGAAATTCAGCCTAATATAGGTGAGAGAGATGACACTCTCTCCTCTCTCTAGAACTTAGGACCCAATTATATGGCACCAGTAGCCAATTTTGGCCTATATGTCCAAATGACATGATTTTGGTGTCATTTTGAAGGTCTTGAAGTTTGAAACTTCTTCAATATGAAATATATACTAAAATCTGTCTCACACGTGTGAAAGGTCATATCCATAACTATGTGCCAAAATTACCAAATTTGGCCTAAAACTAGTCAAGAAAATGCTAACAATTTTCACAATTCTTTCAAACCAGGATCTAGGAACTTGCTTGAGCCCATAGAGAGCCTTATGCAATTTACACACTTTATGCTCTAGGCCTTGAAGGACATAACCTTCTGGTTGATAAATATAAATATCTTCTTGAATGTATCCATTAAGGAATGTTGTCTGGATGTCCATATGATGAATGTCCAGATCCTCTGCAGCAGCTATAGCCAACAAGGTTCGAATAGATTGATGCTTTAACACTAGATTGAAAGTGTCAATGTATTCTATCCTATATACTTGCTCATATGCTTTAACCCCCAGTCGAGCTTTCTATTTGGATATTGATCCATCTGGCTTGAGCTTCAGTTTGAAGATCCATTTAGTGTCAATGAGTTTTGTACTGAAATCCATAAATCATAATATGGATGGACAGACTAGGATTCAAACCCAGGACCTCCCTCATACCAGATGGGATGCGCTACCACCGAGCTATCCACCCTGTTTGATAGTTCTCTCTAGAGTGTGGATTGATAATCCAACACCTCCCCTCGAGCCACACTTGGTTCAGGTCCTAGCTGCCACCTGCCCCACAACTTGGGCCACCTAACCACGACTTTGACACCATGAACTGTTAGGTCTAACTTGGCTCTGATACCATGTTAGAAATCCATAAATTATAATATGGATGGACAAACTAGAATTCGAACCCAGGACCTCCCTCATACCGGATGGGATGCTCTACCACTGAGCTATCCGCCCTGTTTGATGGTTCTCTCTAGAGTGTGGATTGATATTCCAACACCCTCAAGCCACACTTGGTTGGGGTCCTAGCTGTCACCTACCCCACAACTTGGGCCACCTAACCTTGGGTTTGACACCATGAACTGTTAGGTCTAACTTGGCTCTGATACCATGTTAGGAATCCATAAATCATAATATGGATGGAAAGACTAGGATTCGAACCCAAGACCTCCCTCATACCGGATGGGATGCTCTACCACTGAGCTATCCACCCTGTTTAATAGTTCTCTCTAGTGTGGATTGATATTCCAACAGCAACAGAGGTAGGTTTATCATGACTGATAAATGTTTGAGGGATGAATCGATCAGGTTGTTGTCGTTGTCAAGTAGATCTTCGAGTTGCAGATTCCCGAGTAGATGAATCTCCTAGGTGTATGACAAGGATGTCTTCAAATTGTGGTCCAGGCCTATCGTAGGTCAAGGCCTATCGATGGTGAACGAAGTTGTTGGGACAAATTCCTTAATTTGCTACTTTTGCTTAAAATCATAGAGCTTGTCACAACATCACGGCTGAATGATATCTGACTAGTTTCAACATCGTAGATGCGATATGCTTTATGTGATGTTGAGTAACCAATGAAAATATTTTTGCAGCTGATTGGGTCTAGTTTTTTTCTCAGATCAGATGGTATTTGGGCATAACAGAGGCATCCAAACACATGAAGGTGTTTAAGACTTGGTTTTTTATCATATTAGGCTTCAAACGGGGTCTTAGAGTCGACTACCTTTGGGCTTGAATAGTTTTGCATATAGTAGGCTGTAGATATTGCTTCAACCCAAAATTTCTTGGGTAACTGAGCATTGGACATTATGGATCATGCTACATCCAAAAGTATTCGATTCGTTCTTTCAGCTACTCCATTTTGTTGTGGAGTGTATTTGGCGGTGAATTGATGGTGCATGCCACATGAAGATAAGTAGTCCGCCATGTCGTCAAACATCTCTCCCCCAGAATCAGACTGTAGGGTCTTGATCCTCTGACCAATTTGAGTCTCAGTAAACTGTTTGAATTTCTTGAAACAATTGAATGCCTCAAATTTGTTCTTGATGAATATAATTTTGGTGAATCTGGAGAGTTCATCATAAAGGTGATGAAATATAAAGCCTGGCCCAAAGAGGGCACTCTCGTAGGACCACATAAATCACCATGGATTAATTCTAGAATAGACTCAGCCCTTTTGGCAATCCTTTGGGAAATATCGTCCTAAGTTGTTTCCCTAGTAAGCACATTTCACATATAGTCTAATTTCTTGTTGAGACAACGTTAATTCTCATATAGTTGACCATACTATTATGATGCATATACAAGATAGACCTCATGTTTAAGTGCACTAATATTTGATGCCATACATGAGCATATAAATTACTCATAAAAAGTGCATAATCATGACTCAAGATATATAAATTTCCTTCTCTGTGTGCAAAGAGGACCACATTCGAATTTTTGTCAAGAATGGTACATCAACTAGAAGTAAACAAAGTGCTATAGCCTTGATCATTGATCTTGCTTATAAACAATAAATTATTTGTTAGTTCGGGTACGTAGAGTACATCGTCAAGTTGTCTAGTGATACCATATGGGAATTGAAGTCGAATAGAGCCTTGGCCTTCGACTTTGTGTGAGTTTGAGTCTCCAAAGAATATGTACTTTGATTCAGTTGTTGTGAGAATCCAGAATAGGTTCTTGCAAGGAGCCATGTACTGAGAAGCACCTGAATATAGATACCATTCATAGGCATCTCTACATGATTGATCGTGTACCATCAGCACCTTCGATTCTTCTTGGGAATTTCTGACAGAGTCAAATCCTCCTTCCTAGTGCTATTGCATCTTTTTCTTTGCTTCATTGTGCTTGAGAATCCGACAGTCCTTGATGTTGTGATTGGTTCTCTTGAAATATTTGCAAAAGAGTTTGTTCTTGGCAGATTGTTGTCGACTGTGTTGTTGTTGTTGTGTTGAATCTGTCTGCTCAGTCTTTGTCTTCTTGTCCTTGAAGTTCTTCTTCTTGGATTGTTGCTTATTAGAGTACAAGGCCATTTTTGTCAGATGGGTATACAAGCACGAACGATTCGACTGCAAGTGGATATACAAGAAAAAACTAAAATGACACTATTGGCCGCTACAAGGCAAGGCTTGTCGCAAAGGGCTACACGCAGAGATATAGTGTCGACTATTTTGACACATATTCGCCCATGGTGAAGATGACAAGCATAAGGCTACTCCTTGCATACGCCACACAGTACAATCTAGAAATTTACCAGATTGACGTGAAAACAACCTTTCTCCATGGAGATCTAGAGGAGGAAATCTTCATGAAGCAACTTGAAGGCTATGAAGACCCTAACAACAGACAATATGTCTGTCGATTGCAGAGATGCGTCTACGGTCTAAAACAGGCATCAAGGGCCTAGTACAAAAAGCTTGATGGTCTTCTGAAGTCTCTAGACTTCAATCCTACTCAACCAGACTATAATGCCTAAATCAAAAGAGTAGGAAAGGATTTTGTGATACTGACCATTTTTGTGGATGATTCGCTGATGATAGGAAACTCCTTGATGCTGATCAAAGACACAAAGAGTCTGATTTATGAAAGCTACGAAATCACAGATCTTGGAAAAGCAACAAAATGCCTAGGGTTGGAGATTAGAAGAGATCGAACAAATGGGAAAATGCACTTGAGTCAGTCAGAATATGCCAAAAAAGTGCTGAAGCAGTACCACATGATGGACTGCAAACAGAAAGCCACACCAATGATAGCTAGAGCCAAGCTCACGAAACAAGATTGCCCAAAAACAGAAGAGGAAGAAAAGAAGATGGCGGGAACCCTACCAGAACTTAATCGGGAGTCTGATGTTCTTGACAATTTGTACCAGACCGGATTTGGCCTTCTCTGTTTACGCATTGAGCCAATTCTGTTCCAATCCTGGTCTAGCACATTGGCAAATGGCCAAACGAATCCTACAGTATCTGAAGGGTACCCAGAATATTGGATTAATCTACAAAGCTAGAAACGAGGAGAAAGGATTCGAGCTGCATCACTATAGTGATGCGAGCTGGGCAAGCTGCAAGGATAACAACAAGTCCATTACTGGAGGATGTACAATAGCGTGCAGAGCTACAATCAGCTGGATATGCAAAAAGCAAACCCTAGTAGCTCAATCCTCTTGCGGCCACTCTTTACCAAGCAAAGAGAGGCAATTGGATTGAACGAACAAAGCTGCAAGGTTCAAGAGGGAGTGTCAGAAATGGTGAGCTCCTACAACTTTGTCGCAGCACGAACAAGACACGAAGGTCGAACGAGAATAATTCGCGACAGTCAACGTGTCTTTGACACGAAGCACAAACGATTCACGAATCAATCGCGAATCATAAACGCACCTCCAAGATCGCAAAACAAAAAGAATGAAACAAACGAAGAGAAATCCTGCCAGCTGGCAGCTCAACCAGGCTTCATGCCCAGCTGAAACGAATAGCAACAACAGAGACTAACTAACTAGTTGATTAGCGTTAACTGGTCTTGTGATTCTATGTTTAGCTATCTTGTGAACTCCACACAGTGGAGGTATAAATGATCCTCTCTAGATCATAACCCAAAAAGAAGAGAAAAAAGAAGAGAGATCGTGAATACAGAGAGAGACGTAGCGAATAGAGTAAGAAAGCAAATATACCATAGTTGTGCATGAAAGTATGCCAACGAGCAGAACATAGCGAAAGAGCAGAGTCATACTGCCAACGAGCGACAC
The DNA here is from genome assembly GCA_029204225.1 of Diphasiastrum complanatum. Taxonomy (NCBI): domain Eukaryota; kingdom Viridiplantae; phylum Streptophyta; class Lycopodiopsida; order Lycopodiales; family Lycopodiaceae; genus Diphasiastrum; species Diphasiastrum complanatum. The sequence continues at coordinate 14,355,828 of CM055108.1, forward strand.
ACTGACGATCTTGCTCTAAAACCAAACTAACAATATAGTCGCTCTATTTCGTGTATCTCTTGGCCTTGTGCTGTGTCTCTTGATTGCTAGAATAAAATATGTTATGTGATGCGTAGTTGAGTGTCTGGGATCCCGTAAGAGCTTCCGCACAAAAAGAAAATTCAAAGACAGAAAATTGTTCGTGAATCAGAATAGAGGACGAACACGACACAAGAAAGAAAAAGTTTTCGCAACAATTTTCTTGTTGCTTGATGTAGATAAGATTTTTCTCCTTACTTCTTCTTGCAATAGACTTGTTGTCAACTTCTAGAGTGATAGCGCAGGAGTATTGCTCAAAAGCAATACTAGATTGTTGTAGGAGGGAGGAATACTGGCAAGAAGAGACATAGTAGAATCTTCTTCCGAAATTGGCAAACCTATTACAACTAATTGATTCAACAACTGCTTGAACTCATTCTATTAATCGCTGACTGGGGTACCTTCACTCATTTTGAGGGTAAGGACCTTCTTTCTCAGAAAGATACCAGTTGACACATCTGATGTTTCATAAATTCTTATCCCATGCTTCTTTCGAAGTGAAACAATTTGATACATGGGCTATATGAGTATCTTTCAGATTAAAGGATACAATGGCAAGTGCTTTGCCATCCCTTGCCACCCATACGGGTAACAGTTCTGGTTCAAACGGTCTGGCTATTGAACCATTAACATATTCCCATAGCTCCTTTTTTATTAGTGTCATCCTCATATTGAATTTCCACATGTGGAAATCATCTTTGTTGAACTTATTGATCAATCGAATTTTTAAGGTTGATCCTTCCATGAAGATCGAAGAACAGAGATTGTACACAAATCAATTATTAACTAGGTCTTAAAATATGGACCTATTTTGGTTCTTTTAATCTCAAGACTCTAGTGCATCCAAAATCATGGCTTTGATACCAATCTATTGGTTTTCTATTGCTCTAATACCACTTTGATGGGAATGACATAGGGTTTCTCATGCCGCAACGGAATAGGAGGCCGTCATCCCACCAAAGCAGCTCTATGTCACATATGCGCTCGCTGACGGAATGCAGTTCGTCTCTCATCATCTTGATTATGGTCATATAGGTCTGAATGTGCTCTCATTGGTCCATTCGGGCACTATTCGACTTTGACTTCAAGAACATGATCCTAGATGGATTTGATGTCTTTAACTACTCTTTCAATGCATCCCAACCAAAAATGGACTTTATGGGTCCCACATAAGGTGCAAGATGTGAAAAATACTCCCACATAATGAGAGAGACCTCATGATCACTTTCCTCCTCTTATTTGTGAAAAAATCAGATACAAAACATGCTTAATGGATCAATAGGATCTAGCGGTAAATTTGGTTGCACATTTAGTTCATCAACAATTAGAAAATCACGCATCTAACATGCTAGAACATGGAAATGCATGCAAATCTCATTAAAATCACTATGAATAAATATAGTATTGTCCATGTATGTACAATAGTAGTAGTACACTATCCTTCACATGTGTGAACTCAAGAACAACAAAAAAAATTACCATTCTACAAATTAAAAAATCAATATATCAAGAGGAGAAGAGCTAGAAGAAGACTATTAATAAGATAGAAGATGAATGTTCTCCAAGTAAAGAGAAAAATCTTGAATAAGATTCTCTATGATGGTACACTTAGAATTTGTTTCGAACAGGAACACAGATCATGCTACACAGTAACACAAACAGAAAACACTCTCCATAGCAAGCTCACATAGCAACTATATTTCTAAAAATTAAATTACACTGTAAATATAGTTTTTCACTCAGGCAACCCATGCATGACCTAGGTTGCCGTTGGCGGGACGTGTGTCCCATCGACTTGCCTCGTGGCAAGGCCAACTGATCCTTATCGCGACTGATAGGACCCACAGTATAGTAGCACAATGATTCTACTTTAATTCTAACTCTCTCCCTTAAAGTCTACTTTTTATACAGTCATATACATAGCTTTAAAGTCAACAAACTTTAAGTACATAAAGCTTTGATCTAAACTTATCAAACTTTTCTCCAACAAGTGGCTTAGTGAAAATATCAGCTAGTTGTTCTTCCGTACTACAATGAACAACATTAATTTCACGACTCAACGGCCTCTCACGTATAAAGTGATACTGAATCTCAATGTGTTTGGTTCTCGCATGGAACACTGGATTCTTTGCTAGCTGAATGCCACTTTGACTATTGCTATGTAAAGTTGTGGGATTTTTTTGCTTCATGCCAACTTCTTCCAAGATTTGTCTCAACCATATAGCTTCATGTGCTGCACTACACATTGTTTTATACTCTGCTTCTGTGGTGGATAGAGCAATTGTACTTTGCTTCTTACTATACCATGAAAAGCAACTGCCACAAAACTTGAATACATACCCCGTGGTGGATCTACAATCATCATAGTCACCTCCCCAATCTGCATCCACATAGCCACACAACTCAGGTAAACCCTCATGCTTCCTGTAAATCAAGCCATAATCTGAAGTGCCTTTGCTAAAATTCAGACTTGCAAACAAGTTGCCTTACATAAAAATCCAGCCTTTGATATTCCAATTGCCTTTGAGACCGTTATAAAAAGGAATAGATTTGAACCCTCAAAATGTCCTTCCAAACAAACATGGGCCATAACTAGAGGCCATTTTGAGACAGAATTCAATGGAATGAATTGACACCAAGCTCATATTTGGAATTGGAAAAGGCCTTTCTTTGAATGTAGATGCGGTGATAAGTGCAAAAACAATTCTTCCGTTATTTGGTTTGAGCCTGTCGTTTGGTTCAAAATTATGGTTGTACCTCATCACTGCTTTTCAAAATAACGATTTCATGAAAGGGAAGTTATGTGAGATTATTAATAATATCTTTAATCACAATGCTTTTCCTGGGCTAATAATGTATGAATTATTGGATAATGAGGATTTTCTCTCAGTGAGCAGTTAACATTCCCTCTCATGGGTGCTAGTTCTCAGGATATGTTCTCACCACACATACAATTACGAGGCTATATTGTACTCCAAACTATAAACTAGAAAATTTCTTTGGAGACGTTGTTCAGGGTTTGGTTAAGGTTGCTTGAATATAAATTTCATATGAATATGATACTATGCTTTTTTAGCTAGTTTTAGAAGCAGTTTCGTTTCAAATATAAATACGGGCTTTTGTCATTACGTTTTGATTCTATAACTGTTGTTAATCCATGGCAATAAATAGACTCGAACTTGCTGATTGCTATTCTTTGAAGGAAACGTCCACCATGACTTTCTCACAGAGGTCTCTCACGACATCCATTTAGGTTAATGATGAAAAACCTTATTTGGGTGACTACTTTACAATAACAGGATTGTATTTACATGAATACTAGTATGTATGGACGATTGGTGACAAGACGGCGATAAATAATAGCAAAACGTTCTTATCCTACCTACATTTGGAAAATGATTAACGACCAATCTGATTTCAGTTTTTGATAAATGAAACGATATACCTCACTTAATGAGACGACACATATGATTGTTTTTCAGTTGTTTCCTATTTAGATGGATTCAAATCAATGAAACAAGTTTGATAACCTGGACGCTCTTAATGCACATGGAGTTGTGCAAGAAATCATTGCACTCGTAGGGATTGGAACAACATGGATTTGCCATAGTCCTATTACAAGTGTTAGGGTAAAATGTTGGCCATGTTTAAGCGCACACAAGTATTGCTTTACCCTTAAGGCAAGATTAGTATTTAAAATGTATAAAATAGAGCGATAGTTGGCGGTCTCTTGGAAAACATGGATATGCTCAAGGTTACGAAAATGGTGCATTACTTTAATTTCATAGATGTATATGGACAAATACCATTACACTGATCAGAATGGCAGAATGCCCTGATACGGTAAGGATATGGTGTGGCCTATTGCTATTTATCACTTTAAGTAGGGAAAATTGGACTGCATTATTTCGTCAAATACTTTAAGTTGTTAAGTTGATAAACTTATTTTGTACATGGATAACAATTGACATTCAGGGTTGATACCTGTCTTCCTCACTATGCTAACTTGCGCATTTTTATGTGGTGGGATGGTTGCAGGTACTAGCTCAATGTCTTGAAATGCTTTATGGTGCTTTTTGAGTACTATATGCTTTTCAACTATGTTTTACCTTGTTGGTCTATGAATAAAGGTTTCAAAAGGTTTGGTCTTGCTTAAGCAAGATCAACTTTGTTTCGTTAATCTCTCCTAGCCACTGAGCCTCTCATTTTTCACATGTTGAGGCTACATTTCTCACTTGGTCTTCCTCAACTATTTGTTGACGAATTTATTTGACACAAATCCTCGACTTCCCTTACCACTGAGGAAAATATTCACTGTTTAGATTGTTTGGATCTTTCCTTAACTTTGGAAAGGTTGATCTTTTCGTCCTCTCTCAAGATGGTCCTCTCGCTTGTTGTTATGTCAACTTGCTTCTTCATGGTATTATCTTGGTAAGCTCTCAATGTGTTATACGGATATTTGCAATGCCAAATGGATGTTCAAAGCTTGTGAGAATGTTGGATAATTTTCCTATTCCTTTATGTTTATTGCAATTAAGGAATCTAATTTCAATTTTCCTGGTTCAAGGTGGAACACCAACAACCCTCCATCTAGCTAGAAAGCCAATTTTTTTTCATAAAACCCAGATCAAGCCTGCCAAGTTCAAAATTTGGTCCTTTAAAATTCTTCAACAATCTCTAAACATTCACTCCAAATACAAAGGTAATGTGAGAAATTTCAACTACTTTATTCATATTTTGGTTAATTGTCAATATTAGGCCAATATGCATTTTCGACTTAGAGATAAACTTTATGAAAATTATTTTAGTCTAAGTTCATTTGAATTAACACTTTTACAAAGTGTGAAAAAGTTAGAAGGTCGAGTTTGGAAGATTCAAATTTGAATGTTTGGTTCATTGAATCTAGTCCATGGTGGAACTACGTGCTTCTTCTAATTGGCTAACCTAGATTCTAAGTCTTGGTTTCTTTGATTAGTTTCAAGAAGCTGCTTATTAGTGGCTGGAATTTGTTGGTATAAAAGTTCAAAAGCTCATTGGATGAGTTTAATAGATCAAATGTTGGGTTTTCATTGGTTTGATCCATTGGGGTTGCCTGTGTGTTTTCCTATTATGCAAATACAACAACAAGTGCTCAAATGAGAATGATAGAGATGCTTCATTTCTTACATCCAATGCAAATAAAAACATTTACTTATACTCATTCAATCTTATTGTTTGTAAGCTCAATTCAAGCCTAGTGTGTTCTAGCACTAGTCAAATGGGCGAACCTAGACTTCAAGAATTGAGAGAGATATTGAAGTTTCTCTCTATTGTAGTGCTGTTCTTTTGTGCTCAACTGAATAGTGAAGGAGTTTGGAAGTGTTTAGATCATTTGCAATGAGAATTTCCTTCACTGGCATTGTATTCAAAAATCTTTGGTGAAGATTCTATTCCTCTGTCCAAATTGGTTGATTCACGTTGTTGTACAACATTGTTTTTGGTAATTTTTTGCTAGTCACCTGTAGTTTTTGTACTGACTCAATAAATGACTCTACTCTCAGCTCATGGAATGATACGAACATAACCTCTCACTATACATTTTATTCTTTGAAACAGGCAGATAAAAAGAGCTCACAGATAAATGAAAAATGCAAAGAAAAAGAAAAAGAAAAGATAAATCAAGACAAAGGAGAATTTATACAATAGAGGGTAAATGGTTATAGCGTCTTAGCTGATTACCATTTACTAACGTGGGTAAGGGATCACCCTCTAATGTGGCTAATTGAATTGCTTCATTTTCATAGATCTACGTAACTTGATAGGGTCCTGGGGGAGTGCCAGATTGTAGTCTTACTACCCGATGCAATATCAAGAATGTAATAATAATAGTTGACAAAGGATGAATGTGTAGTGAAAAAGATTAGGTGAGAATAGGATAGGAACTTGAAAGTTTAGCATATGTTGTGTTATCGCTCCCCTGTGCCATCATGCCCCACATTCACTTCATCACTTTTTCATGCCTTCGTAGTAAGTGAGATAATCGTAGATGAAGTCATGGCCCCACCCTTGTTCACCAACTACTTACTACGCCGGATAACATTTTGGTTTCTTCCTTGTCATATAACTATCTTTTTATCCAAGGGTTGGCTAGTTGGTTAGCTTGGCATCCAAAGTTTCTTTGGTCCCACGTTTAAGCCCCCATTGGAAACCAAGATGCTTAGCCCCCATTGGAAAACCAAGATGCATATAAGCATCTTTACACACATGCGGAGTTGGGTTCTCCCACCTAGGTTTGATTCTTTATGATCCCTTAGGTTGATAGATACCAAAAAGCATTGTCATAAAGGCTTTTACGACAAGGCCCCACTTTCATTGTAGAGTGGACTCCGCTCATAGAGATGGTTTCTTGGATCTTGATATTTTTCGTGGCCAAAGGACTTTTCGGCTTTTTCATCTGTGATGAGGGTGGGACCAGGCTTGCATAGAGGATCTTGCCCGGGACTGACCACAAGGTCTTCCATATTAGTCACACCTTGCTGGTCCCTTGGAAATTAAAAAAGAGGTCATGGTTGACTAACGGAAAATCAAAACTATGATTGCAAACCGCCGACAAAATTGGAAACTTTGGAATTACTATAGAAAAAAAACCTCACCTTTAGACATTTCACATCTGTCTGTGGAAAAAGGTCATGTGTGCAGTTTCATTCACTCTGCTCCAATTGGAGCTTGACTCTTGGCCTCTCTGCCTGCGACAAACCGTCACGTTTCTGTTCTTCCCCTTCCCGCCACACCCCAGCACGCAACTTAAAAAAGGTGCAATTTTTATGACCAGTATTTCAGTGTTCACTATATCAAAGCAACCACCTTTAGCGAGGTTTCTGAACCAAAGATCAAGTCTTTGGCTTGATTAGCTACTCGGAAGCTACCTAATTCAGTGGAAAAAGTGAGCATTTATATTAAGAAGCCAAGCTGAGATGTGGGTTTTGGACTTTAGAGCTACAGAGGTGGTTGCTTAGCAAGAGAGCTCTCCAGGGTGTTGTGCATTGGAAGCTGGAACACTCAAGTGCTTGGCATAAAGCATTCTTTGGTAGATTTTTTGAACAGATACTATTCTTTGAGTTTGCAATGGAGTAGGATGAAATCATTAATAAGGAATCACAGTAAACAGCATCTGATTGCTCTCTGAAGAAGCAGTGGTGTTGGATCTAGTCATTTCTACCTTAATTCTCCTCTCGTCAAATCCCAAAAGGCTGTTCTAGCATCAGCTCAGGATAATTGGAGATTGATCAGAATGCTCTATGTTCTAATAAACAGAAGGCTGTAGTATAATTGATTTGGGAAGAAGCATCAGAAATAGCAGCAGATCCTGCATAATTGAGAGGTTATTTTGGTGGGTGTGAATGGTGGCGGGGAACAATGAACATGTCTCTGTCTGTGATGAACCTGAACCTGTGTCGGGACCGCCCAAGTGAGGGCCCAAATGCGTGGGGGAATCGGAAGGATCTTTGTTTGGAAACCATTTGCAAATACAGCCCCTTCGTTATCTGCACTCAAGAAGGTTAGATATTGCGTTTGAGCTTCCCAGTGGAAGCCTTAAGTCTTGATTGCATGCATTATTTCACTTTCATACTTAATGCACGGTGTATTCAGAGGACTTTGCTGTTGCAACCCAGTTGCATAGGTGATGCTTAAGTATAGGGCTTTTGAACTTATATTTGCGATACGATAGATTACAATCCTTTCCCTTATTTGCCTTTGTAACTTTTCTTTGGCGAAGTGGGTTGGCTTAATGTCTATTGAGTGTGAGCAGTTGTCTAATATGGCTGTAGAGTCGTTAGGAGGATTAAGAAAGATGTTTGAGTAGGTATCAGGAGCGAGCTAGATTGGTAGTTCTTGCTTCAAAGACAGCGCTGCCCCAGATTTGAATTGGAAAACCTTTTCCTTGCTCATAATTGACGTGGATCTGTCAGTTGTGATATTATACCAATTATTGAGACGTTTGGTAGTAATATTTTAAACTATATGGTATAAAAGATCAATGGATTTTCTTGTTCTTCAACATTCTGAAATAGGTTCTCCCGTAAGTCGCATGTTGATGAAGACCTCCTTTTTCTCATGGAGGTCAGGAGCTCAATTCCAATCAGTCACACAAATGAGGACATAGAAGGAAAAAAAGAAACACACAGGAGAAGTTGTAGCTGTTTAATTAGCAGGTCATAGTAAGGAAGTATATAAAATTCACCAGTTTCTTGCCTTGAACTATCTGTCCCTGACTATTGTCGGTACCCATGGAGCAGGCTTGAAGTCACAGCTGGATGATCTGGAGCAGGCTTTACCAGGTAAGATGAAATTGTTAGCTATTCTTGTATTCTAGTGGCCTGTATGAACAGACGTGTTTGTGGTGGTTCTTTTAGAACGATGTGTCATTGTCTTAAATAATTTTTCTGCACAGATCATCAAAGCTAGATTTGAGTACTATTGAGATAATTAAGTAATTGCTCTGTGTGTGTAGCAAGCTTGCTTCAATATCTTTTGAGTATTGGCAGTTGGATCATCCCGGAAATGGTGTTACCAAGACATCAAAGAATAAACTGTATATTTGTATAGTAGTTTCTTATTTGTATCCTTTCTTGGTGATTGTGCTTACATCCAGGATATGCACAGTTTGGACTATCGTGTAAAGGTCTAGGTGATTCCACAGAGGAGCATTGTTCAATTTTCTATGACAAAGAAAAGGTTAGGAATTGTGCTGCTTTCCACTCCATAAGATGAAAACAAAGCTCAGAAATTTAAGTTGATATAATCATGAGGAGCAAGAGAAGCTGAAGATTTACAGCCTTTAACTAGGTAGACTATACCACAATTATGATGGGGATAACATACAGACTTGCTAGATGCTGATCGTTGAATAGCATTTATATTTTGATACTTCAATGAATTTTAGGTTGAGCTTATTGAAGGAGGAACTTTCTGGCTGTCAGAAGCTCCATCTGTGCCTGCTAGTACTTCTTGGGGAGCAACAAGCCCTTGCATTGCAACCTGGGTGATATCCTTTAACATAAAACTTTTTGATTGTTTGCCTACTTCTGTTATCTTCCTATTTGTGTGTTTTACCTATAGTCCTGTGGGCAAAACCTCCACAAGCATTGGGCAAGGAGAGTGATAGAATTTTAGCAGCTTCCACTGTCCATTGATGGCATTATTAGTAAGACATCCTGAGAAGATATGCATGACAAATGTGAGGTCGGTACTCTATAGATGTATCTGAGCTCAAAAACTATTCAATTAAGAGTCCATTGCTGATTACTTGAGCAGACTTTTGTGATATGTATGACTTGACGGGTTTCCACACACTTCAATTCAAGGGAGTACAACCACCAGGATTTGCATTCCAAGTAATGAATACAAACATGGATCATGATAATGAGCGAGCTCGAAGGCGTGGGGCGTTGCTTGCATGGCAGCACATAGCCTCACTTCCACCAACCCTACCTGTGATCTTTTGTGGTGGTTTTAATATTGGAAAGGATTCGGCTCCTGGTAGATTTTTGCTTGGGAGATCAAGGTAAATTTTACCCATTTGATTTTCATTCAATTATCATTTCTCATAAGTGCTGCACATCTTAGATGACCGTGTGTAGGCTATTGAGTTGATTTCTTTCAAATTAATCCCATTGTTTCAGTTATTAACGTTTGACTAACACCATTATTGTCATGCCCACAACTGGTCTGGGGTAGTGTGTCCATGCTAGGGATCAGTACACCAACAGCCCGTAAGTTAATTGTGACTGTAAGGGAATTGGGGCCCTTATGTGTATAAGGTCATAATTAATGGTTGTAGGCCTAAACTCATGATGGTGGATTTATATGGGTCTATCAGTGAGTCATTGGGGAACTGGATGACGTGGCCCAAATAGGCTGCAGAGGTGTCCAGTGAGGTGTCACAGTGCACTACTAGTGGTGCATGGGCCTTGGAGGGTATAAGCATACCTATGCTTGATTGCATGACTGGTAGCAGTATGCTGCTGGTGTGAATCCTCATTCCTCTTTGAGAGTGATCCATAGCTTGGGGGCTAGATCCATTCGATCTAGGATTGGTTGGGTTGGTTTGTCCACCATCCGTTTCCCTTGTGTTGCTTGTTATTGGCATGCTTAGAATAGGATCCTTGATAGAGGACTTTATAATTATCATCAATATCAATGCAAACACAAGTATCAATACCGGTACAAAGATGGAAGCCCTAACTGGCCTTGCCATCAAAAAGCTACCTCTAGACTGAACCAAGCTACCAAGTCGTCAGCCACCAAAAGAAAATAGTGTTCATCTCACAACTTACATAAGTCTTGAGAGGGTCTTTAAGAAATACCTTGAGATGAGCCCCTTAAGGGTATTTTCTCAAGAATATCCGTTCAACATTCAACTAATACTAGGAACTAGAAAGAGGGACCGTTGTCCTTGTAAGTAGTGCCTAAAAGTGGCTGTATTATACTCTAGAGCCCTAGACTGATCAAAAGAACCAATGCAAAGGCGATAGAGATTGTGTCATTTGAATATCCATATTATTTTGTCCCTTTAAAAAGCCTTGAGATAGCATATCCTTGGTGTGATGCTTGTTGCTAAACAATGTGATTCTTAGAGCTTGTTCTACTAAATGGTGTCCTACGAAGGCAACTTGGCTTTTCTCAAATTTTAAACATGATGACATTATGCACAATTAGATTCTAGCATAGTGGTACTATATTTGAAAAATAATTGATTAGAAGTCATAATATTTTGCATGTACAAGTCTTCAAGTTTTGCCCAACTGTCGTTCAATAGCAGACTTCATTCCTAATCTGGTGCCAATTTGTTGCTTAAAACAATACTGGATGTAATGCCCTTTGCATGTCGAAAAAGAGATAGAAAGGATGACATGCAACAGGCCGAAGATGGAAGAGATTTCAGCTCTCATTATTCTCTGAGATCACTCCCACACAGCTTTCAGAAACACTTGGGAAAGAACTTCCAGGGATGTGCTTTCAGTCTGTGTACTAGAAGACAGAATTCAAACGCCAAGAAAGAAGAGCGTGGATTTTTGTTGAATTTAAAGCTCTGAACCTGCAATCAGGAGAGCTTGTTTCAATGAGGATGTAGTATGCTTAGTGGGCCCAGCGCCCACTCAGGGCTGAAAACTGGAAATTTCTTCGCTCTTGAAAGTACGCTGGACCTCCCTCTCATGAGCGCTGGATTAGCTGGTTTGAAAGCATCCAACATGATAAAAAAAATGCGCTGGAGCACCTATTTTAGAGCGCCAATCCTGCTCCAGAAAATGGCTTTCAGACACTCCCCAAAAATGCTTGTACTAGCTCGCTGAAATACCAAGGAAGAGTCTTCCAAAAAACCCAAGAACAGGGTGTTAAAAATGTAAGTAAAGAGGGCGCCTCACTTGATCAAGCCTATCCCTGAATTGCTTGATCTTGATAGCAAAACTGGCACACTGTAGGCAAGGATGCCTATGAATGCCCATCCTTGCCCAGTGTGGGTTTGCATGCGGTAGGTGGCACTTCCAATTGACACTCACCGTTCACAGTGCTTGCATGGGTTGCTAGTTTCTTATGACCTTTATTAGGTGGAGTAATCAATTCAATATTTTTCCCTTAATCTTTATGTGCTGTATCATATCATCATGAATCTTAACAAACTTTATAGCATCATCAAGAGTTTCTACCTTATCACACCTAACTTCATTTTGGTAGTCCTAGGGAAGACCACTCAAAGAGAAAAAATTGTGATATTTGTTGATCAAATTATGGGAAATCAAAACTAGAATCTCTAAACTCATAAATATAGACATCTAGAAATTTTAATCCTAGTTCCAAATTTTTAACCTTATTGAAATTCTCATACTCATTTAATTCTGAGAAAAACATCAATAGAAGCAATTTAGAAATCATACCATTCCTTTGGGACATTGGGCTGAGTCTTGAGATCTTGCCACCCTGCATTTGCTTTACCTTGCAGATACATCTAAACTTAGCAGTCCTCATAGATGGTGATGGTGTAGGTGCCAAGCATCGACGTCAATCTAATGTAGTCCAGGTTCTCCCTTTTCTCCCCCGAATAAAATTCCAAAGTGAAAGGAGGGCGATCCATAATTGGATTCACTGATACTTGGCCTTGCTGTTGCTTTATTTGTTGCATGTTGGCCAACAACTGTGCTAGCTGATGTAAAACTTGTTGCAAGGCCTGATCTTGTTGGCTGAAATCAGTTCCACGAGGAGAACTTGTAGTAGCATTCTTGATCAAGGAATGGGGTTGCCATAATAATTCCTAGCAATGACAAAGTGGATGAGTAAGCTTGATTTAACTAAAATAGCTTTTCTCAAGTAGAATTACCACAAAAAAGCAGTTCATGAACAATTTTTGTCTAATACAAGTGCTCACTTGAGATTCCGTTGATTTCCTAACTTCCCAACATTGCATATTGTTTACACTAGCTGGCATAAAAATCGACATCTCGCTACCAGATGAAAGTAATGCTGACAAGCAACAACTCGTCAATGCCTCTAGCATTAACTAGGTTACTAGACTAACAACTAAGAATGCACTAATTATTATAAGCCAATAACATAAAAAAAACTTGGATTACTAGTAACTACTAGAAGCATACACATACACATCAAACTTTGAAATTTATAGAATTTTGTATATTGAAATTACACATAATATAAACAATCCTCTTTGTTTATCTTGTTTTTAGGTCTTAGAAGAAACTGTGACCATCCCCAAGGCTTCCTCCATTTATCTTGTTTTTGAGTCTTTGCAGAAACTGTGACCAGGGAACGCGTTCCCGATCACGTTCCCATTCCTTGGGAACGCGTTTTCTGGTCACGTTCCTGAGCACTTCCCAACAAGAGCATGCTGGGAACACGTGGCACGTCTAAAAAGCCGCATTCCCTGGTCACTATGCTAGAAGTAACATATGCTCTAGTGTTTTAGAACTATTCAACAAAATTTGGATTTGGCTGTAATATCTTAATAACTCAAAATGAAGCCGACAAAAAAATACCATGTGTAGGCCTCTTTCAGCCCTCATAGATGACTGCTTCTCTTCAGCATGTTGTTGCCTCAAGATTTTGAAGAAACTAACTGGTCAGAACTGCACGCCATACTCACTCAAACCATAACTCATTGCATGGGAAAGACATCTCTCAAATCCTGCTACAAGTTCTAAATTCATTTACTGCTATTGTTTTGCGTCATGATTTATAGTATCCTAGCCTCATGCACAGCCAGAAAGTTTGGCTTTTCATGTCTGCATATAGAATCAAAGTATGGCTTGCCAAATCCAAAAAATTGCATGGCACAAGCTCTATCCTAGCCTCACCTGGACCGAAAATGCCATGCATGCACTATTATGCTACCTAATCTTTCTTAGAGGGTAATTTCGATAAACTACCATAAATTAGTTAGCTAAATTTTGAAGCAATCAAAACGCTACAAATATACTAAATTTGGCCAACATTGAACTGAAAGACCACTAAAGGCAAAGTTGGCTCTGATATCACTTCAAACAACCCAGAGAAGACAGATCAAAATCTTGCCTGTATTGCAGCATCCTTTGCCTAGTGCTTTATCCATCCCTCAAGATGTAATCCATCATGAAACCATTTTGATGCAGATGAGAGGCTCTCCTCTTAACCATAGGCTTCCATCCAAAGTCTCCCTCTGAGTCACCTCTTGTCACCTCTAGCATGATTCTATGCACTTAGATCATGTGTCCCATATCACAGAATCCTCATGCATAGCCTGATCACTCAACCATTGGTTGTAATCAAGTCCCATGATCTCTTGGAAGTCTTTTCTCCCAGGCTGTATCTCTGTTTCGGGCAACTAACAATCAGCGTAATAAAACCTCCTAAAGAAGCCTATACTTTTTGTGCTCCGTTTCTAGCATGAGAATATGTCAATTTCATATACTATCACAAAAGAAGTTGCAATTTCAGCTTGTGTTCACTTGTTCAGAGCCTCAAAATTTTGAATGCCCGTAGAGTGTGCACAAGCCTCCATTAGCTCAACCATGGAAATCATACATGCACACATGAAACTGAGAATCAAACCAAAATCATAAGAATTTATTGACATACCTCTCGCAGCATGACAATGAACTGCTTTGATACCATATAAGATCCCCCTTGAACCTCAACTTGTGATTACCAAACCATCACTGAGCTAGGCATAGGACAAACCTGTAGCTCACACACACCTTCGTGTTATAGGAATACTCTGGCACACACAATTCACTATTAGGCTCTTCTAGCTATGGCATCCCATATTACCATAGCCTTCTCATGAAGAGATGTAAGCATAAACATTGATTAGATGCAAGATGCACCACTAGAGAATCAAGAAAACAATGATCACAATAATGGATCCCCTAGGTGTGCCCCCGAGGTTCATAAAGGCTGAGCTCCATCTCCCCCCATATAATTAGTAACCACACTTCTACGCCAATTCTGGAGTCAACAACCTCCCCTAAGTCAACTCTATCCTTAGTCATGCAAAGCCCCAAAATACCATATGCTGGTGATATTGGCCAGTCATGACTAACCGCTACTTGAGGTCCTAAACCCGTGGTTGGAGCTTGTTAACTGGGATTAACCAAAGGTCATAAAATCCCACTGTAATAGGACCTGGTAACACATGTTTTCTTGTTGATTTTCAGATCTTGTCCCTCTATGTAGAGTGGAAGAGGCTGGGTTCAGCTAGTTCCACTCAGGAACCTGGCAAACCTGCTAGGGCGAGCTGGTTTTTCAGGGTGGAACCCGTAAAACTCAGCCACTTCCACGACATAGCAGTAGTTTGAGTTTTCTTTTTATCGCTTCTAGGAAGGGAATGGCATAATTTTCCTGACGCTGACATGTCCGGGTGGAACGGTTGAAACTCAGCCAGTTCCACAGCATGGCAGTAGTTTGAATTTATTCCATAACTTTCCTGGTGCTAATGTCAGCACGAAGAGGTTATGGTTGTAACCTTTGGCGACTAATATCATAGTAGCAACCGAACTCGTTTCAAACCTGTCACGTTTCAAAAAGCAGTGGGAACATCCTTTTTAGCTTTTCTTCTTTTGGAAAACAAAATCCATTTTTATCTATTAGTGGTTTATTTGTCACATATTTGCAACAATATCATGGCTGTGCATGCTCCTATGCTACTTAATGTGGTGTCCTTTTTCACTGTATAACAAGTGTTGGGCAGTTTTTCCTACAATATGGTAAAAATATTCAATTTTTTGAAAGCCCCATAACTGAAAAACGTTTTCAAACGTTTAGTTACTTTTTTCGAACGTTTCAAGTTTGGCGTTTAAAACATTTGGTTGCTACCATGGTGAAAAAAAAGCCAAGCTTTACTATGGCTGCTTGTCTTGCATCTAGAACCGCTTGCTCCAATACTTGTTACTAAGTTTCGTTCGAAGAGAGAGAGAGAAAAATTTCTGAATTAATGGAGTGCACTATTGCTCCAATACTTGTTACTAAGTTTCGTTCAAAGAGAGAGAGAAAAATTTCTGAATTAATGGAGACTAGTGCACGGACATCTGATTATAAAGTATGGCCTTGCATTGAGATACTATCTAGGTTGGTTTAAACTGTGGTGGTACTTTGAAGTGGAATAAAATTTGATCTACTGAATTTTGGGAGATCTGTTCTAGCTAGCAATGACATGTGCAGATTCTGCAGCTAAAAGTCGATTGAAGAAAGTTAATAAGCAGATTCTTGATATATTTAGGGCTGTTTGCTTGAATTGCACATGACTAGTCTGCTGAGGCTTCAAGTTGAGAGAAAGGATTACAGTCCTTCGAGTATCAATTGTATTTGAGATCCGTAGCTCATTTTGTAGTGGATATGCAGAGAGCATGGAATTGTCGGCGATATGCGAGATTCATGGGCTAGTGCACGGCGTCGCAGGAACAGCTCATTGATACATACTTATCATGCTTTTAAAGGTTTGCATGATTTCCACAACTTTGCTGAATCAAATTAACTTTTAACTGGAAGTTAAGTCATTACAGTTGTATTGATACCAACTTTTTTGATTAGGTTCACAAAGACAATAAAATTTTGGTCAAAAGATTTGAATATGCAATTATCTTCATTAGTTGATTGATGCATACCTTAGTAAGTAGATCAATTTGTCTCATGTAATTGCTGAAGGTGCTTTTCTGAAGTGGTTTAAACATTAGATCACTTTCTCATTTAGTAGAAAGTTTGGGCTGTAAGACAGGCTCTGAGCATGCGGATTCGATTTCCTTGTACTCCATGATTTTGCAGGGAATAAGCAAGGAACTGTAGAGTACTTGAAGCTGGTTTTTCGAGCCTTGTGCCTTTGTTGGGACCGCACTAATCAAGACCTGCATGTGGATTGGGTCTTGTATAGAAGCCGTTCTCTTGCTCCGATTTTCTGTGAAGTGGTTAACGACCATTTGGGCGAAAAATATCCTTCGGATCACTATCCAGTCTATGTCGAATTTCTTCTCCCTCGCAATGTAAGGATTGTAGATGAACCAGCTTGAGATTCTTCCAAGCACATATACTGACAAAAGGTTGGTGTATGGAATTTGCAAGTGCCTTTTTCCACTTTGAGGATCAGGACTTTTTACAGTCGCTACTAGCAACTTCAGATACCCCACAATCTTGGAAATGAATGCTGATCTGATACAAGCCCTCACGGTTTAGGTTTTAGTTAACATTAAAAGGTGCAAACAGGATTTCTCTGATATTGTCCACAAGGAACGATATAATGTCAGCAGTTACTATCATCATGAGTAGCAACTTCAAATATCTGAGTCTTGGAAATGTACATGACTATTATGGATGCCGATGAGAAACGAACCTCTCAAATGCCATTCACCTTGGAAGGCACATACAACATTGCTTTGATGGTGAAGACAAGAAACATGGTATCCAAATTATCCTTGATTGATGTTAGTGTTGTATTTGCAATAAAAAGATGAGTTCAGTAGCATCTTGTAACCTTGTATAAACTGATAGTCAGAGGTTGCAATGTCCTGGGAGTATTGCATTGAAGGTTTTATTTCCAAAACTTGTGCACTGTGTGGGTTTATTTGTTCATGGATGTAGGTAACCAAATTGTAGTCTTAAAGTGGTTACTATGTGATATCATTATGGATCTTGGGGCCAAAGTAATAATCTGTCTTCAAAGTAGCTTCTCTTTTATGTTCTAAGTAACATCACAGCTTATTATCACTCACATTGGCTGAGAAGTGTGTTCTGTTGGTGCTTTCAAATGAAACTGAAGTTACAGCTTCCTCATTGTTAAGCTCTCTTATAGCTGCTTAAAAGCATTGCTTAATATAGTGCAGAATGAGCCAATTTACGAGGTGAATATAGTTATTTGATCTTCAAGTGGAGCGCTTTTGGTATATCTTTGTGCTTGGGTGTGCAGATCATATCTCTAGCTCAAGTAGTTAGCACAGGGAACATTGTCACAAGTGGGTTCATTATTAGAACTTAGACTAAGTGTCTCTTTAGAGAAGCTGTACCAAGGGGAGTGTCATGTGCCAATCTTAGCATTCAAACATGTAATTCATTCTTAAACATCAAATTAGCATGGCAAGAAATCAGAAAAATTATCAAGAATCAAGAAACTAGATAAAATTGGCAAATCTTCAACAAATTAGACAAAGTAGGATAACAATCCTCATTATCAATGATCATTCATTACATTGGGCTTGAATCTAAAGCATGATCAAAGGTCATGTGATTTTAGGCACATGAACCACAAAACACATAAGGAAAGCTCTCAAAGTGCAGCTTCAAGAACACTTCTAGTTCAAAAATGACAAAAGTAGAATAGCTTCTAAATTTAGCATGACCTTAGCTGTTTATAATGGTCCTTTGTTTCTCTAATATGAGTTAGGGGCCTTATTTAGCATTACTACAATTCCACTATTGACAAATATAGTGTAGTTCAAGCCAATTTATTAAGATTGGAATATGTTAATGATGCAAGTGTCAACAAGTTTGAGGAGTTTTGGAGAACATTGCATCAAATTTATGATGATGGATTACATGCTAGGAGACATTATTGCGCTCTATAAAATTTACAACAATGGAATTAGATACTAAAAATCCAATACATATGTGCATGTTTCACTTGTGTGCATCTAATTACACCATACTTCATCTAAGATATAGTCCATGCGGATAAAAGTTTGCGAAGGAATTATTCTAGTATTAAACTATAGCTCTCAACATGTACTAGTATTTCAATACCAAGACAATATACCATGAAATTGACAATGATCAATACTATTCGTTAAGCCCAATTGCATAAGCATGAGTAGTCACTTGTTAATGATGTTTCATTGATCAACAATTGTACAAATGTCATAGAATTAGGCCTACTAAATACTACAATGCTAGTTATAGTTTTAAACAAGACAACAATGATAGATTGTGACTACGCATTTTGTTTGAAATTTTGAGAATAGAACGGTTCGATGCGACACAAATTTCAGTCGCTCTGATACCACTGTTTGAGAAACCCGGATGGAATTCGATTCTGTCTGTCGGTTACTGCATGCTAAATCATATCTACAATCCTCCAGAGTGTAGGCAGACATTGTTGACCTACGTTATAATTCGTTTAAGCATCTTTTGAAGGTAGTGTAGGATTCGTGTGGCAATCTTCCAATGTGTCCAGCCTGGGTTCGCTGAACTGGCTCATCCTGAACACATCATAAGCAATGTCAGGGCGTGTGTTATCTGCTAGATACATCAGTGATCCAATCAACCTCCTGTAAGGCGTGTGCTGCATTATCTCCTTCTCTTCGTCAGTCTTCGGACAATATTCGTTTGTCAGAATTGTTCCTACAAGCATTGGGGTGTTTGCCCCTTTGCAATCTGTCATCCCGAAATCATCTAGAATCTTCTGGATGTACCTGGACTGATGAAGGTATAGCTTTCCTTCGTTATAGTCATGGTCGATTTGCAAGCCTAGATAACATCTGGCTTTTCCTAGGTCTGTTATCTCGAAATGTTTCGAGATGTCGCTCTTCACTTCGGCAATTAGCTCTTCGCTTCTGCCAAGTATCAATGTGTCGTCCACATACACATGTCCACATACACAGCAACAATGATGATCTCCCCGTCTGTGATCCTTATATAAACATTGGAGTCGGCCATCAGTGGCTCGAAGCATAAGGATCATAGGGCATGATCCTTCTTCTTGTACCACTGTCGCGCGGATTGCTTCAATCCGTAGATACTTCTGTGCATTCGGCAGGCATAGGTGGGAAGTGATTCACAGATGTAACCCGGAGGTTGGTCCATATAGACTTCTTCGTCTAATTCGCCATGCAAGAATGCTGTCTTCTCGTCGACTATGTGAATCCTGAGATTGTAAGTGGCTGCATATGCAAATAGCAAATGTAGGACATGCTTCACGACTGGAGAGAAAGTCTCAGTGTAGTCGATGTCATACTTCTGAGAAAATCCCTTCACTACAAGTCTGGCTTTATACCTCGAAACATTTCCGTTCGGTCCAAACTTCAGCTTGTATACCCATTTGCATTGCATTGTGTTCCGCTTGTCTGGTACTGGCTGTAGTGTCCATACCTCATTCTTCTTCATGGATTCGATCTCCTCGTTCATGGCTTGGATCCATTTGTCCTTGTCTGGACTGTCAATGGCTTTCTCAAATGTTTGTGGTTTGTCACTAAATCCACAGAACTCTTCGGATGTCAAAGCCAAGTTGCCTGGCATGAATCTGGTTGGCGCTCTTCGTTCTCTTGTTGATTTCCTGGGAGATTCTTCATGTACTGCAATGTCCTTGCCTTTGTCTCTTCGGCTAGGTCCGGAACCATTTCGGTTTATAGGCGTTCTAGCTGCAGGCAGGCTTGCGGTCCTTTCTTCGTCTAATTTGTCGCTCAACTGATGTGGGGCTCGAACATCTTCGTCTGAGTGTTCGGGTTCTACTCCCTCTGGCATGGTTGGCAGGTCGTAGTACTGCTTTCCTAAGACTTCATAGCTGGCTGAATCATCATCGACCATTGTTTTGGTCTCGTCAAACTTGACGTCTCTGACTATCTTCACTTGATATCTCTTTGGCATGTAGATCATGTAGTATGACAAATGGTTGTCATACCCGACGAGGTATCCTTGTTCAACTTTCTCATAAAGCTTGTCTGAAACGTGTGCATAAGATGCACAGCCAAAGATCCGAACGTGTGTCAGATTGGGCTTTCTGCCCCACCATAGTTCGTGTGGTGTCGTGTGAGGAACACCAGATCTGCCTATCCTGTTCTGGATATAGGCAACTGTAGCTACTGCTTCAGCCCATAATACTCTTGGTACTTTCGAGTAGGCAATCATGCACCTTGCGGCTTCCATGACTGTCCTGTTCTTCCTTTCAGCAACACCATTGTGTTGTGGTGTATAGGATGCGGTCATTTTGTGAAGGATTCCTCGATCGTTGCAGAAGTCAGCGAAGCGGTTCGAGATGTATTCTCACCACGATCGGTTCTGATCTGCTTCACCTTGCTTTTTGTGCATCTTTGTGTCCAATTCACGTATTCTATGAACTTGTCGAGTGCCTCCAATTTGTTGTGTATGAAGTAGACTCTGGCAAACTTGTCATAGTCGTCAATGAAGGTGACGTAGTATTTTGAGCCTCCTACTGAGATCACATCGAAGGGTCCGCAGATGTTCGAATGTACCAGCTCAAGAGTCTTTGTCGTTCTAAAGGAGTCCTTGGTGAAGGGAGTTCGTGACATCTTCCCTTTCATACATGCATCACTGGTTGTTGAGTTCGTTGCATTCGTGATGCTTACTCTTGTGATAGCTCCATGCTGGCTTGTCTGATACAATGCCATTGGGTTCATGTGGCACAGTGTTTTGTGCCATAGAACATCTGTAGATCCATGAGCTTGGTGTGCTTGATCTGCTGGTAGGCGCTGTTGTGATTTAGGCGACGATCGTATTTCAGTCGCTCTGAATCGCTTGTTGAGAAACTCGGATGGAATTCGATTCTATCTGCTGGCTATGCCTGCTATAACAGATCTACAATCATCCAAAGTGTAGACAGACACTGCTGACCTACGTTTAATTGTTTAAGCATTCAACAAGATGAACCAGTGTGCGGAAATAATGACAGCTGATTATGAACAAACAACAGTCAAACATCAAATCATTCGAGATCATTCAACATGCACATTCAAACTACTATATTATCAATGATCCTTTTGTAAGAGCGCTGTTGTGACAAACCCACGTAGTGAGTCGGCGCGATAAATACTATATCTCTCACGAATAATATCAGATCGTCTCGCTTCCTAGCGGACTTCTTGGACGTCGACTCAAACAACACTATGCTTAGCTCAGGTTGACACTCAACCAATTGACAATCCAACTGATGTTCAATCCATTCTCTGATTTTCAATTTGATTATATAGATGGAAACAGAAAGGGTTTAATCTAATCTAAGATTACAAGAATGGCTAATTAAGCACATTTCAACAGTATCCAGATTGCCTTCAGCATCATTCATAGAGGGTGACGTCCTCCTGGTACATTCTTGATTTCCTTTGTATTTGGATCGTAAAGATCCGCCACCTTTCGGTCTTCGGGAGTTGTTTGGCTGCGTGTCTTGTTCGGGCTTCGCTTTCCCTTTTGAGCTCCTTCGGTCCTCGAACATTTGACCTTAGCCTTCGAGTGTCTTTCAGTCATCGAGAACATCTGACTTTCGTTTGTGGGCAGCTCTCTTGTATTTCCACAAGCTCGAATCCAAAAGTTAGCAAAGCTTTGTGGCTTGAAACATTTTGTTTCTTCAGCTTTTTCTCAAAGCGTGGTAGCTTAATGATTCCTAGACTTGTCCTCTACCTCTCGAACATCCCCTTGTCTAAAGGTTTTGTAAAGATGTCCACCACCATCTGCTTCGTTCCGATGAAGCTGGTCTTCAGTTCCTTCTTGCGACTAGGTTTCTTATCAAATGATATTTGATTGCAATGTGTTTCGTCCTCGAATGAAACACGGGATCCTTTGTCAAGTGTGTGGCAGAAGTATTGTCCATCTGCAAGATCAGACGCTGTCTGGTGGTGGTCTCACCCAGTCCGTTGAGGAACTGTCTGAGCCATGTGATTTCGTTGGCCATCTTCGCGGCTGCAACATATCCTGCTTCGCAGGGGATGACTGAGTTGTGCTGGTCTACTTCTTGCTGACCCAGAGAATTGCTGCATCTGTTGCAATGGTGCACCCTCCTAAGACACTTTAACAGTCGTCCTTGAGTGATGCCCAACTTGCATTGCTGTAGGAGTGCATCTGGAATCCGGCATCACAAGAGTAACACAGCCCGGAATCCTTCGTTTTATGAAGGTACTGTAGGATTCGCCTCGCAACCTTCTAGTGTGTGGAGTCTGGGTTCGTGCTGTTGAATTGGCTTCTGAACATGACATAAGCAAAGTCGGGGCATGTGTTATCTGCTAGATACATTAATGATCCAATTAGCCTTCTATAAGGCGTGTGTTGCATTATCTCCTTCGTCAGTCTTCGGACAATCTTCGTTTGTCAAAATTGTTCCTACAAGCATTGGGGTGTTTGCCCCTTTGCAATCTGTCATCTCGGAATCATCTAGGATCTTCTAGATGTACATGGATTGATGAAGGTATAGCTTTCCTTCGTCATAGTCAAGCTCACCTGATGTCTTCCATCCTGGTCACCATCCTGCTAGACAAGCCGAACTCCAAAGCATCACCTGCTCCACTTGACCCCTAGCATCTGCTCGCTCTCTCCCTGGCTATGTGCCACCCGACACTATGCCAACGCAAGCCTGTCCCTAAGTCGTCGCTCATGGGATCCTGAGACCACTGCCTCCCTGATCGTACTGAGGTATATGGCTCTGAGTGACTCCCTCTAGGCTTTCCCATGATCTCACCACCTGAGAATCTGCACCATGGAAATTCCAACACCTGTGCCAAGCCTAGACTCTGGCAAATACAACCAAATGCATGAAAGCTATAGGTAGCTTATTCACGCCTGTGATGGTAGATGCCTCCCCATCGATAACAATGTCCAAAACTGGGCCCCTGCTGTAATGCCAACCTATACTCCCACATGAGCACACCATGAAGTCTTCGCCATCAGTGTCCCCTGCAATAGATCGCTAGCAAAACACTCACTGCTCCACCTTCCGATCCACTCAGCTCAGCAATTGATGAACTACTGAGAGAGTTCTGGCCAGCTTTTCGTAAAAGTCGTTTGAAGCCATTTATGAGCAATTTTTCGTGAATTCTTCAATCTTCTCGTTTATGGCTTGGATCCATTTGTCCTTGTCTGGACTGTCAATTGCATTCTCAAATGTTTGTGGTTCGCCACTGAATCCACAGAACTCTTCGGATGTCGAAGCCGAGCTGCCTGGCTGGCGCTCTTCGTTCTCTTGTTGATCTCCTAGGAGATTCTTCGGGTACTATAATTTTCTTGTCTTTTTCTCTTCGGCTAGGTTCGGAACCATTTCGGTTTACAGGCGTGCTAACTGCAGACAGGCTTGCGATCCTTTCTTTGTCTGCTCAGTTCACGTATTCTGTGAACTTGTCGAGTGCTTCCGATTTGTTGTGTATGAAGTAGACTCTAGCAAACTTGTGTAGTCGTCAATGAAGGTGATGTAATATTTTGAGCCTCCTACTGAGATCATGTCAAAAGGTCTGCAGATGTCCGAATGTACCAACTCTAGAATCTTTGTTGTTTTGAAGGAGTCCTTGGTAAAAGAAGTTCGGGACATCTTTCCTTTTATGCACGCATCATGGTTGTCGAGTTCTTTGCATTCGTGATGCTCACTCTTGTGAAAGCTCCATGTTGGCTTGTTTGAAACAATGCCATTGGGTTCATGTGACACAGACGTCTATGCCATAGAACATCTGTCAATTCGTGAGCTTGGCGTGCTTGATCTGCTGGTAGGCGCACCTTCAGATGATACAAGTTGCCCTTTCATCTTCCTTGTGTAATAAGTGTGCTGGTGATGGCATCAATTACATTGCATGTTTCGTTTAAAAATGTCACATGCATACCAATGTTTGCTATTCTTGCAACTGAGAGCAAGTATTGCTGCAATGTGGGCACAAATAGAACATCGTCGAGTCGTTGATCCTTGCTGTTTGTGTTGAGCCATAGCGAACCAATGCCGTTCACTTGATGTCTTGATCCGTCTCCAAGAACTATGTATCTGGATGGATCTGTACTTCAAAAGTTAGACATTATATGTCTGGTGTAATGAAGTGAGAGGTTGCTTCTGAGTCAAGGATGACCTCTTGTGTGTCAGATGTCAAGGCTGCACACACATCTATACATAGATAGGCTGTCGAATTTCCATTGTTCGACCTTTCTTTGCCTATCTTCAAGCTTTCAGGCTCTTCGACGTAGGATGAACTGTTGCTGTTCTCCCGTTTGCCTTGAGGTTGTTTGTTCCTCGGATTCCGGTAACAGTCCATGGCTGCATGACCTTTCTTGTGGCTATGAATGTATTTGATCTTCGGGTTCAGCCAAAATGAATCACCTATATGTCCTTCGCGTCTGCATCTCATGCACGTCTTCTTTTCGCCATCTTGCTGTCTCGACTTTTTTTTGTTCTTCCGTTTGCCTTTGGTGGCTCCCTCTGTCTGCTGATCTTGATCCTGCTTTCGGTCTGACTCCCTCTTAGGCTTGAATTGCTTCTTTGACTTTTCTTTATTGTTGTAGAGAGCCTGATTAGAGGCATCTTTCTAATCAAGATGCTCACGGGCTTTGACTTCTTCTCGAATCTCGATCACTTCCTTTTCGAGAGTCATCTTTGGATCTTTTGCTGGCAACGTTCGAGTGGTCTGGAAAGATCTTGGTAAAGCTTGCAACAAGTAGGTGAGCTGCTTCTCAGTTGATACTGCATTGTCTGTGCCAACGTTGTGTAATGAGAGAAACAGATCCTTCATCTTTCTGATAAAGGATGTGAGGTCTTTGCCATCCCATCGTAGGTTCGTCAGCTAGTCTTCGAGAAGCATTATCTGGCTACATGATTTCGTCTGAAACTTGGTAATTAATGCATTCCACATCTCTTTTGCATTAGGGAGTGTTGCGAGGTCAAGAGTTAGGCTATCTTCGATGGATAAAGACAACACAACTACTGCCTTGTTGTTTTTTTCTCTCCATTCTCGTAGCTCTTTGCCTGTAGTTGTAGGTATCTCTTCGGTGCCATCTACCCAGGGCCGTAGCCCTTCTCCCTTTAAGATGAGAGAGGTCTTCACCTTCCATGATAGGAAGTTTGACCCAGTTGAGTCAAGGATTGTGCAGATCTTCGACTGTATGCTGCGTGTAGATGCAATTGTTGTGAACTGCGTTCTTGAGCTTGTTTCCTAGTTTCTTGTTCTAAATGTTTGATCTCCTAGATCTGATAGCTCTGAAGCTATATCAGAAGCTCTGATAGGAGCGAGAGGCTCTGATTAATCTCTGCAGCTCTGATAACATTGTTGTGATTCAGGTGACGATCGTATTTCAGTAGCTCTGAATCCATTGTTGAGAAACTCGGATGGAATTCGATTATTGTTTGCCAGCTTATGTCTGCTATAACAGATCTACAATCCTCCAAAGTGTAGACAGACACTGTTGACCTACTTTTAATTGTTTAAGCATTCAACAAGATGAACCAATGTGCGAAAATAATGAATAAACAGCTGATTACGAACAAACAACAATAAGGCATCAAAGCATTTGAAATCATTCAACATGCGCATTCAAGCTACTATATTATCAACGATCCTTTTGTAAGAGCGTCGTTGTGACAAACCACATAGCGCGTTGGCGTGAGCGATACTATGCCTTTCATGAATAATATCAGATCGTCTCGCTTACTAGCGGACTTCTTGGACGTCGGCTCAAGGCTTAGTTCAGGTTGACACTCAACCAATTGACAATCCAACTGATGTTCAATCCATTCTCTCATCTTCAATCTTGTAAATATAGATAAAAAGAGAAAGGGTCTATTCTAATGTAAGATTACAAGAACGACTGATTAAGCACGTTCCAACGGTATCCAGAATGCCTTCAACATCATCCGTAGAAGGTGACGTCCTCCCGGTACTTTCTTGATTTTTTTTGTACTTGGATTGTAAAGATCTACCACCTTTCGATCTTCGGGAGTTGTTTGGCTACGTGTCTTGTTTGGGCTTTGCCTTTTCTTTTAAGCTCATTCGGTCCTTGAACATTTGACCTTCGCCTTCGAGTGTCTTTCAGTCATTGAACATATGGCCTTCGCCTGTGGGCAGCTCCCTTGTATTTTTGTAGGCTCGAATTCAAAAGTTAGCAAAGCTTTGTGGCTCGAAACATTTTTTTCCTTCAGGCACACCTTCAAATGATACAAGTTCCCTTTTCGTCTTCCTTGTGTAACAAGTGTGCTGGTGCTGGCGTCAATGACATTGCATGTTTTTCATTTGAAAACGTCACACGCATTCCAGCGTCTGCTATTCTTGCAACTGAGAGTCTTGTTGCAATGTGGGCACAAATAGAACATCGTCTAATCGTCGGTCTCTGCTGTTTGTGTTGAGCCATAGCGAACCAATGCCATTCACTTGATGTTTTGATCCATCTCCAAGAACTATGTATTTGGATGGATTTGTACTTCGGAAGTCAGACATTATTCGTCTGGATGTAATGAAGTGAGGTGTTGTCCCTGAATCAAGGATGACCTCTTGTGTGTCAGATGTCGAGGCTGCACACACATCTATGCATAGATAGGCTGTTGAATTACCATTGTTCGACCTTCTTTCACCCATCTTTGAGCTTTCGGGCTCTTCGACGTAGGATGAACTGTTGTGGTTCTCCCGGTTGTCTTGAGGTTGCTTGTTCCTCGGATTCTGGTAGCAATCCACAACTACATAACCTTTCTTGTGGAAATGAATGCATTCATTTTTCGGGTTCAGCCAACACGAGTCGACTGTATGTCCTTCGCGTCTGCATCTCACGCATATCTTCTTTTTGTTGTCTTGTTGTCTTAGATCTCCTTTGTCCTTCCATTTGCCTTTGGTGCCTCCTTTTGTCTGCTGGTCTCGATCCTGCTTTCGATCTGACTCCCTCTTAGGCTTGAATTGCTTCTCCGGCTTTTCCTTGTTGCTGTAGAGATCTTGATCAAAGGCATCCTTGTATCAAGGTGCTCACGAGCTTCGACTTCTTCTTGAATCTCGATCACAATTTTTTTGAGAGTCATTTCTGGATCTTTTGATAGCAACGTTCGAGTGGTTTGGAAGGATCTTGGTAGATCTTGTAACACATAGGTGAGTTGCTTCTCTGCTGATATGACATTGTCTATTCCGGCATTGTGTAACAAAAGGAATAGATCTTTCATGTTTTTGATAAAGGATGTGAGGTCTTTGCCATCCCGTAGATTTGTCAGTTGGTCTTCAAGAAGCATTATTTGGCTGCGTGATCTTGTCTGGAACCTGGTAAGCAATGCATCCCACATCTCTCTCGCATTAGAGAGTGTGGTGAGGTCAAGTGTCAAGCTATCTTCGATGGATGAAGACAACACGGCTACTGCCTTGTCATTCTTTTCTCTCCATTCTTGTAGCTCTTTGCCTATAGTTGTAGGCATCTCTTCGGTGCCATCTACCCAAGGCCATATCCCTTCTCCTTTTAACATGAGAGAGGTCTTCACCTTCCATGCTAGGAAGTTAGATCCAGCTGAGTCGAGGATTGTGCAGATCTTCGATTGTATGCTGCTTATAGATGCCATTGTTGTGAACTGTGGTCTTCAGCTTGTTTTTGATTTCTTAATCTGAATGTTCGATCTCCTGGATCTGACAGCTCTGAAACTATATCAGAAGTTTTGATAGGAACAAGAGGCTCTGATTAACCTATACGGCTCTGATACCACTGTTTGAAATTTTGAGAACAGAATGGTTCGATGCGACACGAATTTCAGTCGCTCTGATACCACTGTTTGAGAAACCCAGATGGAACTCGATTCTGTCTGCCGGCTACTGCCTGCTAGATCAGATCTACAATCCTCCAGAGTGTAGACAGACACTGCTGACCTACGTTATAATTCGTTTAAGCTCTCAACAATTTCTTGCTATACTTATTTTCTCTCTTGTTGAGTTGGCATTGTGGCCACTTTTTCTTCCCCTTCATCTATCAAGTCTTGATTTGAAAGTGTCGATTGTTCAAAGGTATAAATGCTTGGTCGGGTGGTTAGTGGTTTCCCTATTAAGTTATGGCCATCCAATGTTGCTACAATGCAGCCCTTGTATCACATCTTTCAAGTGGAGCTACCAAGTGGCACGTGCTATGGCTCATAATTGCTTAAAGCCGTGTGGGCCTAAGTTGAGACTCTTTCTGCTTGGGTGAATCTTGCAAAAATTCTTTCAAGTCAGTGTGCCAATACACAAGGTCTTTTGGTGGAGAATTCAGATTAATGTCCTAGATGAATTCATCATATAGCCTCACAATGTGTCTTCTCCTTCGCTTCTATCTATGTTTGGCTGAACAAGATTGAACATCGTTTGCCTTTCTTGTCTTGTTCAGCCCTAGCCATCACTAGTGTTACTACCATACTAAATTGATCCAAGGCATCTTTGAACTCTCCATCTTCTTGGTTGCCTTTTTAGGTTTGGTGCTAGCTTTCATTAAGCTTCCCCTCTTTATTGATGGCCTTGTGCAACTATTTGGTCCCTTAATATAATAATTTGTCAATTGGCTTTGAGATTGTGACATTGTAGGCCAATTGTGTGAGTAAGGGCTCAACCATCATTCTGTCACTCATTGATAAGAAAATGTTTGGTGTGGGCCTCTATAGTGTAGGCCACTTCTTTCTACTCTATGAAGTGGCCTACACTATAGAGGCCCCATATCAAATAGGGTTCCTTAAGGGGGTCAAAGTTACCATCCAAGATTCAGCACTAGGAGTTGCAGCCACCATCGTAGTACATCTCTTTGAAGTGGCCTAACTTATAAGGGCAATAATTTTATTATTGATTTTCAAGTGTCTCACACCATCCTTGAAAATATGAACGTACTAGTGTGATCGAGCCACACTATGTTTGAAGGCATGCATTAGAAGTCATTGCAAGGTCCCGCAAGAGCCCTTCTTGTGGTCTATAGTGTCCTTTATAAGAGTAGCGCAAAGACCCACAAGAGCATTACTTACGGTCTCTAGCAAAGGCGAGTTCCGAGCCCTCGTAGAAGGGTGACCGCAAGGTCCCGCAAGAACATCACTTGTGGTTGTTAGAGATGTTGAAAAGGAGCAGTGCCACAACCTTCACGCTCGACTGCTTCCTGACTGCTCTCATGACTGCAAGCCATGATCTACCTTCTTGTACTTACATCTGCAATAATGTAAAATTGTATATAGATGATGATCACACATCAGAGACAAAATCAGAGAGACAGATGCATTTTCTTAGAAATTTCAACTAGTTTTGCTATTTTGGTCATGTTTGTATATTTGGCAATTGAGGCCAATTTTCATATTAGACTTAGAGTTTGACTTTTCAAAGTTCTATTAGTCTAAAAGCTTTTGAATAAACACTTTTTGAAAGTGTGTGAAAGTGTAGTACACGAGTTTTAAAGATTCAAGTTTGAATGTGGAGACATTTGAATCTAGTCCACATTAATACTAGGGTTTTTGCTATGGAGGGAAACCAAACTCATTAATGAGTCATGGATCTGCTATATATGGCTATACACTCATGGAAAGAGACACATTCTCTCTCTCTCTCTCTCTCTCTCTCTCTCTCTCTCTCTCTCTCTCTCTCTCTCTCTCTCTCTCTCTCTCTCTCTCACTTCATGCTTATACATGAGCTCTCTGGGGTTCATCTATCCATTGGTGCACTATATTTGTGATATAATCTTGTGTGTAGAATGCTTATTTTATGCTATTTTCGGATCCACACATGCGAAATACAATAGCTTATTGTTTTTGTATAGACAAAAATTTCATCATATCATTTGTTTGATGTTTGATCAGGTTCTGATTGAGTTTGCTGTGAAGAATTGCCAAAAATTGGCAAATCTAGCTTGATAAAAAACCATGTAGAACTTTGTAAATATTGTGTATAATTGGGTTCCACACATGTAATGCCAAGATGCCATGTGGCAACCCACTCCTAATTTAGGTTAGGTCAAGTCCATAGAGTTGGTCATGTCATTTTGGTAGTGATTCCTAGTTTATAGGACCTAAGTCCTAGATTTAAGGTGAAAATTTGACCAACTAGCTATCTACCAAGCATGACTCTAGGAAATAGACTAGGGTTTCATTTTAGGGCAAGAAGAGTGAGTTAATATTCTTATTACATGCTGGAAAGCCACCTAAATTCAAGAAGAAAGTAGAATTTGCTATGGATTCCAAGCTCCCATAGTGAGAAGATAGAAAATTTTTGGAGCTCATTGGCAATCTCAAGCTAGTTCACTATGTACATTGAGTTTTTGTGATCCAAATGAAACCAAATCAATTTCTACTTGTTTATCAGGTTGAAGGCTGTAATACAGCCTGTATTACACACGTGTGGGCTCGGATTTCAATGTTGATCAATGCTTTTGATTGTGAATGCTTGTTGTTTGTCAAATTGCCAATCTAGATCAACTTTTTTGTGTCTAGTTTTTTGATAGAATGTTAAGCAAGCATCCAATCACTCTTGTGGATCTTTTGTAGATCTATTTATGGTCCTAAGGCACAGTACTTTCACATGGTATCAGAGCCAAGTACAAGAGCATAAGCCATTGATCTAATGCAAATCCATTTTTAGCAAGTTTTGGTGCTAAAAACTAGTATTGAGAGGGCAAGCTAGAATCTTGATTTTGGTGAGGAGATTTGATCCCAAACTTGGTAGGGGTCCAAATCCATACTATCCACATGTGTGGGCACCTCTGAACCTGCATTTAATGCATGGTATTCATTCGATCCAAAGAAATTCAATTTGTGAGCTTTTGATGTAATTTTTGGTGAAAATCTTAGGATAAGCTACCAAGATTGAGTGCCATTGATTAGATTTGACATAGGGTCATGAAGTCTAATTTATCTAGGCTGAAATCAAGTCCTCTAAACTTGTTTTACAGGTCTTGAAAGTACATCAAAAAGTGTGAGGGAGATTTAGTCATGTTATTGTCCAAAAATAGCCAAAATTGACAAGATTTGATTGTAAGTAGATTTCACATCATCTTATCTTCATTCCAACTTTGTGAGGGAGTGCTAGAACTGAGATTATAAGTCCATTTGTTGGATTAGAAATCTAATTTGAGTGAAAAACTACAAGAGAGAGACCTTAGTGAGTTTCTAGAGACAATCAAATTCATTTCTTGGCAAGATTTGTTTGAAAATAGTTTTCACTTCATCTTATCTTCATTCCAGCTTGGTGAGGGAGTGATAGAACTATGATTATAAGTCCATTTGTTGGATTAGAAATCAAATTTGAGTGAAACACTGCAAGTGTGAGACCTTTGTGAGTTTCAAGTCAATCAAATCTATTTCTTGTTTGTAGAAGTCACTAGTAAGATGGGATCTGCTGGAGCATACCCTCTAGAAGCCAGTGAGAGGTTGAATTCTACAAATTATGCTGTTTAGAAGGTTAGGATGGAGTCACTCTTGGTGCTCCAAGACCTTTATGAATTCTTGAATGAAGATGAAGATGAACCTCTAGGTGCACAAGAGTTAGCTAGACACAAGAAGAAATCTAGGCTTGCACTTCATTGTGTGAAGATGAATGTGAGCAATGATTTGTTGAGAGAAGTATCAGCTTGTACTAGTGCTAAAGAGGCTTGGGAGTCTTGAAAATCAATCTATGAGTATAGAAACACTTCTAGAGTTCTTATGCTTAGAAATCAAATTTTGCAAAGCATGAGGAGAAGTGAGGAGAGTGCACATGATTACGTACTCAGAATCAAGTCTCTAAATAGGGAGTTGGCTTCCATTAGAGAGAAGATTCATGATGGAGATCTTGTACAAATTGTCCTTATGCAAATTTGGTCCAAAATTTTGCCATCCAAGACACTTTGCCAACTATAGAAAAAACTTCATAGTGTATTAGTGGCTGAAGAGTGTAGGATGCTCCATGCAAAATCTAGGATGAGTTCCTTGTCGTTGCAGGATGGTGATGAGAAAGCCAATTTCTCATTCAAGGGCAAAAAGAAGACCAATGGAAATAAGAAGTATCCAAAGGAGGCCAAAGAAGAGGATGATGCATCAAGCTCAAAGGACAAGTCCAAGCAGAAATGCTTCTTTTGTGGAAAGAAGGGGCATTATGCATCTGAATGCTGCAAGAGGATAAGAGCACAAGTGGAGGAGGAAAAACAAGGAAACCTTGCAAAGGAGGAGGATGATGATGAAGTAGATATATTCTTGATGGCATCTACATCCTCACCAACAAACAATAGCAATTCAAGAGACAATAGGTGGATCGACAGTGGGGCTAGCTCCCACATGTCTTGTGAAAAGGACTTTTTCTCAACCTTACACTTTTTCAATGCTTCTAAAAAGTTTGTCTTTACTGCAATTGATGAAGAGTGTAGGATAGATGGTGTTGGCACCATCTATTTGTGTCTAGAATCCTCAAAATGCATGGATTTAGAAAATGTCCTTTATGTACCATCAATCACCAAGATTATGCTTAGTGTTGATCTACTCTTAGAAAGTAGTTTGGATGTCCACTTTAAGCATGGTGTTTGCTTCATCTTGAAGAATGATGTTTGCATTGCAAAGGGATTTAAACATGGAAGATTGTTTAAGTTGGAAGCTAGTGTTGCTTTTGAAAGAATGAGCTTGGCAAAGGAGGAGATCGCTCATGAGGAGATCTTGGCAAAGTGTGATCTTGCTTGCATTGAGGAGGAGCATCAAAAGGAGGAAGATCCTGAGGATCAGCCTCAAAGCATGAGAGTTCCAAGGGAGTCCTCAATGACAATGGTCGAGTCATCAAATTGCACGCAAATTGTCCATTCAAGTGTGCATCTTGCAAGGTGGTGAGCATTGGAGAGTCTACTATCTTTGAATACTTTTTGGAAAGTAGTAGTAGACATGAGGTGACTTGTTTCTTACCTTTAAGATTTATGGTGTTTATTACTTTGCATGACAAGACAATGAAATGGGATGTTTTGAAATCTACATTTGTTGTTGATAAAGCAATTTCATTGGAGAACTATTTTTGTAATAGTTTGAATAGAGTCATAAAAGATGAAACATCATTTGTATTGGAAATCTTTGGATCCACATGCTCTGTGCATGATCATTCCAATGTAAGGACCAAATATTATCCTATTTCAATGATAAGAATAATGGTAGTGTTTTGCTCTTCAAGTAAAGATTGTAGAATCTACTTGTTTTCTACCAAAGAAGTTGTCAATGGTGGAAATGTGATCTTTCAAGAGTAGAATATTTGTAAACTTGAATAAGCACCTTTGGATCAACACTTTATTCAGTTCATTGATGGTTTGGAGTCAATTCAAGTAGAGGAGCAAGCTCAAGACCCGAGGACTCCAAGAAGAATCTTGAGTATCAAGATGGAGCCATATAGGCTCAATTATATGGATCAAGCAAGGCAAACAGTCTTTGACAACAATGTGTATGCACTTAATAGTTTAATTGATGTATCTTCAAGTGCACAAAATGCCTTGGAATCCATGGCTTGGCATGATGTATAGTTTTTGAAGTGTGCTACATGACACATTTATGGAACATCTTATGAGAGATCCTTTAAGAGGTGGTGAAAGATCCTTCATGGACATCATTATCTATTGGAGTCTCAAAAGTTCCTTGTTTGTAGTTGGATTTTTTAGACACTTCTACTAGCATTCATTCATCTAGCAAGATAGTTGTAGATAGATCAAGCTAAATTTGAGGAGTGTGAAGAATTGCCAAAAATTGGCAAATCTAGCTTGATAAAAAACCGTGTAGAACTTTGTAAATATTGTGTATAATTGGGTTCCACACATGTAATGCCAAGATGCTACATGGAAAACCACTCATAATGTAGGTTAGGTCAAGTCCATAGGGTTGGTCATGTCATTTTGGTAGTGATTCCTAGTTTATAGGACCTAAATCCTAGATTTAAGGTGAAAATTTGACCAACTAGCTATCTACCAAGCATGACTCTAGGAAATAGAATAGGGTTTCATTTTAGGGCAAGAAGAGTGAGTTAACTTCTTATTGCATGTTGGAAATCCACCTAATTTCAAGAAGGAAGTCGAATTTGCTATGTATTCCAAGCTCCCATAGTGAGAAGATAGAAAATTTTTGGAGCTCATTGGCAATCTCAAGCTAGTTCACTATGTACATTGAGTTTTTGTGATCCAAATGAAACCAAATCGATTTCTACTTGTTTCTCAAGTTGAAGGCCGTACTACAGCCTATAGTACACATGTGTGGGCTCGTATTTCAATGTTGATCAATGCTTTTGATTGTGAATGCTTGTTGTTTGTCAAATTGCCAATCTAGATCAACTTTTTTGTGTCTAGTTTTTTGATAGATTGTTAAGCAAGCATCCAATCACTCTTGTGGATATTTTGTAGATCCATTTATGGTCCTAAAGTACAGTACTTTCACATTTGCATCTCTTTCATAGGTAGATGTTGGTTTTTCTACATGGGCAACGTTGGTAGAGTTGATCTATTTCTAACCAACGATCAGGTTATGGATTTGGATCTTAATTGGTCCCAAATTCTTCACATGGTATCAGATCTTGTGTTGTAGGGAAAGTTTAGGAAAATTGGACAAATGACATTTTGGAAGCCATAAATAGCAGAACATGTGTTTATCTCTTGATATCTTGATTTTCTATGTGTAGAATGTTGATTTTATGGTTGATATAGGTTTCACAAATGTGAAGGAAAGCCTGATGCTACTATTGTACAGACATGGACAATACCATACTGTATTTTTATGTCCATGATCAAATCTTAGTGATTTATGCAATTCTAGAATGCTAATCTTGATGAATTCTATCTTGTAACTAAATCTAGACGTGCACACCAAATTGGATCAAGATCTAAGATCCATTAGTTTTGTTTTGGACATGTAAATTTCACACTTGATGCCTTCGAATTTTGTATCTACGGTTGTCTTCGACACCTAATGACTCATCGATTGATCAACTGGATCTGTCATGACAAATGATCTAACACAGTGTTCCTAATTCACTAAGACTTCCGCATCACTAACCGACAACTCGAATGTGTCTCTCGACACTTTGAACTATCAATCCACGCGCCTCATATTTCTCCAACATAGACAATATCCCTTGTCGTACAACCATAGACTCGACTAGTTTGGCTTGGGAGTCATGGATATGGGTTTTGATGATAACCAATAGTAGGCCATCAATGGTGACCTTTTGCAGCTTGTGGAGAGCCAAGTGCACCTCCTTGTTGATCAGAGTAGGAAGTTGGTAAGGGATGGACAATATTAGTGTAGTAAATGCTCAAAAGATAATTGAAAGAGATTTTAGAGACACTGTCGGCTCAAGCAGAGCCCACGATCAAGCATCTTGTGCCCAATGAGGCTGATGCTCGTAGTATGGATCTATGATGGCTAATAATAGAACTCCATCATTGGTCAGTGTTAAATGGGTGGTTGGATCAAGATAAATTCTGAA
The DNA here is from genome assembly GCA_029204225.1 of Diphasiastrum complanatum. Lineage (NCBI taxonomy): Eukaryota > Viridiplantae > Streptophyta > Lycopodiopsida > Lycopodiales > Lycopodiaceae > Diphasiastrum > Diphasiastrum complanatum. The sequence goes on from CM055108.1 coordinate 14,391,473, forward strand.
CTCATTAGCGCAAGCAACACGTCTTCAAAGAGCTATCTCACTAAGAGGTAAGCTAAGCTCCTCGGATACTAATTGATTTGTCAATCGTATCATCACAAGTATATCATCAATTGATTGGATGGTGAAGGAGTTAGAACATTCGAGGTAACAAACGCCTGGTTGATCCAATCAAAAGTTTGGAACTTCAGAGGAATGGAGGCTCCAAGTCTAGTAGCTTGAAGGATGCCCAAGGTGGGTTGGGTGAGCCATTGATTAAGCAACTCTAGTGGATAGATGTAAAAGGGTGAGAATTCTATGAGCAAACTTCACTCATTTGGAGGCTTTGGCAGGAGGTGATTCACTCTCCTCCAACCCATCATTAATGCTTATATTGGATAATGTTTTAGAATCAGAATCAGAATCAAAGCTAGAGGTCTCGCATGTCGTCTTTCCCTTGGTTTGTACCTTGCGCTCTTGCAAATGACCTCTTAGCTAGAGCACATCTTTGAGGGAAAGTTAGTAGCATTTCCCGGCCCTGAGGGCTATCAAGCTTGATTCAGAGCTTGGGGGGGGGGGGGGGGGGGGGGGGGGGGGGGGGGTGATGGAAGTCTTTGGGCCTTCGCTAGCCTTTATTTTAGGTTTGGGCCTAGATAAGTGGTTGATTGGGCATGAACTGGTAATCATGGAACGTAAACGATATATTCAAGTGATCTATATATATATATATATATATTTGCCAAGAGATAAGTGTTTCTAAAAGCTGGCGAGTGTAATTGAATTTTTTTATAGACATCTTTCTATGGTCATAAAGGATTTTTGAAAGTAGATAGCCAAAGGAAGGGTTGTAAAAAGCACCTCCAAAAGAGTTGCAACTTTTTAGCACCTTTCAATAATTTTAAATAGTTTTCAGCACTTGATTTGGATAACTTACATATCTATCCTTACATGACTCCAAATAGAAAAAAATTTGAGTGACATGTTTCTATGGTCATATAAAACTTTTTACAATAGACAACCCAAAAAACTATTGTTGAAATCATGGTGTTATACACTCAAATATGATACTTTCAGTTTTGGTGATATTTTATCAACACTTAGATGGGTAACTTTGGATGCACGTACCTATTTCTATAGACCTCAAAATTCCAAAAAAAAAAAAAATGTAGGCATGTTTCTAAAATCATATAGGATGTTTAAGAGCAGACATGCAAAAAATTGAATGTAAAATTCACAATAATGTAGTCCCATATATGAAAATATTGAAGTTTCATCAGTACCCCTAAATGTTTGACACATCAACTTTTACTTATAAGTTGATCAAAATGAAGGTCTCAAAATTTTTAATCAATAAATGTATATATGAAGAACATACATGTGAAAGGACTTAATGCGATTCATCACAATTTATGAGATATGATTTTTTGAATAAGTGTTTGAAATGCACACTCTTGTGTGCATTTTGTGACGACATGAGTCATCAAAGATTATTTCCATCAAGATTCTATTTTGGATCCGATTTATTCAAAACTAAAAACATCTCTAGAGAATTTCTCATAGGTAGTTGAATAATTTCAAATAACAAGAATCATTTTTATTAAGATTTAAAACAAATTAGAAAAACTCAAGAATTGGATTCTCAACGTAATCTCCAAATGATTTTATAGTGCATATATTTTTTTTCTTGTAGCATAATAAATTTTGATGCCTTAGTTCACATGAAAGTTATTTTGGACCTCACATAGCTAGAGAGAGTAGATTGGACGATTGATTGTCAAAATTGTCAAGCAAATATTCTTTCTAAAAGAATTGATAAGTTCAAAGCTAATTGGAATAGCTTCTATTGAAACTCTCTTTTCTATGGGTTATTTGGTAGAGGAAATCATGTTTGGCACTTTGTCTATAGAGTGAACTTTACTCTCTAGCAGTTGCTATGTGTGATGAAAACATTATTGGTAGTTGTGACACCTTCAAACAATCTTAGAAATTTTATCTTTAGGATAAACTTCTTTAACATGATTTTGTTGATTGTTTTTCATTAGTTACTTCCTTGACTAATTCGTTGATTTTTTTTAAGCAATGAGAATTCCACAATCTTAGAAACATCAAATACCAAAGTAGCACCTTAATAATCATGTTTATCACCTTAACAATAATGTTCATGCTCAATAATGGATTGAATTTTGTATTGGATAATATTTTCATAGTTTCACTGGTTCATAGATCACATGTATCATGATATTGATATGCAAATTGGTTATCACCACTTGAATTTAGACTTCGCATGCATTGTTATTCATATGGAACTTAATTTGTATACTTTAAAAGAAGAAATATATTAACAATTTCAGTAATATTTATTAATTTTTTGAAAATATGATTTTAGAACAAATTCAAAACAATATTGTCATTCTAGAACAACATTCATTACAATAATCATTTAATAATTAACCATGCAAAGTAACAATGAAAAATAAATTTTAAAATGTTGAAAAATATTTCAAGAAGCAAATAGTATCAAAAAATGTAAATGAATTTAAAAATTTCATGTCAAAAAAGTTTGATATTCATATGCTCAAAATAGTCAGACGAGTACACTATTTTATCAAGGTAATTGACATCTTTGGGTTTTTTTGGAGGAGGCTTAGCAGAAATAATGACAATCTCTTTCCGGTTTCCTCTACAGTTACAACATTGTAATCTTGAATTGATACATCTGTAAACTCCCCTGTGTCACACTTTCTCACTAGCGGGAGGTTGTGGTTCTTTCGACAGTGTAATTATAGAGTCTTCGTCAAATTTTATAGACTTTCTTACTTCAACTAATTCACCTAGCAAAACTGAGATAGACTTCATTTGCATTCTTATAAATTCTACTAAGCTAGAATCTAATTCTACAACAACAACATATCTGTCTTTTTGCACAGCGCAATCCAGAACCCAATCTGCTGGGTGTGAAAATTTTTTGACAAGATGATTAATTAATTGTTGTGGCTTTTGATAAGGACAAGCCATGGAATCTGTCATCGGATTTTTCAATTTTTTTGTTACTGCTGATAATTAGAACAAGTTTCCAAAGCTGGTCAGTTCGGTGGTGTTATAGGACATCATCAAATGTTTGTCATTCAGTGAATAATAACCAATGGTTATGTATTCAATCTCGTTGCACAACCGTGGACCACCAACATTGCAAACATTGGGCTTGTACCTACAAAAAAAAAGTAGAATTATTTTAAACAATGATCTATGCTAAACATAGACTATTTAAAAATTAAAATAAATAAAGTTAAGTTTTAAGAAAGTTAAAGATATACCATACATCATTTTCAATCTCAGCATTGCAAAAAGTTAGAAGAGCTTTTTGCATTGAAGCCGACTGCCAACTTGAATGGAATATTACAACTCTTTAAATAGGAGAAGTTTTGATTTCAAGAAATCCTTGTATCACACTATGGATCTCAGTGAATTTGAATGGAAAATCATCATTTAGAGATTTTTTCATCTGAAATCCATAGGGGATGTCTGCTATGCAAAGAGTGTAGGATTTTTTCTTTAATTTTTTTGAAATTTCACTACAATCTCCTTCTTCCACAGTGTAAAAACATGGTTGATCATTGATACATTTCGAAAGGAAAGTCTCTATTGAATCCTCCTCGATAATAGTCTCACGCCATGCCAATCTTTTTTTGTCTCTTTTTTCTGCCTTCGCTTTAAGAATATGTCGTTTAAATTGCTCTGGAAGGACTTTATTTTTCTTGTCTTCAGCCGATTGAAAGAAGAGAGAATGCAACTATGCTTAGCATAAGATGTACAAAACAAGTAATTAAAAAATTTTGATTTTAAGAAAGGTACTAAGGATGAACATAATAAATAATTAGTAAATTAAATCTATGCTAGGCTTGAGATTAGGCTAACAAAGAGAATATAATTACTATGCTTAACATAAGATATGAATGTTCAAAATAAAAAATTAATATATTTCTATGCTAAACATAAGTGAAGTGAATACCATATCTCTAAATAATATCAAAAAAGGAGTGAGAGTTTTATTTTTACTGTTCAGAAGATAAAGCCTATCGCACTCCTCAAAATCATTATAATTCAACCATGTTACTAGGGCCTCTTGAACTTTCATAAATAATTTATGTTTGTATTAAAAAATAAATTAATAATCAATGTCACAAAAATATTTCAAAATTTTCTCATTTTTCAAAAAAATTATCCACAAGCGCCCAGACTTGAAAAATAATATTACAGAAATTCAATATTAAAAGCTTTGTAAATTTTATTTATTAATTTTGAAAACTTTTAATCCAAACATTTTATGCTAAGTATAGCAAAACAATTACCTAGCCACTGCAAAATGTTAGCTGATAAAAGTTATCATATTTAATCAAGTTCTGCGTTGGATTCTTAGAATCAAATGGCAGGTCTATTTCTTGGGCACAAAGTGCCTTCAACAACAACTGGTTAAAATCTCCAGCTTTGAAAACTCTGACAAATTCTTTGTTAAAAAATCATATCCTTTGTATGACCGTCATTTTCATCCTTTAGTCTTGGTCAATATTATGGTCCCAGACAAGAAGTTTAGTTTCTTCCACTGTCAACCCAGCAAACGCAATGGCACTAACAATTTGGAAAGAGACAATATGGGGATACTCTTGGGACAGTTGCTTTCAGTTTGTAAACTATGAATGTCTCCCAAAACAAAAAAAATGATAATTATCTAAAGAAGAAAAATTAAAATTGACAATAGATCTACACTCAATAGGGTCTACCAAAACAACAAAAGGGGTTACAATTGCTTGCGTATGGTCTTTAAATTTAATTTTCAAGTTATGTACATGTGTTTCATTGGGCTCACGAAGCTCCATTGGTCGATTTCCAGTGGAGGGATCAATGGGAGGACGTTCGCACTAGTTTTTATCTAAAATCAAAGTAGTCTCTCTAATTTTTTTTGTTTTATGAATTTCATTCCTAAGTTTGAGGTTGGATGGAGGCTCCAGGCAAAATTAATGTGGACTATTCTATTTTTTTTTTTCTTTGAGTCGCTTGGCCATTGATTTGTTTTTAGACTTCGGTTTCTCTACACCCTCTTCAGTATGTAAAAGAGTCTGAGATCTTTTTTTTTTTGAAAAAGAAACTGATTCAGAGGGTGCATATTTTTTGATACCTTCAGTGTTGGAAAGGATAGTGGAGGAGGCTATTTTGTCACGTCCCAAAGCCATTGACTTTGAACCACGGGAAGTAAAGATTAGATCCTTCTCCTCAGCAACATCATTGTCGGGCTAATCTTTAAGTACTCTACCTTGTATCTTATATGGACTATCCCCTCTTCCGCTCTTCTCAACAACATGGATAAATAGTTCATCAAGTTTCGTGTTATTTACTCCTTTCGTAAAATAAAACACGTGTTTTTTTTTGTCCTTTAATGGAACATCTTGGGTCCGAGACGACATCCGAATTTTTTTTTTCAACATCCTTAATTTTGCGAAGCTATTGCTCTAAAAATGTGCAAAAAAACGATTATTATTGCCATTTTAGTATAATTTTACCAAACAAATTCAGTAAAATTTAAGTTTGATTCTTAAAATTTCAACAATAAATATGATTTGAAACCAACATTTTTGTATATATTTTTGGAGGTTTTAAAAAAAAATTGTATATAAGCCAAAAAAATAAGTATCTTCAATGATAGGATAGGAAGTTCTTTTATTTTATAACTATTGGCTATGCTCAACATAGGAACCTAGCTTTCTCTCGTCCGAGTCTTATGCTGAGCATAACGTCTTCTCTTTCTTTAAGAGATAATGTTATGCTCAGCATACGATATTATCATCCTCTCTTCTGACTTCTATGCTGAGCATAGCATTCCTCCTCACTCAACCCGTTTAATGTTATGCTCAGCATAAGACTCGGACGAGGGAAAGCTAGGTTCCTATGCTGAGCATAGCCAATAGTTGTAAAATAAAAGAAAAGTGTTGGTCTATGCTATGCTTAGCATAAGATCTTTTGCTATTTAAATAAACTAAATGTTTGTAATACTGTGCTGAGCATAAAAAAAAACTTTGAAAAAGAAAAAAGTTAGAAATGTAACCTTAATTAAAAAAGACTCGCTGAAAGCTATGCGCGAGATTATAGAAGATCATCGAATGAACGCTTAGATTGCTCTGCCCAAAACCTTTAAATGCAAAATCGCAAATGAAGTGTCTTGTCCTTCTCTGTGGGTCCTTAAATAGAAAAAGTTGACCGCCAAACTTTAACGGGACCCCTTTTTCACAAAATACCAGTACTACCACCAACCCTCACGGTTTACCAACATGTCATGTTTCTCAACCCTAATCGACAACGTGTCAAGTTTATCAACTTTAACCCTGTTTCTAGAACAAAATCCTATTCCTAACAATTTCAATTATTTAAGAGAAGTATTTTGCATGTGGAAATCATAATGTGCTCTTTGTGAATTTCAGTGTCTCCCTTCTATAAGTGTTAGCATAGGCTGTTAAACTTTTCCTATGGCCAGCATAGGATTAAAAAAAAAATTTGTTTATTGTAAAATTTTTACGTTCATATTTTTATGTTTGTCTATGCTTAGCATAAGAATAATTTTTTTTTTTTTATAGATTTTTGTCATGGCGAGTAGTTCTTCTTCTTCTATTCTTGTAGTTGTAGCTCAGTACGTAGCCACATTTGAGTCGTCCTCGTCTGATATTCCTAATAAAAGCTATTATTATGAAGCCACTCCCTTGGGTTCTTGTCCTATTATCCTTTCTGTTTCCATGTCAACAACATCATCTGAAATTTCTCATCTAACTACTTTTCAAGAAATGACTCCTTTGATACACTTAGTGAGTGATGATTCACATGATTCAATTCACTTAGTCATGGATTCAAGTAAATCTACAGATTTCCAACAATCAAATGATCATCGACGTGCAAGTTTTTCACATATTCAAAGAAGGTCCATTTCTCAAATCCCCAATCCTGTCAAATCTAAGAGAGCTATATTTAATGAAAATCCTTATTCTTCTGGCGCTATAGAACCAATTGAGACAAATCAACAACAACCTGATGTTCAGACAGACATTCCCACACGTTCTTAACCTGTTCGAGCAACTACAAGTGCCACGACGTCAATTTACAAATCTGATTTCAAAAGAAAGGAAAGATACAAGAGAGACTTGAAATCTTCACCTATTTTGACAAAACGTCAAAAATAATTGATTACCAGACACGAGATTCGGAAAGTATGGTCCATTATTTGTTGTTCAGTCTCTTGCTTACAATGATTAAATAACAAAAAAATCGAAGAATTGCGGTCCAAGTTTTTCTTGCGAAGTAAAGATGAAAAGAATTACTATTTTCACAATGAGACCTGACAAAAACTCATATGCATATTTCTTAAATGCAACGGAGGTTTGTCAAAAAGCCTCCAAAGCTATTCATGCAATTGGAAATTCACGCCTTCAAAGAATGCACACACGACTTCAAAAGGATCCAACATTGCAAGGATCATTGCAGGGTAGAACCGTGTCTTCGGATGCTTTGAATGCTACGGCTTGGCTAAAGCATTTTGTGGATGTGCATGGACAAAAATTACCGAGTTCATTATATTTTCACTTGCCAAATAATTTTACAAAATTGGAGATATTTTTTTATGTACAGGGAGTTCACTAAGACAAAAAATGTTGCCTAATTAAATTACTCAGATTTTCTTAGGATTTGGAAGAGAGATTTTGGTTTGGTGAAGATTCTTAAAAAATCACGAATGATTGTTTGTTCGACATGCGAGTTGTTAAAATCTGCCAAACAACTAGCAACGACCAATGATTTTTTGCTAACTTTTAAATTTTCAAATCATTAATGTTATGATATTATCTTAATTTTATTGAAATTTTTTAATTGTTACATTTTGTAGTGGATGCTGCAAAAGCGCTTCAAGTGCATAGAGATAAACAAACAATTGAAAGACAAAAATTGGCGAAACATCGAAAAAAATGCTTGGAATGTCCACAAAAGTATTTGGGCCTTGTCATCGATGGCATAGATAAGAAGAAAACGATGTTGTCTCATTTTGTTAGAGTGCCAAAAAATTTGAACGAGGCAGATTTTATTCAAGTTCATCTCGTTGGAGCACTTGTGTTTAATGGCACATTGAAGTCAAAAGTATTTTTCAATTATCCCAATGTTCGAAACGATCCAAATTTGACCATAACCATTGTACAAAAAATAATTTGCAAATTTGGTGATAATCTTCCAGAAATATTGTATTTGCAACTTGATTACACTGCTAGGGAAAATAAAAATCAAACTATATTGGCTTACTTATCGATGTTGGTAGAAATTTTTTTTTTTGTTGGTGGGTCACACCCATGATCAAATTGATTAGATGTTTAGTTGTTTTTCCAAAAGACTAAGATGCAAGAAGGCGTTTTCTTTACCTGTGCTTTGAAACAAGTCGTTGTGTTGCTACTATTAATGACATTAGCTTTCAACATCAGTTCAAAATCAAATGCAATAAAACTGACATCACGTTGCTATGGGGCAAACAATTTTCAAGTTCAGTTTCATGGTTACCTGTTGAAGGAATACAATTTCTGCTCAATATGTCTTCTGGTCAAATCAAGCTTGTTGCGTTGTCTCCCTTGAAGTCCATGGTAGAAGAACAAAAAGCACAAAGAGACCATCGTGAGGTTGACCCGACTTCTTCACTCTGTTGCACTCCGTGTATTCAGTTTTGATCTATATGTCAAGTATAATCCAGTAAGTCTCCAACTAACCAAAGAAGAGAGAGAGAGAGAGAGAGAGAGAGAGAGAGAGAGAGAGAGAGAGAGAGAGAGAGAGAGAGAGAGAGAGAGAGAGAGAGAGAGAGAGAGAGAGAGAGAGAGAGAGAGAGAGAGAGAGAGAGAGAGAGAGAGAGAGAGAGAGAGAGAGAGAGAGAGAGAGAGAGAGAGAGAGAGAGTATGCATGTGTGCGAGTGCTCATGTGTGTGCATGTGAGTGCGTGCATGTGTGCAAGTGTGCACACACACGTCTCTCTCTCTCTCTCTCAATAGTCCCGCTTATGGATAATAGGTAAATTGATACTCTCCTTCTTTGCTATGAGAACTACAAAAATGCTAGAATGGTGTGAAAAGGCTTTTATAAGACATTCAATTTTGTGATGGCTCATTATTACCCTCTCATGGTTGTAAATCATACTTGTTGTGTTCTCGATATGAAGTTCTCCATCTCTACCATACAAATTTGACTCGTTGGTAGTCACAGAACATGAATATAGTGAAGCTCAAGGTCTTTGTCCTCTTGAGTCGTCTTCCTCTCCCTACTATTCTTCACTCTTGTACAAAAAATGGTATTAGATGCTTTCTGTTTGGAGTGTGCTCATTAGGGTAATGTATGTAGGAATGTCTTGTTTTCGAAACCCAACCAAAGAGCCAAGGAGAGCATATGAGAAGGCTACTTTCTGTCTAGATAGTTTAGTGGGAATGGGACAACTCTGCAAAATCTCATGGAGAGAGTTTGTTTGGGGCAAAGATCCTCCATTGTTGGGAGCACATTATTGTTTTTAGATTCAAACATTTGTCAAGAAAATCAACCAGATTGTGCATGGGTTTTGATGTCATCATTACAATGAAAATTATAAGTAAAAAATGGTTAGTGTTTGGATTCAATTTTAAAAGTGAAATATATCCCATGAGCATGTTGAGTACTTGTAATAAATACATAGGAAGAACAATAAAAGCTATTAAACTAAGTTAATTAAAACCCTTTGAGGGAGACATTTAAATTTGACATTTACATTAACTCAAAATTAAGGTAAGATGAGAGTTAGGTTTGATACTGAGGTGGGTACGTAAGAGTTAGGTTTGATAGGAGACGCGATGGGTACGTAAGAGACCAAGTATTTACGGAGACAACTTTTCCAAATATGTTATGTTTGATCTAGAGTCATCGCTGAGTGAAAGATATGGAATTTAAGACCAAGGTGATGGGTATTGAATGGCTCGAATCGCTTATCTCTAGACAAAATTGTGGACCTTTTAGTTTTGGTTGTAGAAGCTAGAAATAATATGCTACACACAAAATTATGAATTAATTCATCTTTAGGAAATGTTTGAGTCTTGATGAAAGCGAAGCAATGTATTTGGTCTTGCTATATACACCTATCTTGGCATATATCATTTAACACTTATTGGTGGGCTTTATAAAAGTAAGAGACAACTCCAACCTTCATAAGTGTCACGTCCACATTATCTCCACTACATACTCTCCTATTGGATTAAGAAAGCTAAATCTTATGTGTCTCAATTTACTTGTGGGTGGACCCACAAAAGTAAATGGGTGGATGATTGGCCACATCATGTCAACTTTAATTTTTCTCCTTGCATCATGATGTCACTTGGAAGCTTCGGGCCATTGCTCACTTCTCAAACTATGTCAACCACAAAAGAACAAAAGTTGGGCTGGGAAAACTAGTTTGGGCTGGACTTAAAGAGGGTGTATCAATGCTCGGGAAATTGGCATTACATGAGAATGGAATTTACATTTTATTTTCTACCAAAAATTGGTTTCATAAAACTTTTGAGATATGTTGATTTAAGAAAAGTTGGTAACTATTTTATTTGTGAGGAATTTTATGCTTAACAATATATTTAGAGAATTCAAAAACAAAAGTTTGAAAGTACATAAGTTCATCAAATTCATCAATAAAACTAAATAAAATTTTGATATCGTGAATATACCTACTTTTATCTCTTGAGAGCTCCATTTTTGTGTGACACTTGGGAGGGATGAAAATATATAACAAGAGATCGATATAAAAATATATAACACACTTGTGAATATACCTAGTTTAATCTCTTGCTAGCTCCATTTTTCCATGACACTTTGAAGGGAGGGATGAAAATTATAACAAGAGACCGATATAATAATATATAAGACGCTTATCTTTGGAATTTACATAGAGAAGTCTCTTCTTGGTTGGGAGAGTTCTAGACCCAAAGAAAATGGTACTAGGAATTTTCAGAAAATATAAAATTTCCAGCTCATAAGTAAATATTTAGTGAATTAAGTTATATTTATTGTAAGTTTTGTTGGAGGCTAGGTATTTATTCTTAAGATCAAATTAGGATAAATAGAATAACTTCCCTAGCGCTCATGAAAATTTGCAAAGTATAAGAATGGAATCAATATTATTTTTCAAAAATTTGCATTATGGAAATTTTGGCAATTTTTTTATAACCTCTTTTATGAGCAATAGTCCTCCAGCAATCGAGAAGCTTTAAAAAATGCAGATCAAACTTTTTGAGGACAACTCAAAATAGGTTTCCCGAGCATTGATTAGACCCCAATACATGACAAATGAGGGCATACAGCAAGATGACATACATGCTTTTAGGATTCTTAATCATTCAAGTTCTGTCTTGTAGTTTTTGAATACACTATTTAATGAAGACCTATAATAAGAAAAATGCTCGTTGGTTACACATTTTAAGTTGGAGGATCTCAACGACGACATTTTTGAAAATCCAAACCCCCTAAGATATTGTGAGTAGTGTAAGAGGATGTTTTCTCAAGTGCAAAGCATTGGGGGGTAATCCCTAAAGCCTCATGCACTTTCTAAATTTCATGGCTAGTTGAGACGGTTGGAAAATGGAAGGTTGTAGTGTGAATGCTTAGAGGCTCGATCCATATCAATCCTATTATATATACTACTAGGGGAGGAGTATATTCTTCATCTTGAATGTGAATCCTCTAGGCGTTACACAATCATGCGGTGCTTGGAAAAATCGGCAAAGCATAGAAGCAAAATCAACATGTTTTTTCAAAAATCGACATCATAATATATTTGATGGTTTTTTTGATACAAACATATATGAGTAGCAGTCTTAAAAAACATCCGTTTTTTTAGGATAACTGAAAAGAGGTTTCTAGAGCAGTGAGTCGTGACACAGTAGTGTATGACCTCATGAGCTCCTTAAAAAAAACTGCAAGTTTTTTGAGGATAACTCAAAAGAGGTTTCCCGAGCAGTGACACAATGTGTGACCCCATGGACTCCAAAAAAACTGCAAGTTTTTTGAGAATAACTGAAAGGAGATTTCTCGAGCATTGACACAATGTGACCTCATGAAACCATGCACAAAACTACAAGTTTTTTGAGAATAGCTGAAAATAGGTTTCCCCAGCTGTACTAGGAGTGACACAATGTGTGGGTTGGGTTTCCCCAGCTGTGCTAGGAGTGACAAATGTGTGACCTCATGAGAACTCCTTGTGCTTGAAGATGCATCATGCCATACTCTTTTGCACTAGTGTTGTGTAGAATCTAGATTCATTGGACCATTCCTTTTCTTTTAGAAACTCCCACATCTAGCATTGTGCACAAACATACACACATCCTCTCTATGTGTTTAAATTGTCCTAAACTAGTGATAGGCCTATGTGGCCATGGCCCATTGGCCACAGTACTTTCAACTTTCTAATTTGTGATTTCTCATAATAATTGGCCTTGGAAGACTGCAAGGCCTTATCATATTATTTTCATTATTTATTATTTATTACTTTTATTATTTGCTGGTGGAAAATTTGAAAAACATAAAAAGGCAAAACCGCTTTTTGACCATCAGTTGGCACGAGCTGCCGCAGGTCACCGCTAGGCTCAGGCTTTACCCTGCGGGTTTCGCTAGGGACCGCAGGACTTTGCAGGCGATCTTGCGGATTTTGTTTCTTTTTAATTTAAAAAAAAATATTTCTGTGGTAATAACTAGTAAAGGAGCCCCTTGAGGGTGAAAGTAATTTACCGGAATTTACAGCGAGGTACTGGCTCACGAGCGCCGGGAGCCGTAGTTACGGCCGCGTATCTACCTGTATCGGCGAGTAAATTAATTTAATGAAATTTATTAAATTCAGGTAGATAAAAATAAATAAACGTCCCGGGGACGAAAGAAAATAAATAATAAATATTTGACCTATTTACGGGGTAATGGATGGTAGATACTGCCCCTCAAAATCTCAATCGTGCTACTGTTCTCAGCTCGCCACCGTTGGATGCCCCTACGTTCGTTTGGATTTTGACACGTGTCAAATAACGGATGGGTCCAGGCTGTAATTTGACACGTGTCTTGCATCCAAGGGTTTGTTCAAGCGGGAGTTAAGGCGTGCTTTTAAGAGGTGTCGAGATACTGTCGCCTGCCGAATCCAAAGTAAAATGAAGGATGTTGAATAGAACAGTTGACGCCGCAGTTAACGGATGGGGTGAGGTATTTAATGCGCGGCCACTTGGATTTGTGACACGTGGTAATATGCCAGGTGCTAATGTTTGAATGGTTAATCGGGTCCATCGTCAGGAGAATCGAACGGTGGAGGGGCTTTGATCTTAGCGTGCTGTGAAGATTAGCCGCGTGTTTTGAAAGGCAGGTGGATGCTTTTCATTTGGAAAGGTGGAAAATCAATTGGTCTCGGTTTGACGTTCGTTGTGAAGATTCCTATAGCCAAGCACCCTTCTTTTGAAAAGTCTAAAATCAAAATGTGAAGGCGAAAGGGTTTCAGTTTGAGGTTGAATGGCAAGATTCCCATGCCAATCACCTTTCTTTTAGAAAGGCCAGAATTACTGCGAGGGAGAAGTCTCCGTGAAATACTTGCAGGACAGGAGCACCTTTCTTTTGAAAAGATGCGAATTAGAACTTGTTCGTTTGAAGGGGAAACTGGATGTGAAAGGTGAAAAGGACTTCAAAATGCAGGCCAGATCAAGACACAATGCAAGGAGGAACTGGCCCTGATAGGTAGGCAAGTCTTCAAATTGCAGGGCCGACGAAAGATACGGGAGCAGTTAACTGAGAGAGAGAGAGAGAGAGAGAGAGAGAGAGATACTGCGACAGGAAGAGGAAGAGGAGGAGGAGGAGGAGGTGGAAGCTACCGGCTATGGAGATCCATCTCCTCCGCGCTCTCTCTCGGAGTCGTGGTAGCTTTACTCTCATGACCGGTTCTGCCATGGATGCTGCTGCTGCTGCTGCTGCTTGTGCGTTGATCTCTCTCTTTCTCTCCCAACCTGCACTGTTACAGCACCTTTTCTTCTCCGCCAATCTTTCTTTCTGTCTTTCTTTTGTGGGCTGTGGTTGTCTTCTTTGTTGCCTGGGTTTCTGTTTGGTACTCTTTTGATGTACGCCTTTATTGCTCCTGCCACACGCTGCTGCTTGTTGTCTATCTATCTATCTATTCATCTCCGGGGAGCACCGCAAGCTGACCGGCTCCTAGACGGAAGAGGCACCGCACCCCACAGACTCCTTTCTGGAGTGAGGAGAAAGAAAGATTCTTTTTGGTTTGGCAGGCTGGCAGCAACTTACGAAGCTGGAGCTTCTCTGTGATCGGAGCAAGCTCATGGGGTTTGAAGCTTTATCAGGTCTCAGTGTTATGAATGTTTATATGCATAGCGCCAATTTCCGCGTTAGCAGCGGGCGAGCTTTTGATAAAGTTTGGCAGATGAAAGCAGAAAAACAGGATCGAGCTTTTAGTCTGATGTGTGATGTTTCTTTCACTAGCTCCGGACGCTGGGCAACAGAGTAGTTTTAAGCGTTATGTCAACTAGATACAAGTTAAGTCGTGATTCCTGATAGATGCGGCAATCGGAGGATCTGCAATGAGAACTTGGAATTGATATAAGCATGTCGATGGATTTGATTTGCTCAGTCTGTTTTGCTAGATTTAACAGCACAAGCTCAACCAATCTGGAAAGTTAATGCGACTTGTACCTGTCTTTCGTCTCATACCTCTCCTGCTTACAGCGATAATAACGTCTTACCTAAGAACCTTGCAAGCATGAGGACGAGACGGGCAAACTACCCGTCTCCCACAGATGGAATCACGTTTAGCATCAGGCCTTCCGTGCAAAAGAGAAGACGTCAGTCCGTAAAAGACACGGACGAGAGATCCTGCAAGGTCTCTCGAGTATCTCCCTCTACAAAGCCTTTTGTATATGGAATCGACGCCATACCAGATGATCTGCTTATCGCCATTATCACCTTCGTAGGTTCTACTGCTTCATCACCCGCGGATCTTGTTAACGCAATGCTCACGTAAGTAAATTTTGACTTTTAAGTTTCGAGGCGCTTCTTTGATTGGTGAATCTTCTTATTTGTGTTCTTTACTATTTCATTTCCTTTTACGAGCAGCATAGCATGTAACTTAATGCATGGCTTGTAAGCTATGCTGTTGCTTTCAACTATAGACAGTGTAGTGCGACTTATGACCTGAGATAGTTCTAGACATTAAATTTATCAGTCATGTATAAGGCAGGCACTTTTATTCCTTGGAATGCTAGGATGTTGAATGAGTTACACCTTGAGGGGTGGAATCGTTGTATTTCGTTGTTTTGTTTTAGTAAGATCACAAGGACCTCCAGATCTATTGATGGAAGGCGCTTCCCTTGCACTGCTTAGTCCGTGACATCAAAATCAAAGGCACAGAACTTGACCAGCATGTTCCGGAGTCCCAATTTGTGCTTTATAGATTGCTTTATACCAATATGTACTACAGTCAAGTTATGTTTGCTGGCAGATCTTAGATTACTCATTCTAATCAAAAGCATGAAGCATCTTGAACGAGTTTGTGTAATTTTATTGCAGATGCCGGAGATTTTGTGCTGCAGCAACACATCCTCAGGTTCTTGCTCGCGCTGCTCTTTCAGCCTTGGCCGTGAAGGCTAGCAGTTGGTCCGATGGGGCTCATCGCTTCTTGAAGCAGTGTGCGGATGCGGGCAACGTTGAGGCTTCTTACACTCTTGGCATGGTAAGGCTACGATGATCGCAAAACCTTTTTCATCGCATTTCTCGTGGTGAAATCTTTTGCATGCTATCTAGTGAGCATTCTGGAACGAAGTAATCTTACAGAAAAAATCCGTACTCGAAATGGGAAACCGGTAGTTATGCTCTACTACTGAATAAACATACATGCAAGTAAATTTTTCTGGTCTGGTTGCGTTATTTTTCGATGGACGCAATAGATGTCCAAGTTGGATACGATTCCTTCTCCAGTATACCGTCTGCATGACCGTTCCATGTTATCTGACTTTCATATCAATTGCAACCACTGAAAACTTACGTGTTTTAAGTGTAATTATGTCATCCGCCAGAGTCTAAGAATATTTACTTTCAAGACTTATTTTCAAGAACCTCCTCCTAACGTGATGGCTTTGGTTTTGGTTATGTTGTTAAGCCAACATCTGCGTGAAGGACGATTATGTGTTTACCCGATGTATCTTAATCTACGAGTTTTGCTGCAGTTTCATTCTCAGATATTGGATTGTCATTAGCAAGAACTTTTATCACTAGGATCGTATTGCTACAATTCACTGAATCGTTATTTGTTGAATCTGACTTCTTTCAAATGATAACCGCTCTTTTTTCCAAATATCTCCATTCTAAAGGTGTGCCATCTAAAAATATGCCGTCTATTGCACTTAGGTCTTCTACGTTTCAGTGATATTCTAATTTTTTTTGGTTCTTATTGGTTCCAGATTCGATTTTACTGTCTATCCAACAAAGGCGGTGGTGCATCTCTTATGGCCAAGGCGGCTATGGCTTCACACTCCTTTGCTCTTCACTCGCTTGCAATTATCCAGTTCAATGGAAGCGGTGGTACACGGAAAGACAAAGATCTAAAAGCTGGAGTTGCCTTGTGCGCACGTGCAGCTTCTTTAGGTCACGTAGATGCCATGCGTGAGCTTGGCCACTGCCTGCAGGATGGTTATGGCGTTGTAAAAAATGTGCCTGAAGGTCGGCGCCTTCTACTAGAAGCTAACGCGAGAGAAGCAGCAGCAGCAGTGGCATCTTCCCCGCAGAGTTTTGTGGAAGTCTTGCAGACATCTGTGAATATCAGGGGTGTAAGTTGTCCTCATCATCGTATGCCTCTCCAGTCTGTGTTTGACAAGGCTGATGCCATCATTCAAAGAGCATTTCTAGATCATGCAGGAATTTTGGTGGGGGATAGTACAGATCGCCATCCCGTTTTACGACTCTTTCAGAGTGGTGGATGTTCTCTTCTGAGTGACTTTGGGTGCAATGTTCCTCCACCTAAGCTCCATGTTGCCAACAGTTTCTTGGTGGATTGGTTTGGTGTTCACCCCCCGGGCTGTGGTTTGAGGTTGTGCTCCCATGCTAACTGTGGGAGACCTGAAACTCGAAAGCATGAGTTTAGAAGATGCTCTGCTTGTGGTACCGTGAACTACTGTTCGCGAGCTTGCCAAGCTCTTGACTGGAAAATCCGGCACAAGTATGATTGCAGCCCTGTTGCTGACTGGGGGGAGAGAGAGGATAATTTGGTTGCGGTTGATGGCAATGAAGCTGCTTTTGAAGACATGGATGATTCCTGATGGTGGTAATTGCCAGATCACCTGGCCTATAAATATATATTTTTCTTGACATTGTGTTTTGCTGTATCTTATCATCCTTTTTGACATAGGCCTTGCACAATCGAGCTGTTGATTTGTGTCTGTAGGGAACGTCACTCATAATAGATGAGTCATCAAATTCTCCTGCAATGGAGGTCAAGTTAGTGCTCGATTGTCTACCTGTGTTTTCTGTTGTGATTGCCTATTTGTTTTAGAGTACCGTCCTGGAGGAAAGTAAAATTGGGCAAATAGAAGCTCCACACTACTCCACGCAACGTAGAAGGCACTGGCATTTCCAATGCCAAAAGAAACATTAAAGATGAGCATTTGAATTGAACCCATTGCATTGATAGAATTTGGCAATGCATTTGCAACAAGAGCTTGAGATAGCATCTAGGGGCAGGCTCTCTATGATTGCCTTGTAAGGTTGTCTTGTGCCTGTCTATCCAAGTATATCTTTTGTGCATTTCGTTTGGATGAATTGGCTGAACTAGATTATTGTTGTAAGGTCGCTTGTTACAACATGGTGGAAAATGAACTGGGAAATAACTATATTCTTATCTGGTTGATATAAATTCCCCCTTCAGCATCTAATGATGTCCCTTTGTAGCATTGATTTGGGTTCATTAGATTCCCAACCTATTGTGCCATGGTATCTTAAAGCGATACCATCATGTGAAGCTTAAAGTCTGGTTAAAGTGCAATGATCTCTTCATGCATGTGGCTTAGGAGAACATTCCCCACAGCTAAAAAGGGAACTAAAAAACTGATTCGAACAGGTGAGCTGTCTTACTAACTTGGCAATGCTTAGGAACCTGAGAATGAAAAACTTGCCCCCTATTTCATCTTTCCGTTCCATATTTTTATCCTCGCTAATTATGTGTGTGTGGTCTATAAGTGCAAATTCTAATAACCATGTTGGATATCATCATGGTACTCTAGCTATAAGATTGATATTTGTTTCATAGGACATCCATACGTTAAGCCTTACCTCCAGTCGATGTATATATTGTGGTGGATCATTAGGTAAGGTTAGCAACTGTGTTAAAGCTACACAAAGGAGTTCTCCAGTGTAACAAGGGATTGAAAATCTAAAGATATTATATATGAACTAGTTAGATTTGTTATGCACGTGCTTGCACTACTAAGGAGTTGATAAGAATGCATAAAGTGGCTGCATTGTTTTGCCTCTTCCTGGCTTCTATCACACACTCAAATCTTTTTTTTCTCCTATGCTTTAGTGAATATTCTGAGCTGAAAGGTTTGCATCATATGTAGTTCTATAAACCTGCAGGATGATTCTGATTCACGATAGCATGAGAAACTTGATAAGGTGAATAATAAGAAGTGTCTAATTGTGTGGAGTAACAAGTGTGTATTATATATTTTCTGAGCATACCAAAGACCTACTTTATTTTTAAGGTTCTATTATTTTTTCATACATACTAACAAGTGTTTACAAAGCATTTACTAGTCTCAAGCATCTGTAAGCGTCATAGAAAATTTTAAACACAAGCCAAGCTTAGACTGTTTACAACCCTTTATTCGCATACAAGAAATTGCACGGCCCATACCCCACATAAAAAGGTACTGGTGGCAAGATCCTTTCTTACTCTAGCATTTTTCGAAGTTGTTTGTTTCTATAGTTTGTGGAGCTTGATCTAATGAGTTAGATAAGGGAGAAATTGCATCAACCCATCGATTGAACCTTCCTTTTGTATCACTTTCAAAACTCCTTCAAACAAAAAGAGATCACACACAGTCACTAAAGTTGACCTCTTAATTGCCCTCTCTCCATAGGGAAAAACCTTTGGGCCTTGATCGATTGACAATTACAAATCCTTTAAAGTAGGGCCTCAAGATGATGCACTTTATTATTGTAGCCTTTGAAACTTCTCCACGCATTGTTACTTGTATGCTTTCCCAAACAATCCTGCTACTTGCCATCAAAACTCGTCTTCTCATATGCTCATTAGAACCTAAAAGATTGTAGCTTCCAAACTTTCATCTTGCCTATTAATTTGTTTTTGCCTTGTTTAGAGGAGAGCTAGTTTTATCAAAAATTTGATATTTAGGCCCATTCCATTCACGTAATGGATACTTTGTGATTATTTTGCCTGGTTTTTGAAGATATTAAAAAGCATAATATGCATATGTTTTTTTCAAAGATTTTGCAGTGCACGTTCCAGCTTGCGTGTCAGGTGTTAGCATGTACAGGTTGTCACGTGGCAATTTTCGACTAGTCAAAAAAAGAAGTGCTCATTATGCTTTATAATGTACATGTGGAAAACGTCAAAGTATCCATTATGCAATGGAAGGTGCCGCGGGCACAGGCCATTTTGCCTGTCGCCTAGTATGGCTTTCCAAAATTTTTTAGACTCAATCCCTCTGAGCTTTGGCTAATTTTTTTGAAAATCTTTACCACGTAAAATGGCTTGTGCTCGGCCCCTTCCATGTACATTACATGCATGGCAAGTTCAAAATTCAAAATAGAGCTCTTCCACTGGTTCAGGAGAAAAAATGGGCCTCCCACTCTTTCACCTTAACATGCATTTGTCACTATGTGGCAAATGACATGGCATAGATATGGTTGTCATGTAAGAGCAACTCAAAGCCATGTTTTGGGCTAGGCAATGACCCTTGGCATGTTAAATTTTATTTAAAATGCTAGCTTGCATTTTGAAGTATTTTAGATCTAGCCTCCTAAAAAATTTATTGATTTTTAAAAACTAGGCCCTAGGAATCTATTTATAAGCCATGGATGGCTTTATGACTTGATATTTGAATCAATGGAGTATCTTAAAAAAACAGTCTTAGAATCATTTTGATGGATTCTATGGCAACTTTATATTAAAAAGTAAGTGAATGAAAATAATCTTGATTACTATGGATTCATCACCTTCTTTGATAAAGCCCTCGGGTTTTTCTATATAGATTTCTTCCTCAATGTAGCCATTGAGGTAGGCATTAGAAACATCTTGGAATATCCTTACTTGAAAAAGCATGCAATAGAAATGATAATTTTTATAGTGACCATCTTGGCCATGGGTGCAAAGGCGTTTTCATAATCAAGACCATGAATTTGAGCATATCCTTTGGCACATAGTCTTGTTTTAGACTTGTTGATAGATCCACCATTGTTGTACTTCACTCGAAACACCCACTTGCATCCAATAACATGCTTGTTGATAGATGGATCCACGAGCGCCCATTATTGATGGAAATCAACGTTTCATACTCCTTTGACATGGTTTCAAACCACTCCGTTGATTGGAGTGCATCTTGGACATCTCTTGGATCATCACGAGAGATGAAAAATGCATGATAAGAGGTGCCATCCTCCACTTGCTTCCCTTTCTCCACATATGTGAGCCTCCTTGGTTCGAGTCTCTCTCTGTCATAGATCTTTTTGGTGTAATTGCTTGAATATGCTCCTCCTGAAGCCTCAAATACTCCACATCTTGTAGCATCAAGATTGATAATAGAAGAACTTCCATAAGTTGGCTTGATCTCGACCCCATCCAAGTTGAGCTTTTGATCTTCATGGAAGATCACATCCCTACTTACAACAATCTTATTAGTAGAAGGAATACAAATTTTATATGCTTTCTTTGTTGATGAATATACTCCTTTGATAGAACTAGGGTCATCCTTTTTCCTAGTCTCTAAAGGTAGATGAAAAAAGCACGCACAACCAAATATCCTAAGGTAATCTACCTTAGGCTTTTCTTATACAACATCTCATATGGTGATTTTCCTCCTAGAGCAAGATTTAGAAGTCTATTACAAAGATAATTTGCCCAAGAAATTGCCTCTCCCCAAAAATTGTTTGGGAGAGATGCCTCTATTCTAAGAGCATTTGCACGTTTACAAAGAGTTCTATTTTTTCTTTCAGGCCACTCCATTTTGTTAGGGGGAATATGCACAAGTAAACTCTCTCCTCACTCCCTCTTGCTCACAATAATCATTAAATTGTTGGAGATATATTGTCCAACACCATCACATCTCAAAGCTTTTAGATTACAAGAGAATTGCTTTTCTACTAAAGCTTTGAATTTAAGGAAGACATCAAACACCATAGATTTGGAAGATAAGAGATACACCCAACAAAATCTTGTATAATCATCAATAAAAGTAGAAAAGCATGTAGCTTTTCCTTTGTTCTTGAAAGATGCAAAGTGAACATCTGAGTGCTCTAGCTCAAAAGCATGTTGATTCTTGATGTTAGATCTTGGAAAGGCCTCCTATGAGATTTGGCAATAGCACAAGCTTCACAAGGTTGAAGCTCCTTTGATATAGTCCAATAGCTTTCCATCTTTGACCATTGATGTCATGTCCTTGAAATTGGGATGGCCCAATCTCTTATTCCATAAATCCTCTTGAGAGACCTTGGTCTTGTAGGCAACCTCACAAATGTTAGCACTCTCACTAGAATCTAGTTTGTATAATCTCCCAAATCTAGATCCTCTAGCTATCACCTCATCCTCACTCTTGATTATACATGTTTCTTGCTCTTTTCTTGTACCTTTGGACTTCTTGAAGCACTTGAGGATCCTCCTCAAGTCCTAGTACAATATCCATCACACCTTGGTGACCTCACCTTCCAAATGACAAATTGGAAGTGTTCAATCTATCACCTTGCTCCAAGAGAAAAGGCATGGAAGCCATAATCATGAAAAATTGACTTGTAATGGATCCAAAAACAAGTAGAAATGTTGCTTCTCTCTCAGAAAATGATTTGATAATGGTGTTCAAACCAAAACCAAATTTAGACCTTGCAACAAATATGTGAGGTCAATCTCACTAGCTATGACAATCTCTGTCAATCTAGATCTAGCTTCTCTTAAAAAATGAATCACCACAAGATTTTGATCCAACTTCTTCTAAGCACATGTGAAGCACTCAAAGATATCACAAAAGACTCAAATCTACTTGATTTGCATGAAACTATGTGGCTATGGCCTCAAAATCACACTTACACAAGATTGGCAAGCAAAAACATGAGTTTTTTGATCAAACAAGCTAGATATGAGTCAAACTTGATGTGTCCAACCATGTTGGGTGCCCTACCCACCTGTCTTAAAATGGCTATAACTTCCACAAGACACATCCAATTGAGTTGAAACAAATTGTTGTTAAAATTGTCAAATTAGAGCTTTTAGATCTAAGTTGATTTGTACATACCTTGATCCCACACATGTGGAGCATGTTCCCATGTGTGGATGGTAGTCATAAATGCATCTAGATTTAGTTAGATTGAATTTGTCTTGATTGACTCAAGTATGAACTAGTTGGAAGCTAGTCAAGTAGAAAATTGCCATATGGCACCATTTCATTGATTGATAATGCATTCCCATGTGAATGAGACATGGTTCCCACATGTGTATATATTTGGAAAGTATCAGTAGGATTTGATCTTGCAAGTTCCTATAAGCTTAAAAAATCGCCTCAAATCAAGCAAAATCATGGTGTGGCAATGGCAACAAGTTAGGATTCAAAGAGGCGGGGGCTTATCTTGCATTTATTGGTTGATCTAGATGATGTGTCATTCCCCCACACGTGCCAGACCTATTGAGTTAGCACACCAGGTCGAAATGTACTTGATCTATATATAGATCATCATTATGAATAAGAGATTTGATGAGAGATCTTGATTTTGAGGCAAAACCTTGTTATTTTCACTATTTGTGTTGTGATTTCTTGAGTTGTATGCTATCAATAGGTAATGTACTATAATCTCTGCTCACAGTCCGTACATTGACAGTATTCCACACGTGTGAGGCCGCTCTTGAACTATATTGATCATTTATCAAGTTGTTCTTGCTAATTAGATGCAATTTTTGATCTAGATCTAGATCTAGACACTAGAATTGAAATTGAACTATCTAATTGACATCCAACACCTCTTGTGGATCTATTGTAGATCCAATAAAGTTCGTAAATTTAGTAAATTCAACATGGTATTAAAGCCAAGTACAAGAGACTTTGAAAATGATCAATGAACATACCCAAATTAACAAGTTTTTGAGTGTTTGATCTAATTTTGAGAGGGCGAGCTAGAAGTGAGTGGTAGCATCAAATTTTTTGGTTCAAATTGAGTTTTTGGCTGTAGGTGTACTGTTCACACGTGTGAATCCGTACTGGACCTGTCTTACAAGTGCCTAACTTTGAATTTGTCCCATATTTTATACACACATCCATTTCTCAAGATTTTTGGTGCATTGTTTAGATCTAGTTTCATAGTTTCCATATCAATGATTAGATCTTGTAATGAGTCATTGATGTGAATTTTTGGAAGCTTAGATTAGCCCCAAAAAAAATTCATTTTCAGATCTTGATAGGGAGTGAAAAGTTCTAGGGAGTTGATTGCCAAAAATCATAGATCTAGGGAGTGATTTGCTAGAAATTGGAAGTGATCTCATTGTGCCATCAACCAAGCTTTGTGCTAGTTGGATTGGGCCTAGACTAGAAGCATCTTGAGTGCTAGAAGTCTACCTTAGATCATTCCATTGAGTGAAATCTTTGTGAATTTCAAGTGCTAAATCATTCTTAATGGCATCCATGGGTGGATTTTTGCTAGAAGCCAATTAGAGGCTCACATCCACTAATTATTCCATTTGGAAAGTGATGATGGAATCGCTTTTGGTGCTCCATGATCTCTTTGACATTGTCCTAGAAGAGAAAGATGAACCTCTTGGTGGACAAGAGCAAGCTAGATACAAGAGAAAGCTAGGTTGGCCTTACATTGCATCAAGATGAATGTAGCAATGACCTCTTGAAAGAGGTTTCATCTTGTATCTCGACCAAGGAGGCTTGGGATTTATTAAAAGGCATTTATGAATCCAATAACACTTCAAGGATACTCATGCTTAGGAATCAAGTGCTTCAAAGCATGAAAGGAAGTGGAGAGAGTGC
>CM055108.1:14425743-14567683 GCA_029204225.1 Diphasiastrum complanatum
AAGCTGAAATTAATTTAGGGCTACGTTGAAGCAACTAGTCATAATGCATATTAATAAATAAAAGCATATGAAATCAAAGATAAACTATAAGAGTAGTGTAAGTTCACTTACCATGTTTGCTTACAATCCCGCCTTTCCGCTCGAGCCGAACCTAGAGTTGTCTATCCCATGCATCCTAGTGGCTGCAGCATCTTTCTGAATTTTGTATTTATCTGGTGTTCGTTCATCCGCTTTTACATGGTTCCAATCATTTCTTGAACACCAGGAGGGCTTGGATTGCCCGTCCCTATAAGCTCGTCGTGCCATATCACGACGATGCCTAATCCATAAGCTCATATGCTTATGAATTTCCTTCTCCTTGAATTCCTCTTCTTGTTGGAATTCGTCACGAAGGGTACCAATAACCTGTCGTTTATCGGTAGTAGGTTGTTCGGACCATTTACTAAATAATCTATCGCCAAAATGGTGTTGGCATAAAGAATAGAGTCGGTCCAAAACCACCCTCCCTTTTCTATTGGCATTTATATTGCCTTGAGGATCCACGTCATAATAAGGATTTGTGGATGACTCTTCGGTGGGGGCGGGAGCCGCGGCCGCTTGTGAGGGACCACCCTCATCTCAGCTAAGCATACTTTGCAGTTGTGTTTTTTGCTCAGGAGTTAATGATTCATATAAATTTTTTACATAGTCTTCCGAGCTTTCACCACTGCTTGACCCCGACATGATTACTACATTCATAAACATACAATACATTACAATAGACCCTAATATATTGAAATGAAGTAAAAAAGAATATATTGAAGTGGGACTTTCATACCCGTGTTAACAAAAGAAGAGAGATATGCGTGTAGAGCTCGAGCCTGCACCAAGATGCAAAAGAATCATATAAGCGACAATGTATAAGAATAGTACTATCTAAAGATTAAAACATTAGAATCATACAATAATTTTATGTTATTTGTGTTTTGTACTTGTGCATATATGCAGTTTATTACAACGAGATAAATTACATTCAGATCAGTCTAGCAATGAAGACACTACTCAAGTTAACAAGGTAAGTAATAAACATGCATGTTTTTTTGTTCATAAAAACTTTGTTATTATAAGTTAAAATATTGTGCTAAAGTGACATGTACTTGATTTTTGTTTCTTGTAGAGAAATTATATTCAAAATAAAATATGGTGCACATGCCTCAAGTGTGATGGACAAAAGATGCGCGAAAGACGCATTGTTGAAAATCATTTGTGGAAGTTTGGACAAAAAGAAGAGGGTCAACCATCGAAGTTGGAAGACGTTGAGGTTTGTTAATTTTATATGATTGTTTTTTATTATAATCTTTGTCAATCTATATATGTCACTTATGGAGTTTGTCTCATGTGTGTAGCCTATACATCGAATGCCATTCCACGGAGTTGATCCATCCGTGTATAGTTACAATCAACGTCAAGTTTTGATAGACATGAGAAAACAAAGAATGAAACAAATTGAAGAGGCAAACACAATTGGAAAAAAGAATAATCAACTTGATTCTAATGATTATGATGATGAGGTGCAACACGATGAAGCAATGCACAACATGTTTGAATCTTACTTTGAAACAAATGAGAATGATGATATGCAATTTGAGATGGATGAAGACGAAATTCTATTGCGCAAGGAGGTAGACACTCCTTTATATCATGGAGCATCCATTTCGAGACTAGCTACGTCAATTCTTATTCTAAACCTTCAAGCAACATACAAATGGAGTGATCGTAGCGTGACATCTATATTCGGGTATTTAACGCATAACACAACTATTATACTTTATAGCATATTTACATTAAGTCAATTTTTTTTCTTTTCTAACAACTCACATTGCTCTTTTTTTAGGTTGTTGCATCGAATACTTCCGAAAGGAAATGTGATACCTAAAACATGAAAAGAAGCATGGAAGATGATGACCGTGCTTGGAATGGATTACGACACAATACATGCATGTCCAGAAGACCATGTTCTATATAGAGGTGAACATTCATAAAAGCTTCAATGACCAATGTGTAACGCTTCACGTTTTTCGGGCCAAAAAAAACGACAAAATGGCCTCCGGGGGATACATTTTTGTTTCGTTATGGATTTAGTCTGTTTGACCTCAGAACCTCAAAAAAGGTGTTTATAAGTCAGTTCGTTTTTATTAGTTTACAAACAGAAATGTATCCCGAAGGCCGGTTATTCTTTTTTCTTTTTGGTCCAAAATCGCAATTTTTGGCCGTTTCACTTCATCAGAAGGCCAAAAATTGCGTTTCGGACCAAAATTTATTTATTTATTTATTTTTTCAAAATCACGGTAAGGCGCAATTTTAGGCCGTTTGACCAAAAATTTTTTTTTTGGTCCGAAACGCAAATTCTGGCCTTTTGATGAAGTGAAATGGCCAAAAATCGCGATTTCGGGCCAAAAAAAATGAAAAACTGGCCTCCAGGAGATACATTTTTGTTTCGCTATGGATTTAGTCTGTTTGACCTCAGAACCTCAAAAAAGATGTTTATTAGTCAATTTGTTTTTATTAGTTTACAAACAGAAATGTATCCCGAAGGCCGGTTTTTCTTTTTTCTTTTTTGGTCCGAAATTGAGATTTTTGGCCGTTTCACTTCATCAGAAGGCCAAAAATTGTGTTTCGGACCAAATTTTTTTTTTTTTCAAAATCACGGTAAGGCGCGAAACCTTCTGATGAAGTGAAACGGCCAAAAATCGCGATTTCGGGCCGAAAAAAAAAAAAGAAAAATCGGCCTTCGGGATACATTTCTGTTTGTAAACTAATAAAAACAAATTGACTAATAAACACTTTTTTTGAGGTTCTGAGGTCAAACAGACTAAATCCATGGCGAAATGAAAATGTATCCTGAAGGCCAATTTTGAAAAAAATTATATCCATCTGAAAAAAATAAATTATTTGGTATGTGAAAGACTAGTGAAAGTGAGGTAGTCTTAGTTTGAATGTGAAGGGGGACACAAAAGTGGGTTGATTAAAATTCATAAGCAAATTTCAAATTTGAAACGTACTTGGGCATTAAATGAGGCCTGCAAGTCTATGTCTCACCTAGAGCCCTAGATGTTGTCCTATTGGAACCAAGACAATGAATATGCTAGTCTTGCCTTACAAAGTACCTACAAAAGTCTATGGATGATGGGACCTATATTTAGCCCTTAACTCTTGCTCACCCTATGTGATAACCCAAGGTAAAAGTGCCACGTAGGATTGATTAACACTAAACTAATTATGATTAACAAACCTGTTTAGACAAGGAAGAGGCCCTTTTTGAGTCCAAAAAGGGCCCTAATGAATCTATTACTATCATAGATTATATATTTATCTATAATCTTAAATTCTACGTCAATGCAAAATATTAAACACTATCTTTAATAATTTTAACAATCTATTATAAACACTATCAAAAATCAATCTATTATAAACATTATCACAATCTATTATAACTCTCTCTCTCTCTCTCTCTCTCTCTCTCTCTCTCTCTCTCTCTCTCTCTCTCTCTCTCTCTCTCTCTCTCTCTCTCTCTCTCTCTCTCTCTCTCTCTCTCTCTCTCTCTCTCTCTCTCAAAATAAAAAAAGAACTTTAAAATCTTTCAATATCTTCAAGCATACATCTACACTTCACCTCTTCTCTCTCTTTCTCTCTCACAAATTACAAATCTAATAATCCTAAATCTACTATCCTAAATAATACTAATAATCTATTACAAGACCATTCAAAACCATTTTAAATCAATGCAAAATTTAAAAACTCTCTCTCTCTCTCTCTCTCTCTCTCTCTCTCTCTCTCTCTCTCTCTCTCTCTCTCTCTCTCTCTCTCTCTCTCTCTCTCTCTCTCTCTCTCTCTCTCTCTCTCTCTCTCTCTCTCTCTCTCTCTCTCTCTCTCTCTCTCTCTCTCTCTCTCTCTCTCTCTCTCTCTTTCTTAAAACAAATAAACAAACATCAACCTCAAACAAACAAACAAAAATCAAACACCAACCTCAAACAATGATCTTCAAGCACCGATCGTCAAGCACCGTAAAGCACTGATCTTCAAGCCCTTGAGCACTAGTCTTCAATCGCCCTCAATCGCTCCAAAGATGTTCAAATCTGCAAAAAACAAAGTGAGAGAGAAGGCGCTGGATCGCGCAAACTCGAAGATTGAAACAGACGTCGGAATCCGACATCTTCCAAATACATCAAAATCCAACGTCTGTGCCCATTCAGGCCCGGACGAATGTGCCAGATGTCGTGGACAGGCTTTTTGGCTTGCTGACATGGACGTCGGATTCCGACGTCCGTCGGATTACATGTATTTTTTTTTTTTACGTCTGTGCCCATTCAGGCCCGGACGAATGTGCCAGATGTCGTGGACAGGCTTTTCGGCTTGCCGACGTGGACGTCGGATTCCGACGTCCGTCGGATTACATGTATTTTTTTTTTAAAATCTATGAAGTCATATCCACGTTTGCAAGTCGGAATCCGACATGCCTTTGAAAAATTGGTTGCCGCCCATATTTCCTGATCGTCAGACTCTGATTTTTGAATTTTTTACTGGGACGTCGCACTTCGACTTGTCGAATTGCGACATTTTATGAAATTTTTGAGCATACGTTGGACGCCCATGTCAAAATCTGCGCGATATATTATTGTGTTTGAAAAAGTTTTTTTCTATGTGTATGTAGTGTTTAATGTTGCAAATGCCAAATTTGGCCTAGAAGAAACTCGAGTTACATGGTTTCTTGAGTCTAGTTGGTCATATACAACATGCATATAGAATGTAGACATAGAAATGCCAATTATGGGCTTGTAGAAACTCATGGCACATCAGATGGAATGTGTTGACATGCAAGGCATGCACAAAGTAAATTGGACACATGCATAGTGATTTGAACAATTTTAGTTTAGAATTTGACACTTGGTAAAAGTAGGTAGAAATGCATGCATGTAAAGTGACAAATGTCACTAGATCTTTAGTTATCACTTTCAGGAGAAGAGAGAATGCTCTACCTCGAGCTCCTCCAATATCCATAAATATGTGTAAGCTTTCTCATAATTTTTTATGAAAAACCAAGCTTTGAAGCTATTCCATGTCAATTTGGATCTATGATATTGTTTGCTTGAATTTTGCTCTCTCTCTCTCTCTCTCTCTCTCTCTCTAAACCGAGTAGAAGGTTATGCTAATGCATTAAATTCTTGTACTTCTTCTCTTTTGATGATGAAAGAAATCATCCTTTGATTACTAGCATGCTAGATTGTGTTTTGGTCATAAATTCTAGAGATCTTGATACTCAATCTAGAATCAGTTTATGTGCTAAACACAAAGCTTAACAAGATCATTAACACTTGAGGATTGTTCCCCACACGTGTGAACTTGCAGAATTTTCATCACTAAATACTTCACTGTTGCAATGGATGAACACTGAATGATCATCTCAAATGGATGTCTTAGATAAAAAATGTCTAGCATTAATGATCCCCAATAGTCAAACTTGGCTGATACAGCAAGGGATCAAGTGATTTCAAGATTATAGGTCAAGTAGTAAGTAAATTGGGACGTCTAAATGCAACTTAACTCAAATGAAAGGCATTCAATGTACTTAATCTACACACAGGATTGTGGAGACTTCAAACTTTCGTAATGAGGGTGGGACCTAGCATAGGTGAATCACATACAATTGATCAATGATTTTTGACATTAGATAAGAAAGTGGAATAAACATATCCTTAGAAGCTAGTTCGATCACACCCTTTATGATCTACAGACCAACTAGGCTTTCCAAAGTCCATTGTATATGTGCACATAGACCTTTAAGACTAAAATGATAAAATCATACGTCAAGCACAAACGAATAACATCAAGAACCATTTGTCTATCAAGCAAAGGACATCAAAGTGCCTAACAAAGGCTATGAAAACATTGCAAAAACTGGATCCTCCATAGCTCAACACAGAATAGAAGCCTTATGCTTCTTACATCTCTGGAATGGCTAATGCAAATGTCTCTTTCTCCTGATAGCAACAGCCTACGAATCAGAGAGAGAAGGAACCGTTTCTAGCAATTACTATCAGAATGACCCTATCAAAATGTGCTTGTCAGAACGTGCCATCTAGAAGCATATCAATGGTTTGGGCCTCAAGATTCACAACTTTGCTTTCAGGCCTTAACATAAACCAAAGCATATGCTTCATATAGTAAGTCCATAAAACCAAAGATCGCTTTATGCGCTAATTATTTTTGAACCTATGCATATGTTGGAATATCTCTCTCTCTCTCTCTCTCTCTCTCTCTCTCTCTCTCTCTCTCTCTCTCTCTCTCTCTCTCTCTCTCTCTCTCTCTCTCTCTCTCTCTCTCTCTCTCTCTCTCTCTCTCTCTCTCTCTCTCTCTCTCTCTCTCTCTCTCGCATGTAGCCAATCTTGCTTATGAGTCGCATGTTACATGGCGGCATGGCTCAGTTGTTGTTGCATGCTCACTTGCACGAGCATGCACTAGAGAACCCAAATTCTAGTAAAAAACATCTAGAGTTTTTTGATTTAATTTTGAATCATTTAATAACTAACCAAAAGCACTTTTTTAACACCTTTGATTTTGGATAACGAGTTACGAACAAGAGAGGGCTTTTGGAACCCTTGGTTTAGGTGGAGATGGACACCTGCTCAGTTGTCTATCTCTCCTCCACTTATCCAGAACCAGATATAGCCTCTTGGCAATCTACTTGTGGTGGTAGGGCAGCCCCCTACAATGATATACAATATCAAACTATGTCTTCTGCAACCCAAAATTCTAGGTTTTTTCTTGTAAAATCCTAGCTAGCATAAAAAACACGTGTCTCTTTTTGGAAGTTATATTTGAATAAAATACTAAGGACTAAAATCTCTGAATTGCCTTGGCTATCTAGTGACCTTTGCTAGCTTTTCTCTACACCAAATGGATCATCAATTGGTTGTGAATTGGTTGCAACAATGCATTTTTTTGAGAGATGCTTCCAAAGTCACAAAAATCTAAAATTTTAAAATGTTTTAGAGCTCCATCAAATTTAGACTTGTAAATGGCCCTGGAAAACATTGTCTAGAAGCCTAAGTAGTGCTTGTTGTCCACCACACCTCTCAAACTCTCAAAAATCGATTTGAATCTCTCCTTAAGACTAGAGTCGTCACAAAACGCACAGAAAAGTGTGCATTTCAAGCACTTGTTCAAAAAATTATATCTCATAAACTATGATGAATCACATCAAATTCTTTCACGTGTGTGCTCTTCATATATACATCTACCGATTAAAAAATTTGAGACCTTCATGTTGAACAACTTATATCTAAGATATTCAAACATGTGGGGGTATTGATGAAACTTCGATATTTTCTTATATGGGACTACATTGTCGGGAATTTTACATTCAATTTTTAGCTTGTCTACTCTTAAAATTCCTATATGATTATAGAAATATGCCTATACAAAAAAAATTGAATTTGGAAATTTATGGAGATAGATACGTGCATTCAAAGTTATTCTTTTAAGTGCTGATAAAAATCACCAAAAGTGGAAATATCATATATGAGTGTATAATACCATGATTTTAACAATATTTTTTTGGTTTGTCTACTTTAAAAAGTATTATATGACCATAGAAACATGTCTCTCAAATTGTTTTCAATTTGGAGTTATGTAGAGATAGCCGATATGCATCTAAAATTACCCATGTCAAGTTCTGAAAAGTACTGAAAATTATTGAAAGGTGCTAAAAAGTTGCAGCTCTTTTGGAGGTGCTTTTATCACCCTTTCTTAGGTTGTCTAAATTCAAAAATCCTTTATGACCATAGAAACATGTCTATAAAACAAAATTCAAATTTGGAATCCTATAGAGATATATACGTGCACCTAAAGTTACCCATGTGAAGTGCTGAAAAGTGCTGAAAATTGAAGTTTTTTGGAGGCAAATTGCCATCAATTGAGAGGAAAAAAATGTAAGTCTTTCTATAACACAATGAAGAGTCAAGTCTAATTTCACATACAATTGAAAGATTGAAGTTTCAATCATTTAAATGCATGTTATGTCTTGTCAAGTGACCAAGGGTTTTATTCGCACTTTTGTGCGCATGCGCACAAAATGTGCTGAAAATAAATCTCGTGTTAAATGGTAGAAAACATCGATCTCTTGAATTGCACTCACAACATCTCTATTATGTGCACAATCGTGCTAGGCTTTAATACCATGCTAATGTTTTTATACAACATGATCACCAATTTGCATAGGAGGAATCAATACAAGAACCATGAATTTCTTTTTCAAAACCAAGAGCATATGCACTCTCTCTCACTAGAAGAGATTATACGTACACTTCATTTTTGGTGTCAACTCCTACATAACTCAAGTTGCTACTTATTAGATGCATGTCCCACCGACTAGCAAGTCACTGTGTACAGCTGGTTCTCATTGGACCTCAAGTATAGTAAATCTACTTTTCTTTGGTAGATGAATATCATGGATATGTGTTGACATCTTCTTTGGTCTCAAGTGTGAAGAATTGCCAAAAATTGGCAAATCTGACGTAGCTGATGGTTGTTTGCATCCAATTTTTCTTCGTGTTATAGATGGAGCTTGATGGAATCTTGTTATGGTAAGCTTTTGGTGTATTTGTCTAATTGTTTGTTCCAATGTTTTGTTTTCTTCATTCTATGTATTATTTTTGTTATTATTAGTTTTTTGTGCAGTGGTTTTTAAAATCTAGAGTGGGTTTGAAGACTATTGCAAGGTGGATGAAAGTTATGGTGAAAGATATTCCTGGTTGTGACTTAGGGTTGATCTAAAATAAAAGTGCACAGGTAAGAGTCATAAAAAGGTTGAATTCTATGGGTGTGCCACCTGAAATTGTTATGAAGCTGACTGGTTGCTTGTTAAGAGATGGTTATATGCGCTACAACACTGATGTCAGAGGTATTGAGATGAGAGCATTGCAAAACGTTGCATCTGTTGTGGCTGATCCTGGCAACAATGTGTCATGGCAAGCTGCATTGGAGTATGAGAAGAGACACTATGAGGCTGTTCATGGTTTTTCTGCAGATTGTGGAAAGTGTGTTGACTTCACCATTGATGATGAGTGGTGGGGCTGCCAAAATGTGTTGCTCGAAATTGATGGTCTGATTTCAAGTTACCCCACTTATACATATATTTCTGTTATATTTTATAGCAAAATTTAAAAAATTTCAAAATAGCATGACATTTGACTTTTTAAAGTTACATTTCAAATGAAAGAGGAATTTTCAAGTTTGCCATTCGAATAAAATAATTTTAAAATATTTGCCTTTCTTTGAAAGGCAAACTAGCCTTTGACATGCATTGCAGCTTGCAAATGCCAAAGCCTGGGTTCACCTATACTAGGTCATGACCTCCTTATGATAGCGTGAAAGGCACAGAAGAGAGCCTTTGTTCGCTGAAGTTTGTAGTAAAGAATCAGTTCTTGAAAGCATTTCGTGCTTGTGCTGTTGGAGTTATGGACTTTGCCTTCAATCCAAAGCAATTTCATTGAGTCACTACGTTGCTGAAAACCGAGTTTTAGATGGCAATCTGTTAGCTATTGTCCTTTGGCAATCCTTCAGTTAAAGTCCAAGCCTATTGCCATACAATTCCTATTCGAAACATCAATGAAACTTATTCTATCTTAAGACTATACATCGGTTAAGGATGAACAAGATGGAGGGGGACTAGGGGGGTAGTCAGGTATCAATCTCGCTTGGAATTTGAGTTTACTTGGTTTAATCTTTTGAGTTTTATAGAGTAGAACTTGATCTCCTTCAGCCAATTCCTTCAATCGAATATGATTATCATGCCAGGCCTTCTATTTACGTTTGTTTACTAGCTGTGCATGATAACTTAATAACTAGATTTCACAAAGTTTGTGAAGGTTACTAAATTGGCCCTTGATGGTTGCTTCCTCACCAAGTTGCTCGAAATATGCAACTCGTAAAGACGGAATGATAAATTCAACCGATAGTACCGCCTCTTGGCTGTAAACCAACTAAAAGGGTGTCCCTTCGTGGATATACGCGGTGTGGTTTTGAAGGCCCAAATAGCTGAACATAATTTTGTTTCCCAATTGTTTCGTCTGGCTTCAACTATTTTGGTCAGAATTCGACGGATGATTTTTGTTTGAGAATTACGCTAACCCATTGCATGAAGGATAGTATGGAATAATTTTGAGATGCTTCACAAAGTAATGGGCTAGGAGGTTATGTACAACATCATTTAGGAAGTGAGTGCCTTTGTCACTCACTAACTCAATTGGACAACCGAATCGGGGGATAATATTTTCATACAAAAACTTGGCTGTAACTTTGGCAATAGCTTGTTTCATTTCTCTAACGTCTACCCAATTTGTAGCGTAGTCACTGGCCACTAAGATATATCTGACCTCGGGTGGTTGGGCTGATCGGTCCTATAAAATCAATTCTCCACTTATGAAATGCTTCTCCTTCGATTATTGAAGCTAAAGGCATAAAATTAGCTTGTTGAGGAGTTTTGATTCTTGGCAGACATCATAGCTTTTGATTTGTGCATAAGTGTCCTTAAATAACGTCGGCCACCAGTATCCAGCTAATAATATTTTCTTAGCGGTATTGTCAAACGAGAAGTGCCCTCCTCCTTCACCTTCATGCGATAGGAAAATTATTTGTTCTTTGTCATCCTCATTAATGCATCTCCTGATTATTCTAGCTACATCTTCTTTATACAATTGTCTAGCAATTAGAAGGTAAGGTCTAGACTTCAAAATCAGTTTGCGCTTATCAACTCTAGACATAGTTGGATTTATTACTCCGGTTAATAAAAAATGAGACTAGGTCTTTGGCCCATCTAGGAGTAGCGATAGATCGTCTTTGGCCCATCTTGGAATAGGTAGGCATCTGATAGATTGTCATTTATAGGTTTTGTGATGGCTGATGCTATCTTGGATAAATGGTCAGCAAGAAAATGTTGCTTACCTTTCCTAACGATAATTTTAAAGTTGAACTCTAGAAGGATGAGTAACCATCATTCTATACAACCAGTGTTGCATGGTCTATTCAATAGATATAGCAATGCTTGATTATCATGATAGAATTCAAATTGATTTCTTAATAAATAATGTCGTAACTTCTGTACAACATATATTATTGCTAAAGCCTCTCTTTCAGTCGTGGATAATATACTTCAACAGGGACTAGTTGTCGGTTGAGGAAACGAATCGGGTAGTCTTTCCCGAATTCTCCTGGTTGTGTTAGGATGACTCCAATAGCATACTTACTAGAGTGAGTATTAACATGGAATTCTAATTGATAGTTTGGTGCTCGGAGAATGGGTGCAGTGAGAAGTGAGTGCTTCAAATCCTCAATTGCTTGTATTCTTTCTTTGGTCTATTTTGGATCCGTAATCACTTCATAAATCAATTTGGCTTTTCCTGCAAAATCAAGAATAAATATACAATAGTAATTACATTGGCCTACGAAGATATAAATCTCTTTTATCGTGGCTGGTAGCAGCATTTCTTGGATAACTTTTAGCTTAGTCGGATATGTCCTAAGACAACACCATGTGTCACCCAAATCTGACATTTCTCTAGATTCAGCGAAATTCCATACTTTTTGCATTGGATCAAAACTTTTTTGAGACAATCAAGATGGTCACAATTTTTAGATTTAACACCAATAATCTAGATATATCTCTAAAATCTTATGCAGTAGATCTTTAAACGCAAACTGCATTACTTTTTGAAATGTTGATGGAGCGTTACAGAGTCCGAATGGCATTACCTGATATGCATATGTACCAAAAAAACTTTTTGGCAAATGCTATTTTATGAATGTCTTTAGGATCTATTCGAATAAGAAAATAACAGCTAAAGCCATATAAAAAACTCATTGCCTTTGCTCCTGCCATCCCTTCCAATATGGCGTCGGTTAATGGTAAAGGAAAGTGGTCCTTTTTTGTGACTTTATTTATATCTTTTTGATCCACACATATCTTTAATTTACCATTCTTCTTGAGAACCACCATTATGGACAATAACCATGTTGTATGTTCAATTTCTTTACTGAAACCCACAGCTAGTTATCTTTGTATATCTTCTTTAATTTTCTCTCTATAGAGCGGATTACAATAGTAAGGCTTCGCTTGGACTGGCTTTGTATCATTTTCTAACGATATGGAGTGTACTGCTAATACTGTCTCCAAATTAATTTTGGACTTTCCCAAAGTCCATTTTCAAAAATGGACTCCAGAATTTACAACACACCAAATAAACATATTTTTGATATAATTGATACTTTGATTCATCCATCTAAATTGGTATCATCTAATGATAAAAACATCATTTAAATTGACAATAATGTCAATATAACTGCAATAACATGATGACTAGCATCTGAATATATTCAAACATCTTATGCAATATCCAACAAACATCCATCACAACTGATTCAGATCGAGGTGGTGAATACATCTCGAATCGCTTCACTGACTTCTGCAATGATCATGGCATCATTCATAGAAGAACTGCAGCCTATACACCGCAGCACAGTGGTGTTGCTGGGCAAAAGAACAGGACCCTGATGGAAGCATCCAGATGCATGATGGCCTATTCAAAGGCTCCAAGGGCACTGTGGGCTGAAGCAGTAGATACAACCGCATACATCCATAATAGGACAGGCAAGTCTGGTGTCCCTCATACGACACCACATGAGTTATGGTGGGGTAGAAAGCCCAACCTTTCTCACATCATAATCTTTGGTTGTGTAGCTTATGCACATATTCCTGATAAGCTTCAAAAGAAGCTTGATGAGAAAGCTGAGCAAGGATTTTTATGACAACAATTTGTCATACTACAAAATCCACATGCCACACACAAACACTGTGAAAATTTTTGAGTCGTCTCCCATTCGAGCGACGAATCTGACGAAGAAAGATTCGAGATATAGCCTGCTGCCACAGTTCCTGTAAACCAAGATGATTCCGGACTGAGCAGACCAGACAAAGGCAAAGACATAGTTATTCTAGGAGGATCTCCCAGAAGGTCGACAAGACCACGAAGAGCGCCAACAAGATATGTGTCAGGCAGCTCAGCTTCCACATCAGAAGAGTTATGTGAATTCAGTGGCAAACCACAAAATTTCAAGGAAGCGATTGACAGTCTAGAAAAGGACAGATGGATCCAAGCCATGAACGAAGAGATGGAGTCCATGAGGAAGAACCAAGTATGGACGTTGGAGCCATTACCACATAAGCGCAAGACTGTCAAATGCAAATGGGTCTTCAAGCTCAAATACGGACCAAATGGGAATGTGACGAAATACAATGCAAGACGGGTAGTGAAAGGTTTCTCTCAGAGATATGGTATTGACTACTCTGAAGCCTTCTAACCTGTCGTCAAACATTCGTCCCTACGTCTGTTATTTGCATATGCAGTAGCTTATGACCTCAGGATCCACATTGTGGATGAGAAGACAGTCTTCTTGCATGAAAGAGGTCTATATGGATCAACCCTTAAGATATGTCTCGAATTCACTTCCTGACTATGCATGCAGAATGCATAGAAGTGTCTACAATCTGAAACAATCAGCCCGACAATGGTACAAGAAGAAAGATCAAGCCCTGAAATCATTAGGATTCAGGCCTTTGTTGGCTGATTCTAATGTATATGTCAGAGTTACAGATGGGCAGATCCTCATTGTGGCTGTGTATGTGGACGACACTCTAATACTTTGTAGGAGTGAGCAGCTAATTGCTGAACTAAAGGCAGACATTTTGAAACATTTTGAGATAGTGGATCTGGGAGAAGCCAGGTGTTACCTAGGATTACAAATTGAAAGGGACTACGAGGGAGGTAAGTTATACCTTCACCAGTCCAGATACACCTAGAAGATCCTAGAGGACTTTGGGATGCTTGCAAAGGAGAAAACACTCCAATGCTCGTAGGGACGGTGCTGACGAATGATGACTGTCCAAAGACTAAGGAAGAAGGAGAACAAATGCAGCTCACACCTTACAGGGGAGTAGCAGTTCTTTGGGTCAGCAAGAAGCAGACCATTGTAGCCCAGTCATCCTGTGAAGCAGAATATGTTGCAGCAACAAAAATTGCCAATGAGATAATCTGGCTAAGGCAGTTTCTGGACGAATTGGGCGAAACAAGAAACGAGCCTCTGATCTTGCAGATGGACAATACCTCTGCAATGCACCTGATGAAAGATCCCTTGTTCCATTCTAGAACAAAACACATTGCGATCAAGTACCATTTGGTCAGGGATCTAATTGAAAAGAAGATGCTGTAGACCACCTTCATCGGAACGAAAGACATGGTTGATGACATCTTCACTAAAGCCCTGGACAAAGAACTCTTTGAGAGATAGAGGAGCAGTCTCGAGATCGTAAAGCTATCATGCTTTGAGAGGGAGCTGAAGAAACAAAATATTTCTAACTACAAAGCCTTGCTAGCTTTCAGCCCTCAACCCGACGAAGATGTTCGCGAACACGAAAGTCAGGAGACACGAAACACGAAAGTCAAAGGAGACGAAGATGAACGGTTTGCGAACACGAAAGATTCACGAACGAGAATCTTTTGCGGTCCAATACGAGAGAAAGGCGGACGAGCAAAACGAAACCAATGATGCGACACGAAAAATGTCGTGAAACCCGTTTTGCCCTCACACTCCAAAGAGTACCAGCAAAGATCATGCAAGTACCCAAAATTACAGAAATATGTTCTGATGGCATGACGTCAGCAGATACTCCCTAGGTCGTGGCTAATCTGTCACTCTTGTAATTCTCCGATTAGTTGTAGATGCTTAATCACTCTAATCTTAGATCTACATAGAGCGACTACACTTATTGGATGATACTTGACATATAGATAAACAGAGTAGACATACAGTGTAATGTAGTAGTCTGATGCTAGTAAGCAATCAAGACAAAATACAGACAACAAGTCCGTCTGCGTGCGAGACGAGTTCTGTGATCAAGATCCATTGTCCCCTAGTAAAGCGAGATGATTACTTGTGAGAAAACCGCATTTCTCTCATGCCAGCGTAGTGCGTGGATTTGCATGTAGTGCTTGAAGAAATCAGAGAAGAAGATCAATATAGATGATTTTCTTGTTGTGTCTGATCTCGAATGCTAATGCGTTTGCTGTTTATTCATGTGTCTAACTAAGTTTCCTTTTTCATTTGAATTATGCACCTTGGTTGAAACTATGTTGAATGCTGCATTAATTTTATAAACGTAGATCAGCAATGTTTGACTACACTCTGGAGGGCTGTAGGAGTGATTCAGCTGGCAGTGTCCAGCAATCGCATCTGAACTCCATCCGAGGCTAAAGAGAGAGTCATGGTTCCTTCGTGAAAGCTTTGTGATCCTCCTCATACTCTCAATAGAAGCGACAGAAGCAGAAAAGCTCCAAGAAGGCTGCAATGAATCAGAAATAGACTCAAGGTCAAGAACAATCATCAAATCCACAGTCGAAGTTTGTGGGTATTGCAAGCGCAATAACCATGAGACCAAGGATTGCAGAATTCTCCAAGCAAAAAATACAGCCAAGCAATCTGATCAACAAGCAAACACCGTCTCATCATCTCCCCAGGTCGAAGTGGACGAAGGCGCATTCATGGTCATAGATCAAAGCACATTTTGGATGATTCATGGTTTTTGGATTCTGGAACAACTCAACATATGACCAATCAACGTGAGATCTTCAACTCCTACACTCCTTACAGCACGAAGAAATTTGTTCATCTTGGTGACAATAGTACTCACACTATTGAAGGTGAAGGTACTATAAGATTGCAATTCCAGCATGATCAATTCAAACTACTATCAAAGGTTTTATATAGTTCTAAACTCTCTACAAATGTAGTATCAGTGAGTAGAATTACAAATTTAGGTCATAAGGTAGAATTCGAATTTGATGAATGCAAAATTATTGATAGGAGTGATAAGATCCTTGCACTTGGCAAGAGGCAGAGCTACTTATATAGATTGGCACACTGTTATTCTGAGTCTAATCAAGCCTTGAAAACCTCTGTTCTAGTCAATAAAGCATTACTATGGCATTATCGCTTAGGACACGTAAATCATGCATCTATTTTGAACATGACCAAACAATCCATGGTCCTTGATCTCGACTATCCTTCTAGTAAGGTCGATCTCCCTGTCTGTCATAGCTACATTTTTGGAAAGCAGGCTAGGTTTCCTTTTAGATCAAACCATAAGCATACAACAAAAGTTCTGTTAGATTTTGTTCATACAGATATATGTGGACCTATACAAACTCCTTCATTCCTAGATGCAAAGTACTTCATTACCTTTATTAACAAATCCTCCAAAAGAACAGTTGTTTATTTTATTAAACAGAAATCAAAGGCTTTCATCAAATTTAGACAATTTAAAGAGCATGTTGAGAATCAAACTAGCATATGAATCAAAGCACAGAGGTCAGATAACGGGGGAGAATACATCTCCAACGAATTCAAGGACTATTGCCTTAACAACAACATTGAGCAACAATACATCACTTCCTATTCACCTCAGTCAAATGGTCTTGTTGAGAGAAAGAACAGAACCTTAGTTAAATCGGCAAAGTGCATGTTATCACATGTGACACTTTCGAAGTCCTTCTGGACTGAAGCTGTTTCAACAACAACCTATATTCAGAACAGATGTTCTACTAAAGGCCTCTCAGACAAAACACCATTCAAAGTTTGGACAGGTACCAAACCTTCTTTATCAAACTTATAAGATTTGGATGTACTGCTTTTGCGTAGATACCTCGTGATCTCAGGAAGAAGCTTGACTTTTAGAGTATCAAGTGTGTTTTCATCAGCTACACTACTTCAGATCAAGCCTACAAGTTTCAATCCCATTGAGTCAAAGATATTCACTAGCCGGAGGGATGTCATCTTCATCGAAGATCAGTTTCAAGACCTCAAAGGAAAGGGCAGTTCCCATGTAGCCGACCTGTCAGATTCTCCTAACGCTTTGAACTTTCCAGTTTCGTAGACGACTATTCTCATTGCAGGTCCAAACTCTTCTACTTTCGATGAACAACAAATCAACGGTGGATCGAAAGATGATGATGTTGCAGTTCAACAACTACAGTATGATAGAAACGATCAACTTCCTATATTACCCAGAAGATCTTCAAGGACTAGCAAACCACCTAATCGGTATATTGACGAGTCTACAACATATCTTGTTAAAAAACCGACGTCTATCCAAGAGGCACTCAGTCAGCCTGACTCAGATCTCTGGAAAGAAGCTATGGATAAAGAGTATTCATCTCTTATCCAGAACCAAACATGGACAATTGTCGAATTATCTGCTAGTAGAAATGTAGTTGATTGCAAATGGAATTTCAAAGTCAAATACAACGCAGATGGAAGCATCAACATAAGAAATGCACGACTAGTAGCCAGAGGTTTTTCTCAGGTATACAACGTCGATTACACTGATACCTTCAGTCCAGTAGTCAAGCATTCTTCTATTCGACCTTGATGCCGATTTTATTTATGAGATCAAGCACATTGAATTTCACCGATTGTCATTGTTCCTAAGAAAATTGGAAAATTGCGGATCTGTGTGAATCTCAAAGCGTTGAACAAAGTGACGCAAAAGGATCACTTTGTGTTACCTTTTACTGAAAGCATTTTGGATCGCCTTGCTAGAGCGGAAGCTTATAGGTTCTTGGATGGATTTAGTGGCTACAAGTAGGTTAAGATTGCACCTGCCGATCGCCATAAAACTACTTTTGCAACAGAATGGGACACCTATGCTTACAAAGTAATGTCGTTTGGACTCTGTAATGCACCAAGTTCATTCCAAAGAGTAATGCAATTTGCTTTTAAAGATTGTCTGCAGAAATTACTTGAAATCTACTTGGACGACTTGGGAGTTCATAGTATAGATATAGACCACCTGGATCGATTGGAGAAAGTATTTGAAAGATGCCACAAATATCATATTTTTCTAAATTCGGAAAAATGTCAGATATGGGTTTCCCACAGAGTTGTGCTTGGACATGTGATATCAAGACATGGTATTGCCACGGATTATTCTAAGATCAAAGTTATTGTGGAATTGCCACCGCCAGCAACAATTCGTGGAGTTTACGTGTTTATGGATCATACGAACTACTATTGAATCTTTATTATCTTCTTTGCGGATTTAGCATGACCTATATACAAACTGACTATTGTTCATATTTGGACAGTAGAAGCGTTAGAAGCCTTTGAAAAATTAAAAAAAGCATTAACTTCAGCACCAATACTAGGCTCTCCAGATTGGACGATAGAGTTTCATGTTCATATGGATGCCTCAAAATACGCCATTGGATCAGTTTTGACGCAGCCAGGTGACTATAAGAAAGATTATCCTATACGATTTGCAAGCAAACAGCTTACAGATCCAGAAAAGAATTATTCAACAACAGAACGTGAGGCATTAGCCATGATTTTCTCTGTTCAAAAATTTCATCACTACCTCATGGAAATGCACTTTGTATTTTATACGAATCATCAACTGTTACTTTACTTGGTGAACAAGACATGCAATACTGGACGTATTGCAAGATGGTTATTGTTATTGACTGAATTTGACTTTTGATTTGTGGTTCGAAAGGGCAAGCAACATTATCTAGCCGATCACGTTTCGGAATTGAATCCGCACCAGTTAATTTTTGAGGGGGATTTTTCCATTTCAGGACCGTATTATAATGTTGCTTAGCTTGCTTCTTCATCATCGATCATGCGATCTTGTCTTCCTTAAATATAACTACTTTGGGCAGTTTTACTGTGAGTTCATCAGGAACTTTACGCACTCCAAATCTGGTCGGATCCCATATGATTTAGAATCTGGTCATCCGTAAGTTCTGCATTGCCATCTTAAGTCAAGGCATGACTCATAGGAATGAGTTCATCCTCAATCGGATCTGGTATAGGTTCCGTTGATATCCAGGCTACATTTAGCACATTCAGTGGAAATGTGATTGGTGTATCCAAAGTTCAAATCTTGCTCAAATCTGATTGATTATTTTGTTGACACATATATCTCGTTGTACAGTCAATTGTTGCAAGAGCTTCATTCTAATTGACGGTATCTGTTTGAGAATCGTAATGAACTCCCAAATTTTTTTCTGGTCGATCACAAGTATGATCTGTTGTTGACGAATTGTCATCCTCTTTTTGAACCACTGGTTTGATAGTCCAAATTGTAGGATCAATTTTAACTACACGTTCATGATTTTCAAAAGTGATTTTTCCGGTACCCCAGTTATGAATTACTTGCGCAACTCGTAACCATGGACGTCCTAATAGAATTCGGTAGACATTTGGCACTTATGGTAAGTCCATCACTACGAAAGTAATGACGAACTATACTCTCGCAATTCTGATAGGTATATCTTCCACCATTCCTCATGGACGAACTATCGTTTGATCAGCTAGCTTAATAGCAAAAGTAGTAGGCTTAATCTTTGTAAGGCCCCATTTTGCACATAGCTTTGTAGAAATCAGGTAAACTCCTGAACCTCCATCTATCATGGCTGCTTCTTTAGAAAATTGTCTATGTTATTTCAGCAGAGTGATATTCTTTTGTTCACTTTTCCAAGTGGCTCCAACATGGAGTACATCGTTAGATTCTTCAAATTCAGCACAAAAAAGTGGCTCCTGATGGACTTCTAGTTCTTCTTGAACTAACTTTTGTGCTAATATTTCTTTTGCTTTTGGCACCAACTTCAGGAACTCTCCCAATGAAATATTGACCTTGCTAGACAAAATGTTCATGAGTAGTTCTGTATGCAGTGCTTCTAGTTCAGTCATCCTAAAGCGTTCTTCAAGATGATGTAACTGATCATTCATATCCGTACGTAAATTTTTTGGTGGCTACAATGATGAAG
Organism: Diphasiastrum complanatum; assembly: GCA_029204225.1. Taxonomy (NCBI): domain Eukaryota; kingdom Viridiplantae; phylum Streptophyta; class Lycopodiopsida; order Lycopodiales; family Lycopodiaceae; genus Diphasiastrum; species Diphasiastrum complanatum. The sequence continues at coordinate 14,445,657 of CM055108.1, forward strand.
AATGAACTTCAGCTGTTGCTTTAGCAACTTCAAGTTCCTCTTCTTCTTGAAGATGCTTAATCCACCGTCTCATATCCTGATATCTTTGTTTTTCTGTATTAAGATTTGGATAGACTCCCGATGTTGTTGGTATATCATTTAATGGTATAGAATCAGCAGGTACTACATTCATTACTGGTTTTTTCTGCTTCTGTGATCTGGTGACCACCATCAAGGGTGCGCTTGGTTTATTCTGAGCTACTGGTCTTTGCTTGATTGTTATCAAATTCATAGGTGCTGTAGCTGGTGGTGGCTTCAGTCTTGCTGGACAGTCTTTATAGCAATGCCCGTAATTACAGTCACAACAGAATGATACAAATTTCTCTTTATTTGGGCATTCTACAACTCTGTGATTTTCTCTACATGCAAAGCATCCGAGTGGTGCTCTGGTCCAATTTCTGGAGGCTTGTTGTTGAGCAGCAGCATAAATGGCATATTGTTCTGAAGATCCACCTGAAGATCCACTTGCTTGATCATTTCCATAGTTTCATTTCTCAGCATTTTCATAAGGTTCTGGTTCCATCAAATTGGCTGTAGGAGTGGAGTGCTTTGGTGAGGCAGGTAAAGCTAAACGTTCCGGGTATCCAAGAGCAGATTTTCGTGGTCTTATTGTTGGATTACTTCCATACTGTGGTTCTCGATATCCCATCTGGACATACCATTGTTGAATTATCCGAGGGTTGAAGTTGCAAAAAGCAGTCTCATGATCAGGTGAATTACACAGATGGCAAACACTGATTTCCATTTGTTTTTTCAATTGAGGACACTCGTTCAATGTGTGATTTTCTATACAAATAGAACACCAAACATTTTCCCTGGTAGGAAAAGTCTTTGTAAGCTTTTCAGGTTCCTTGTTTGCTTCCCCATGGAAATTTTCCAATGCTTTGATCTTCTCATCAAATTGCAACTGCAACTTTTCCATTTGTTTCTGCTGGTTCTTCCCAAGTTTCTCGAACTCATTGAGCATCATTTCTGTAGTAGCATTGGCATTCACTAATGCAATAGTGGTGGATGTCGTAGTAGTCTGCCCTGCTGTATAAGGCAACATACTGATATTTGGCTCCTCATCTGAATCTTCATCCTCCTCCCGAATTGCATCGTCCATAGCATTTTGCAAGAGTGCATACTCATTATGGTATTTCAACTCACGTCTGATCCGTTTAGGTAGACCTGACAAAAACCACATAGTCATGGCATTTTCGTTAATCAGCTCAGGTTCGCATTAGGATCTAAGACGTTGAATCCGTTCAATATAATCTCGATCCCGCTTTCCCATTTTAATTTTACTTAAAAGTAGGAAAGGGTCTTCCATAAACTTTCGTGGTTTGAACCATGTGATCAGGGCTCACTTAACAACCTCCCAATCTGTACGCTCAGTTTCATCCTGATTATAGTACCAATCTTGTGCTGCACCTGTTAAGGCCATAGGAAACAGCTAAAGTTTATCTTGAGGATAAATCTCACCATAGACTTCACAGAATTCAACATATATCTGAAGAGATCTAACTGAATCTGTTAATCCATTATATTTGGGTAGATTCAATCGGGGTGCTCTTCTAAAAATAATTGGATTGACTTCCTGTGGAGCACCTCCAGGAGCAGCTCCAGGGGTAGCCATCTTCACAAATTTAGATCAAATAGATAATGAGATTAGATCTAGATTTTTCAAAAAACTTTCTCAGATTAGATCTACTAGATCTATTCCACTTTTCAAGAATCTGATTCTATATGATGAAAAACTTTTTGAAATTTGATCAATCGATACTTCTCAAAAATGATAAATCTCTCAGAATCCAAATCAAAACATATTAGATTTGATCCAAATTTTGACAAAGACTTGATCTGGAAAATCAAAAACTAAGAATAGGACTAGCAAAGGTTCACTAGGCGAAAGTTGTCTCGACGAAGGTTCATCATTGCTATTTTGGAAAAAAAAAACTCTCTGAACACTTTTCTGGCAATTTCTAGGGAAATAACGTTCGCCAACCTCTTAGGTGAAGGATCTGACATAGATACAACTATGGAAAATCGGGCGAAGGTTTCTGACACAAGCAATTATAGTTTTTGTAGTCTGGCGAGGGTAAAATTCAAGAATTTTTGTGATCTGATCAAGAAGAATCTTCGCCGAACTCAAAATTAGTAGTTTTCTATAAATAGAATGTTTTGAAATGGGAATGGTATCTTCTCCTTCCATGCATTTCAAGCCATATCTTACAATATCTGCTATCAATCAGAGTTTTTCTCATCACTCTACAAAACCAATGGGATATTGCAATTGTCAAGGTGAATTATCAATGTTGATGAATGAGAATTTTGTTCAACAAGTGCCATATAGTCTCACTCTATGTACTATTCGTTTATTTCTTTGTTCCTCTTCATTCCTTATGTGTGATTGATTTTGCATGAGAAATAGCCATTGTGCACGAGAGTCTTCCGTAGAATATCTCAAGAACACATTTTCATTCATCTATCCATCTTAGATCACCTTGTACAAAGTTTAGGATCTTTGAGCATACTGCAACTTTCAGAAATCCACGTCATGTCAAAGTTGATTCATGTCTTTCATAGAGATATTCATCTTTGAGTCAACTACAACAAGATCGAAACAATTTAGCTAAAATTTGTTCAATCTTTAGTCCAGTCGCATGTTCGACGTGTTTCAACTGCGTGTTCCAAACGTCGATCCAACCTTGAGCATGCAAGTTACAGATACCAACATCCCCACCTACAGATTTTGGAGGGGGGAAAGAGAGTGGATATGCTTGGATCCACTACGAGCAGTTACATTGCCAACAACAACATCAACAAGATCGACAGCCAAGGTCACAAAACCAAAGATGACAACGACAAGGCTAAGAAGGCAGATGGGCAATCCAAATGGACTCAATTAGAAGAAGTACCCCAGTCACGATGAAAATCCTTCAAAAAAGAAAAGTGCAAGTATTGGGAAATTAGTCTCCTTCTTCAACCCATTCAGTCAATCTATGAGATTTTCCATTTTGGGCAACGGGTATTTATTTTTAGCTGTAAGTTTGTTTAGAACCTTGTAATCTACACATAGCCGGAAACTCCCATCTTTCTTATTCTTAAGAAGGACAGGTGCTCCCCATGGAAATTTACTTGGTCTTATGTGTCCCATCCTGGGATACTCCTCGATCTGCCTAGCCACTTCCTCCTCTTCCTTTTGACTAAACCAATATGGTTGTCTGAAGATAAGACGGCTATTGAGCAAAAGATCTATCTTATGATCCACCGACCGAGCGGGTGGTATTCCATAAGGTAGCTGCTTCCAAAAAACCTCACTAAACTCTTGCTTAAATTCTTGCAAAAGCTGTTGTTCCTGATGCAAATTTTTGGTGTTAAAGCATGAAAACACATTCACATCCCCAACATCAAAATGCATACGAGATTTCAAAAGCAAGTGAAAGAGTTCATACTTAGAATCATGAAGTTTCTCAATTAATTTAGCCAAGGAAATCATCGGCGATGGAAGTACATCAGTCTCTCCGAAAATAGAGACAATTTGATCAAACTTATCTTTAAATACCATAGAATGATTTTTAAAATCTATCTCTAAAGAGTATGATTTTCCAAAAAACCATTCATAGCCCAAAATTACATCAGTCCAGTCTAGATTCATGACATGGAAATCCAACGACTCAACATAGTCCTGCATCCGAAGCTCTAAGTTCGAGACTTTGACATCCCAAATCTCAGTGTCCGACCCTGAGGCAAGACGGACCACGTAACGGTGATCACTGGCCATGGTGGGCATTTGGAGCATCTACGCAAGTCGAGCATTCAAAAAATTGTGAGTACTACATGAATCAACTAGTACATTCACGTCTTTCCCTAAAATATTGCCTCTCACACGAAACAATTCATTAGGCTTGAAAGAGAGTGCACTAAAGTTACAAGTACAGTCACAATTATTCAACAAATTGACTTCCAATTTACCTGTCGGTAAATCCATAGTCATGAAACTTGACGATTTTGCTTTCCGTTCGAGGCACTGTTTGGCACGGTGCCTGGGTTTATTGCAAAAGAAACACAGATTCTATTTAAGCGCTGCCAACCGTGCTTTGTCTTTGACCACCAATTTCTTTTTATTCTTCTTCTTCTTTGGGTGTTGGTACACTTCTGCTTCTAGCTCGTCAAAAAACTGCTTCTTACGTTTGTTAGATTTTTCTTGCTTGGGTTTCGGGGCCGTTTGGCCGCGCATGCTTTTTCGTGATGCAACAACTGTACTATCATAGGCTTTCGCCACACGGATAGCATCCTCTAGTGAGTTAAGGATATTTCGTTTGCATTCATTTTAATAGTCAGATGGTAGACCGGCAATAAATTGCCACTGTGGTAACTTACGATAAAAAAACGGCACCTTCTTGGCCAAAGAGTCCAAGAACTCTTGGACATAACCGTCCAGTTCTCGGCTACCCATTTTGCAGTTGATAAGCCAAATATACAGCTCGGAATTGTCCATCGTGACAAAGCTTTCCAAAATTCCATCAGGAATCCAGCCCAAGTTCTCTCCGCCAAGAAGAGGCTTTACCTTCTAGAAACAATAGAACCGATGATATTTGTTTATCCTCTGGGACGTTGTGCAAGCTAAAATAGCTTGTCCAATTGTTTATCCAGTCTTCAACAACTTCCGGGCATTTAAAATTTCTATTGTCAGAAAATATTTCCGGTTGGTAACCCAGGTTGTTAGAGTTAATAGCCTGCGATTGATTAAATGGATTTTGCATTTGTTTATCCTGTTGTTTATTGCTTTGATGAAGTTCTTAAACTGCCTTGCCTAAAGTTTGCAACAGTTTTTTTGAGTCTAGGGTTCATCACTGTCGGGTGCGGCTGAATTTCCGTATTTCTCCCATCACTTCCTGGTGATGCCGAGCGAATCTCGGTAGTACCCCCCTCCAAAATTTCATCAGTATCCATTTGCTTGCCAACTGAAAATTAAAAAAAAATTCGTTCAGTTAACGCATTCATTATGGGGATAATAGTTATTGAACCAAGCAATGTCTACAAAAAACCAATTTACAGACCATACATGCTTTTATTTACCAATTATACCAATGAATTTCCAAATGGATCATTTACGTAATAAAAACCAGAATTAAAACGTCAATATTGCACCGAAAATCCTTAACAACTACCTAAGCTGTCTCATACAACTGCAAAATTTAAACATCAGTTCTAAAAAACTGAAAAATCCATTTCAAACAAGAAATTCACAAGTATCGAAAAACATCCCAACCAAGCACCACTTTCCCTTTTACCCCCCAAATACCTACTACGCATGGCCACTCAAGTTCACCTAAAATAAAATTTAAGGTGAACTTGCCATGACACCCCCCCTTTCATATTTTCTCCTCTCCGCGGGCATCAATCGGGTCCCTCCACCCACGAGCAGCAGATGCTCCTCGGGCCACAGAGATCCGAAACCGAGAGAGAGAGAGAGAGAGAGAGAGAGAGAGAGAGAGAGAGAGAGAGAGAGAGAGAGAGAGAGAGAGAGCATGGAGGTGCAAATGGGTGGGGGATGAGGGCAGAGAAAACGCCCACCATCACCACACACATACTTAACATTTTCATGTTTCAGGGTGTTTTGGAGGAGAGCGACCAGCAACATTCGAGTACTATCTTTTAGGGATTTAAAACACAGTTTTCCAAGCTTTTGATTGCAGGAAGCAACAAGGCACATACATTTGCTGTTCTTTGTAGATTACCTCTGCCCTTGCAGCGATTTACTGTTAGCTTCACATGTATTTACTAGTTTCCAACATAATCAAGGTTTCAAAACAAGATTTGCAGGGTTTGCCCTCACTATGCTAGCAAAACAGCTGTTATGCTGCCAAAATTTTCACAGAAACTGATTTTTGCAGGTTACAATGACTATTTTATCATATAGCACTTGTACTAGAACCAAACCATTCCCAAGTAATGGCTTTACAGGCTCCAAACCCTGCAAACAAACCGTTAGTTTGCTGGAAAATGAAGCATAACCCTGTGATTCACAGTAAGCAGCCTTGCAATCCTGTCAAACATCACCAACACTCAACAGCCAACCGGTTAGAGTATTTTTGCTTCTATTCCAGCCTATTTCACCGTTTTAAAACCAAACCGGCTTCCAAACAGGCAATAGACAGCATTTAAAATATGGTAACCATTCATAAGAAGAATAAGAGACTGTAGGAAAAAAATCCAGCAACCAATAAAGTAACTTGTTGCCTTCACAAAGATGCTAACCATAGAGTAATCGGCAACAACAGAATTGACATGGAATTCCTTCCAAAAAACCAATTTGAAAAGCACAAAAACGAACCAATTGTGAGCCTGGTAGTGCACTTACCACACAATCGATTGCAATTCGAAAATTATTTTCAATGGGAAGAAAATCCCACAATTCCACCGTTTGTTGCTTACTCCTCCGGATTCTCAAAAAAACATCGAGATTTCCACTCAGCACTGTCAATGGTAAATCCCGCTTAGACTGGCTCTGATACCAATATAAAGTCCTCACAACAGGATTCTAGCCTAAGCATACCATACAAAGGCAACAACACATGGGAACTGGTGGAGTTTAACCAACCCACCCAAACCTAGATCGTACGGATCTAGCCCCCAAGCTATGGATCAATCAGAGTCATGGAAAGAGGAGTCACACCAGCAGCATGTAGCTACCAACCACAAATCAAGCATACACTAGTGAGAGCCCAGCAGGTATACTTATACCCTCCAAGGCCCATGCACCACTAGTAGTGCACTGTGACACCTCACCGGACACCTTTGCAGCCTATATGGGCCACGTCATCCAGTTCCCTAATGACTCACTAATAGACCCATACCAACTCCACCACCATGTGTTTAGGCCTTCAACCATTAATTATGACCATGTACACATAAGGTCACAATTAACTTATGAGTTGTTGGTCTACCGGTCCCTAGCGTGGACACACTACCCAAGACCAGTCATGGGCATGACACCTGGTATCCATCCCAGTAATTGGTCGTGCTAGGAATACATCAAAGCCGGATTGGCGTCTAACAATGGTCGTTTGTCGGCCCATGGTAAAGACATAATAGCTCTTCTCTCATGTTTATCAATATTCAATGCTCGCAAAAAAACCAACGCAATTGTTGAAACTCATTTTTACCGCTTCATTTTAGATTTATAGGTTTTCTATATGGCTCAAAATCAGCTGATTTTAGATATAAATCTTAGGTTTTAAGTCATATTTTTTTACCTTTTACCGATTCTATAATAGGTTTGTTGGCCCTTTTTACAATGTTAGCTTGATACTTTTAACGAGAATTGCGTTATTGCGACTCAACAAGAAGACTTGCCAAGTATATACTTACAATGGGCCTCCTAGTCCATAATAGGCACATGTGACACATTATGTCACATGGCCCATGCTCGATTCTAGACCATTAATGTTACATATAGGGCCATGGGCTTGGCATTTAACATCGTTCACAAGCTTGCTAACTGATCAAAGGACAAAATGGCTTAGACGACAGACCATGGCCCACTATAAGCACAATACAAAACACTTCCCAACATATGCTAATTTTGGTCCATATGGATAATTTATGAAAAAGGAAGTAGGGCTAGTGCTCGGAAAACCTCTTTTGAATTATCCTCAAAAAATCTGCATTTTTTAGAACTACTCAATTTTTGAAGACTTTCTTATAAAAAGGTATATTTGTATAAAAACCAGTCAAACATTTTATGACCTTTAATTTTAAAAAAACTTGCTGATTTTATTCTTATACTTTGCCAATTTTCCCGAGCATTGAGTACAGCTCACCCTTATTGGGTCATCAAAAGTAAATAAAAGGAGATTATTCACCTTAAAAGCTTTACAATTCTTACTGCCTACAGTTTAGCTATGCTCTCCTCCATGGTCAGCACAGTTGTGGCCCAGCTTGCAATACTCAATCCTCTCTCACAAGTCACGTATTCATCACAACTTACCACGTGGCACGTAGACAAAGCCATGATCAAGTAAGGAGTTGACCGAAGTAGCATGCCCATTGCTCAGTCATTGCCGACTGCCGAGAACTTAGAAGGAATTTAGGAAAGGAAAGGAGGACGACAACACGAAGGGAAAGGTAAAAGGAGGTCAGGACTCAGGACAAGCAGGCTGCAGGCAGGGCCGCTCGGGACTCAGGAACAGAGACAGGCGATTATGGCTTTACATTTATGATTATCTGATCTCTCGGGTGGAGGAAACGTTATCGCTGAGAGTCTAGACTCTAGAGAGATGGATTATGAATGTGTTGAGATAATGGTCGTGGAAGATAGTGGGACATAATTTGGAATTGAGAAATTGAGAGCAAAAGGGTAGATTATACTATATAGCATGTTATTGAGCATCTTCTATAATAATTCTATATTCATGTCAAAGGACTGCATGCGCACTGTGCACGATGGAACGCATGAGGTCTGAACTCCCGAGAGTTACGTCTGTATCCACGCATCTGGGCCTACATTGCATATGCTCGAGAGTGGAGCCGGCCCTCTAGCGTTCAAACTGAACGGGCGTCTAGGCCGACAAAGCCTGGCTGCAACGCTTCAGCCCCCTTCAGGAAACAGTGATCTGCAACAGTTATAGGTAGTCGGCCTTGAAGTTGACCTTGGCAGTGGTGGGCACTGTGAAGCTTGAGATTGCTCGGAGTCGACTGTCGGAGGCCGAATTCTGTGTTGCTCCGATCCATGCTCCGGATGTCCTGTTTGCGGCTTCTTGCAGTTTGGCGTAATTCAAGCCTTTAGCACTGGTAAATTTTGTAGTTCATCCTCCAATCTTACAGCTGTTGTGTTATCGCCTATAAAACTGGAACTGCGTGGTGAACTTGATATGCACAGTCAGCCAGATTTCTAAACCTCATATATATGCTGGATACTGGTCGGTGGCCACCGGCCGTTGTTGTGGTCTATCTGGAGTCTATGCTCACCATTCACGAGTCCTAGTTGATCACTACTGCCTTCAAAGAAGGCTGCACGTTTCCCCTACAAAAATGGCAGACGCGATGTGATTATTGATGCATTTTTCTGTTTTTGAAGATATTTGTTGGTGTGGGATGTACTCACAGGTTTCATATCGCAGGAGTTAGGACTCAGAAGCCAGCCTCGAGGAATTATATGGACATCTAGGCGGCTCATGTAGCTTGAAAACCTGTGAGGAGTTTTACAAATAAAGTTTCTGTTGTGTTAAAATCTTTTGCAGGTTGTAAGCGATCAACCCAAAAGTTCGATTGCTACCCATATGTCGAAAAAGTGTTTCGAGGAAAAGCAATGTTAAGCAACTGCAAGTGGTGAACTTTAACGTGCCAGCGGCAATCAGACAGGATTCTCAGTTTGCTTGAACTTACCATCAAATTGACTTTTTAGATTGGTTATCTCCACTGGATCTGCGCTGGTTGATATAATTTTCTCAGCATTCTGTATATGGATGCAAAACGTCTATGCGGGACATAATGCAGGCATTACTAGATTACTATCTCCAGGTTCCTAAGTACCCTGTCGTGATAAATTGCAATATATATTGCCTTGATCAACAGATCAATCATAGCACGTTGAAACCATTGGAGAAGAGTTCCCAAGTTTATGCATTTTCCGGACACGGGACACGTGTTACTGATCAAGGAAGCGTGAAAAGCTACAGTGACTTTGATGTGAATGTTGGATGAAATTTTTTTTATCTCAGTGTGTTCTTTGGAGACTTTCATCACGGCGGTTGGCATTAGACTTGGATTAGTTCTAATCTCCAAAGGCTCCACTGCGGAATTCTGCACTCTAGCAGAAGAATACAGGACATCTAAGACGGATCACATTTCATGAATGGAGACCAGCTGCCGCATCTTGGTGATACTTCTGATCTCAAGACATTCCCTGAAATGGTAGGTATATCTTGATGCTGATCACGACAGCATCGTGATGACCTTGTGGCAAGAAAACCACTTATTCACATTTCTGAAACCGTCCTCTTCCATAAATCATTACGAGTGCTCCAGTAGAATCCAGATAACAGCGGAATAGCGTGCGACCGTGGTCGAGGTTGGTATACGCCAATGAATGAGGCAAGAACTCCTTTTAACAATCAGCAAATAGACACGAGGATTGATGGCGATCAAATGTCACTAAAAGTTTGGAAGAAAAAAATCGCAGAGAACATAAGCGATTTGGAGCTAGCCTACAACATAAGCTACATTCAACAGTTCGAGCATGGAGCTGATTGGACACGATCCAGCATCATCACAGGTCTCTTCGGAAAAGTAGAACCAAGGACATCCCCCTAGGTAAATTTTCATTCGGTGTTGAATAAAAGTTTCTCTTGTTGCTTTCAATTTTAGCGCTTCAGCTTGTAAAAATCTGTGAAGCAGACAAGACATCCCTGACAGAACATTTAATATCATTTCTGTCTTCCGTCTACCTATCTTAATCCTTTATTCTCCTTCAAAAACTTTCTATGAACTAGCTACTATGAACTAGGTAACGGGAGTGAGCAGCCCGCTACCCTCTACTATACCCTCTACTATGAACTAGGTAACGGGAGTGAGCACCCCACTACCCTCTGTAACAAGCATCCTTCAAGCACCTAGCCTGTGTAACAAGCACCGAGCCTGTGTAACAAGCAGCGTTCACGCACTGAATTGAAGGCTGATTTTACATGTCCCTCTCCCAAAGGCAAAGATTCCGGAGGTGCTGGAATGAATGTCATGGTTTCTTTGTTATCAAATTAAAAAGATGTGGAGAGGCTAAAGGCTTATGGACTAAGATAAAATGATTGTTTGGAGGCCATGGTAAGATATGATGACAAGTCTTTTTGTCCAGCCTTGGTATCAGCGGACCAATATCCTTATCATGAGGTGACAAACACACATTATCATACATAGTGTGTGTCACTAGAATCTGAAAAAAATTATAGACATAATGTTCACCATACCATCAATAATTTTATCCATGGGAGTTACCTATTTTCAAGATTCCATTCATAAAGCTTTCCCAAGGGAGTTGGCTCAATTGGTTAACACTTGACATCCAAAGTTTCTTTGGTCTCAAGTTTGAGCCTTCCATTGGAAACCAAGAAGTATAAAGCTTATGTATTATGGAAGGTGCCGGGCACATGCCATTCTGCCCGGTAAGGATTTCCAAAAAAATTTGGGCGAGGCTCGGAGGGGCCGAGCCTAAATTTTTTTGAAAAGCCGAACCGGGTAGAATGGCCTGTGCCCGGCTCATTCCATTGCGTAATGGAGTCTTTGACTTTTCCACATGCCATTTACAAAGCATAATCAGTAGTGTGGGTTTTTTTGGACCCATGAGAAACTGCCATGTGGCAGTTTGATGCGCACAGTCTGACATGGACTGACGCGCAGTCTGTCGTGCGTTTGGAATGTGCTTCAGAATTTTGAAATTTAAAAAAAAAAATCCAATGACATTTTATGCTTTTTAAAAAGCCCAAAAATTGGGCATAATCAGCACAAAGAATTCATTACGTATAGGGGAAGCCCCCTATTCTCGGGCCTTCCCGTACTTTTAAGGCATTGGACCCTTGGGGGCCTTTCCCATTTTAAGGCATTGGGCCCCTATTCTCGGGCCTTCCCGTTTTAAGGCATTACACCCTTGGGGGCCTTTCCCGTTGTAAGACATTCAGGAAAGGCCCCCGAGGGTCCAATGCCTTAGAACGGGAAGGCCCAAGGCTAAGGGCCTTCCCCGTCATAAAGCACCATTAAATTTTTCACTTTTTGGAAGTTTCGAGATTGATCGTTCTATTCAATTTTTTACCATCCTCGCGCTTTTCTTGCTTGCATCGGGGGTTGCGGTCGTTGTGAGAGGAGTGACGGCGATGAGGTCATCGTGAGAGGAGCGCTGGCGATGGAGCTCAGTGATTCTGAACAGGCTATTTTGAGCACAGGCTGTTCTAAGCGCAAGCTTCTGAGTTCGTTTTGAGTTCGTTTTGAGCGCAGGAGTGTGGAGTGCTGGCAATGGAGCATAGTATGTTAGATTTAGGAATGTTAAACGTCTGCTTTAAATGAGATGCATTAGGTCAAGAAAGGTGAAAAATTTTATTACGGATGGCATGGTATATGTGATTGCAAACAATATCCATGATATGGATGTACCCATGTTTCTCTCGGCTGAAAGAAAATGTTGATTGAGCCCCGCATATCTACATAGAAAATGCTATTGTCAGTTTTTGTTTTCTGATGCAATTGGTATCTTCATTTCTGATTTCGTTTCTGATGCAATTGGTGAGAATTTTTTTACAGTTGGTAACATTTTTGTCAATCTGTGGTAGAACAATTTCTAGGGAGGGACCTTACACATACGTAAGGTTCCTCTAGTGTGTCAGGTTTTTAATGCCAAGTTGTGGTAGTACATCTGTCATATTATGCCATATAAGAGTTCTTAATACACACAAACTTTTTTGATGGTGCTTTACGTATTTTTAAGATTCCATTAATGAGGAATTTCTATTTTGAGCCCAATCATATGTGTATAAAATAATGAGGTACTATTATTAAGTAGACCATAATAATCAGAGTGTTTTCACACACAAATGGGGCCAATAGCGATGATGAGTCACCCTTACCACGTTCCATGAGCCCCTTCCATTTGTCAGAAATGGTGAACTCCTGCAACTTTGTCACAACACGAACAAGACACGAAGGTCGAACGAGAACAATTTGCGCTTGTCAACGTGTCTTTGACTCGAAGCACGAACGATTCGCGAATCAATCACGAATTGTAAACACACCTCCAGGCCGCAAACCGCAAAATGGACGCAAAATGAAAACTACGAAAAGAAACGAAAAGAACGAAAACACACAAAGAGAAATCTTTCGCGCTGCCAGCTGGCAGCTCAACGAGCTTCACGCCCAACTGAAACGAATAGCAACGATGGAGACTAACTAACTAGTTGATTAGCGTTAACTAGTTTTGTGATTCTACTTGTAGTTATCTTGTAAACTCCACACAGTGGAGGAATAAACGATCCTCTCTGGATCATAAAAAAAATAATAAAAAAATGATGAGAATTTGACAGAGATCTGCGCTCTATTTCGTGTATCTCTTGGCCTTGTGCTGTGTCTCTTGATTGCTAGAATAAAATATGTTATGTGATGTGTAGTCGAGTGTCTGGGATCCTGTAAGAGCTTCCGCACGAAAAGAAAATTCAAAAACAGAAAATTGTTCGCGAATTAGAAGAGAGAAGACGAACACGAAACCAAAAGGCTTCCGCGACATGGTATCAGAGCCTACAAGTTATCACTACTCATATTCCAGTAGTGATTCTTCCAGACAACACAATATGGCTATGACAATCCAGACCAGAGTCGCAATCAGTCTTGATGGTGCAAACTACAGAATCTGAAAATTCAAAATCAAAACACTCTTGAAGGGCGAAGGCATCTGGTCGGTGACCGAGCTCTCAGAGGTGCAGCCTCCTGAGGGAGACCCAAGGAGAGCTGAATGGATCAGAAAGGATGAGCGCACAGTGATCATCGTTTCATCCATAAATGAAGATCTACTCATGCAGATTGAAGACTGCGAAAGCAGCCATGCAGCGTGGGAAAGATTAAAGCAGAAGTATGAAGTGAGGAGTGCAGCTTCAATCATGCACCTTCACAATCAGCTGCAATCCATATGGTGGGATGGCAACTAGTTAGATCAGCACGTTAAGAAGATCAGAACGATCTTCACTCAACTCGCTGCATCAGGACAGGAGCACCAGGTACCGGCACCATAGCAACTGATGTACTTCATGAAATCTCTATGGACGTCCTCAGCCGCTGAGAATGCTCATACTGAGTCTACCAAATATGACATTCGACAAAGCACTCAGTCTTGTCGTTGATGAGAGACTGATGAGAGACGAAGGAGAGGGAAGCAGTGATCAAGAGAAGGCTCTCTTCATGAAGAGAAAGAAGAAGAACAAAAACAAGCCAATATTCGCGAAGACAAGGTTCTCAAATCAACAATCTTCTTCCTGCGATCACTGCCACAAACCAGGCCATACGGCCAACAAATGTTGGTTCAATCCAGCAATACCTTGCATGCACTGCAAGAAGAAAGGGCATTCTGCATGCGATTGTAGATTCAACCCAAAAAGAAAAAACAAAGCTGAAACGACAAATGTTGCAGAGTCATCAAAGGATGCTGAAAGAGGTGACGAAGCTTTCATGATACTCGACGAAGCTTCGACAAGCTACTCTGAATATGACTACGATGTAGTCATCGATTCAGGAGCAACATCTCACATAACCTGCAACAAGAAGATCTTGATCAACTTTCGTGAACTTAAAAATGACAGAGCAGTGATTCTAGGCGACGGAAGCAGACACGATGTCAAAGGCATCGGCTCTCTACAGCTACGAACACTGTCAGGCCAAGCAGAGCTGCCAGGAGCACTCTATGTGCCCTCACTCAGAAAGGACCTTCTATCTATCTCCAAGATGGCAGAGCTAGGCATGCGAGTTTTTTTTGACGGCAACACTTGCCGTATGATCGAGAAGATGACAAACAAGTTGCTGACAGTCGGATGCAGAGAAGGAAATCTCTACCAGGCCAAAATAATCAACAATTCTGAAAGCATATTAAATGCCTCAGAAAACGAAGATCAGCTCTGGCATAGAAGAATGTATCATTTGAACATGCGGAGCCTGTATGACATGAGCAGAAAGGACATTCTCACGGGTCTCAAGATTTCAAGGCCAGAGGCTGAGTTCTGTGAAGCTTGTCAGAAAGGTAAGCAACATCGAACTCCATTCACACATGAGGGAAGAAGAGCCAAAGAAGTTCTTGAGCTCATCCACTCTAATGTGTGTGGACTGATGAAAAGAGATTCGCTCTCAAGTTTGAGATATTTTCTAACGTTCATAGATGATTACAGCCGAATGACCACAATCTACTACTTGAAGAAGAAATTCGAAGTATTTGATTCTTTCAAGAAATTCGTGGCATTCACAAAGCGACACCCCTCAAAAAAGATACAGATCCTTAGATCTGACAATGGAGGTCAATACAAAAGCATAGAATTCTCAAGATTATGCTAAAAACAAGGGATCGAACACCAGTTCACTCTTGCATACACACCAAAATACAACGGTGTGGCAGAAAGAAAAAATAGAACGCTAGTCGAAGGAGCTAGATGCATGATGGCACAGGCTCAATTGCCAGGTCAATTTTGGGTCGAGGCAATAGCTGCAGCTGTACACTTGCAGAATAGATCTATAATGACAGCGCTGGAGAACAAAACACCACACGAAATGTGGACAGACAGAAAGCCTGATCTGTCATACGTACGAGTGTTTGGATGTGCAGCATACAAGCACATTCCAAAGGAAAAGAGAAGCAAGCTCGATGACAAATCCGAGCAAACAATCATGGTCTACTACTCGAACGAAACACATGTGTACAGATTCTACGATCCAACCACGAAGAAGGTTGTTTCGAGCAGAGATGTGAAGTTTGATGATTCCACATTCCCTGGACTGAAAGATGAAAGAGGCCATGAGATCTTCACACTGCTGCCTATTCAAGAGGGATATCGAGGACATACATCAAATCAGAATGCAGAGCCCCAAATTCCAGAGCAACAAAAAGTAGAGGATCGATCCCACAAACAAGAAATGTCTGAGCAGCGACGAAACGAACCTCAAAGGCCAACAAGACAAAGCAGACCTCCAGACCGCTATTTTGACAATCTTCAATGGAGCAAAGATACACAGTTGGAGTACTACAGCTTCACAGAAGAGCCAACAACATACCAAGAAGCTATCTAGAGTCCGGAGGGAGAATTCTGGAAGCAGACAATGTCAAAAGAGATCAAGTCGATGAGGCAAAATGAGGCATGGACATTAGAGCCACTGCTAGAAAACAAAAAAGTAGTTGACTGCAAGTGGGTGTACAAGAAAAAGCTAAAATTAGATGGCACTATTGGCCGCTACAAGGCAAGGCTTGTCGCAAAGGGCTACATGCAGAGATATGGTGTCGACTATTTCGACACATACTCGCCCATGGTGAAGATGACAAGCATAAGGCTACTCCTTGCATACGCCACACAGTACAATTTGGAAATTCACCAGATTGAGACGTGAAAACAGCCTTTCTCCACGGAGATCTAGAGGAGGAAATCTTCATGAAGCAACCTGAAGGCTATGAAGACCCCGACAATAGACAATATGTCTGTCGATTGCAGAGATGCATCTACGGTCTAAAACATGCATTACGGGCCTGATACAAAAAGCTTGATGGTCTTCTGAAGTCTCTAGATTTCAAACCTACTCAACCGGACTGTAAAGTCTACATCAAACGAGTAGGAAAGGATTTTGTGATACTGACCATTTTCATGGATGATTCGCTGATGATAGAAAACTCCTTGATGCTGATCAAAGACACGAAGAGTCAGATTTTTGAAAGCTACGAAATCACAGATCTTGGAGAAGCAACAAAATGCCTAGGGCTGGAGATCAAAAAAGATTGAACAAATGGCGAAATGCACTTGAGTCAGTCAGAATACTCCAAAAAAGTGCTGAAGCAGTACCACATGATGGACTGCAAAGAGAAAGCCACACCAATGATAGCTGGAGCCAAGCTCACGAAACAGTAATGCCCAAAAACAGAAGAGGAAGAACAGAAGATGGCAGGTATGCCCTACCAGAACTTAATCGAGAGTCTGATGTACTTGACAATTTGTACCAGACCGGATCTGGCCTTCTCTGTTCACGCATTGAGCCAATTTTGTTCCAATCCTGGTCTAGCACATTGGCAAATGGCTAAACAAATCCTACAGTATGTGAAGGGTACCCAGAATATTGGATTAACCTACAGAGCTAGAAATGAAGAGAAAGGATTCGAGCTGCATCACTATAGTGATGTGAGCTGGGTGAGCTACAAGGATGACAACAAGTCCATTACTGGAGGATGTACAATAGCATGCGGAGCTGCAATCAGCTGGATATGCAAAAAGCAAACCCTGGTAGCTCAATCCTCTTGCGAAGCTGAGTATGTCGCAGTCTCGAAAGTGGCAAATGAGGTAGTGTGGCTGCGGATGATATTGGAGGCAATCGAGATACCACAAGAGGGGCCAAGCACGATGATGATGGACTCCAGAGTGCCATCTATCTGTCCCAAGATCCTGTCTTCCATTCAAAGACGAAGCACATTCCTCTGAAGTACCATCACATTCGAGATTTGATCTCGAAAGGAGAGCTCCAGGTCCAGTCCACAAAATCAGAAAGTATGATTGCAGATCTCCTCACGAAACAGCTCGACAAGCCACTCTTTACCAAGCAAAGAGAGGCAATTGGATTGAACGAACAAAGCTGCAAGGTTCAAGAGGGAGTGTCAGAAATGGTGAACTCCTGCAACTTTGTCGCAACACGAACAAGTCACGAAGGTCGAACGAGAAGAATTTGCGACAGTCAACGTGTCTTTGACTCGAATCACGAACGATTCGCGAATCAATCCCGAATCGTAAACACACCTCCAGGATCGCAAACCGCAAAATGGACGCAAAATGAAAACTACGTGAAAAGAATGAAAACACACGAAGAGAAATCTTTCGCGCTGCCAACTGGTAGCTCAACGGGCTTCACGCCTAGCTGAAATGAATAACAACGACGGAGACTAACTAACTAGTTGATTAGCGTTAACTAGTCTTGTGATTCTACGTTTAGGTAAACTCCACACAGTGGAGGTATAAACGATCCTCTCTGGATCATAACAAAGAAAAGAAAAAAGAAAAAATGATGAGAATTTGACAAAGATCTATAAGAAACGGAGAGAGACGTAGCGAATAGAGTAAAAAGGCAAAAATACCATAGTTGTGCATGAAAGTCTGCCAACGAGCGAGACACTGACGATCTCGCTCTAAAACCAAACTGACAATATAGTCGCTCTATTTCGTGTATCTCTTGGCCTTGTGCTGTGTCTCTTGATTGCTAGAATAAAATATGTTCTATGATGCGTAGTCGAGTGTCTGGGATCCTGTAAGAGCTTCCGCACAAAAAGAAAATTCAAAGACAAAAAATTGTTCGCGAATCAAAAGAGAGAAGATGAACACGAAACGAAAAAGCTTCCGCGACACCATTTTCCTCCATGTGGCATGGATCCCCATTTCACACAGATTTATTTGGGAGACCTTTGTTGTCTCCCTTATCCTATATGAGCCACAAGGATGTTCTCCCACCTAGAGCATTCAAATTTGGAACACCTCCTAAAAGATAGGGGTCCTAGGGCATTTGGAGATGCCTTGGGGCATTTGGAGATGCCATGTCAGCATGTTTTAAGCCAATTCATTTGCCACATAGAGGGCTTCAATTCTCTATGTGAAATTGGGTAAGGGCCTTCCTATTTTTTTCCTCCAATGAATGTTAAGTTTTTTGATAAATGGACATGCCCTATGGCTGTGTGTGAACACACCTCGAGTGTGTGGAAGCCCATTGGCAAGTCCTCTAGTCGAGTTGTGGTAGCGCCTTGGTGAGACGAGAGGAAGAGCCATTACATATCCTTACTAAGGCCGGCAAACACCCATTATTGTACATTAATGTTTGTCACAAAAAAATTGAAAAAAAATTACAAACATAATTTTCAAGATTTCGTCCATGATTCCAGTTGTGATGGCTACGTGTTGTTGAAATTGCATCCATGAGGCCTATGTATTTTTAGGATTAAGATACATGAAGGTTAAACTTTTTCAAAATTCCATCTATGAAAACTTGGTATTTTGAGGGCTGAAAATTACAACCAATCAAATTTGGAGAAGAAAATGAGATCCCATAATCATGCCCTAGGTAATGATGGTCCCAAACCAAATTGGATCAATGACTCATGCAACATTTGAGTAGGCACACATTATAGTTAGTGAATTAGAATGCCTCTAACTATCAAGGGGTGTTAGATTATTATTGCAATAAGTAAGGAAAGGTCCTTTTTCTCGACCTTTGCACCTTGTAAAGTAGTCATAAAATTATGGCAATAATGTTAGGGAGAGGCTTAATTAAGATTGTGGTCACTATATTGGGTTTAATCATGGTCCTTTTTGTTGATTGACCTTTGCACTTGATAAAACAAGTACAAAGGCCTTTCACAAGCCTAAAGGATGGCAATACACATCAAGTCTATGGTTGATATTTTTATTGGCTATAGTTTCTCATTTGCCATTGGCTATAATTTTATTCTTAGATTTCTTAAGAAGGGTTATAAAAGACTATGTACATTCTTTCTATGAGTCATTAATAAATTTACTTCTAGACTCTTAAATTTTCAAACTCTATAATGTTCTTTATGAGCATAATGCATTAAATCCTTAAGAAAATTAAAATTGAACATAGGTATGGATGTGCTACATGTGAAAATCTTTGCACTATTTAATGCTCTTCTACATTCATGTATGTGCCAAGCAAATCCTAGATGTGTGAGCTCATAGATGTTGTATGGGCCTTTTCACCATTACGTAAAAAGGAAATGGTCATAAAATTAGGGGAGGCCATTAGATTGAATGGCCATTGAACTTGCTGGAAAGTGGCAAAGATGTCCTCTTTCTATCAAATTTGTTTTTTATGTCCCCACATTTTTTTTATTTTAACAAATTTTAGATACTTATGACAATAAATTGCTTCTAGATTACTTTTTTCCAAGCATCTCACCAAAATTTCTTTGTTCTTTATATGCCCTTTAAATTTTCAATGACTTATGAAGAAAAAATGAGTGCTCAAATGTTGCCATATTGGGTAGTGCAACTATCTGCCTCTAAATTATTGAGGAAATTTGCAAATCTTTGTGTGATTCAATGCTCCTCAAGAATGAACAATAGAAGGTCATGCAAATTCTTTATGTTGCTAAAACAAGCTATTCAAAGGTTTTGGGTTTATCTCCGCTTCAACTTCATTTACTAGTCTTAAAGTTCAATCTATTCAACATGATCACTCAATTAGGGCCTTGCATTTCATCTTGTAGGAATATGTAATATCCCCTTTACTATTAGCTACTATTAATCATACGCAAATCAATGTTAGCAAGTGGTTCTTTGCTTAATAGAATACTCAAAGTCCTGACTCTTTAGGTTTGCTTAGGTTTTTTGGCACATTGCATTGCTCACAATTGATAGTGTTCTATGTTGTGTTATTCTACCTCCTCTCTATTCTTGTTATTTTATCCTAAACCTTGTCATTTCTCAAGCCTCTCTAGTGCGAATGTGTCCTTGATAGTTCTAAGTGTATTATTTTGTGTTTGTCAAGATTTTTATGACAAGAATACTACATTTTTTTTAAAAAGGTTTGTTTGCAAAATTTTATAAAAAAATGAAGATAGTAGATCAATCATTAGTTGGCAAACATGTGTTATTGTTGACTTGACATCACACATTAGATTTCACTGCTTTCAACAATGGAGAGATCTCAATGTAGTGCCCCTTGACTCCCTCATATCTAAATAAACAATTTGTGTGACTTACATTTGTTTTTCTCATAGCCACACTAGCATCATCATGTACATGTAAGTTCAACTCCTAAAAGAAACTATAAAAACTTTTGAACTAAAATGACTTTCATAGTTGAAAATTCTAACATTGCGTAGGTGCAAGATATTGGCAAGTATCAATACAAGAACATAAAGGGTCTACTTTATTCTAGAAAATCAATCGTTATTAAGAACTGTGGATATAGATTTGGCTACTACGTGTGTTAATTCCCTATTGATAGTAAGCTTATACCCAATAGATAACAAAAAGTTGCCGAATATTAAGATTTAAGCATTATTCAAAGACAAGAAGTGAATTAGCTTAGAAAGTTTTCACACAAGTGAAACAAGTGTTTTTATTTGGCCTAAAAGCTCCTTAATTGGAATTGGTGAGTATTAAAACCACAACTACCTGATAAGCCATAGAAATCCATAATAATAAAAGTATTTGTGGGCCTGAATTTATGGAGTTTTTTACAATCAATGAAAATTTTGACCATAGAATACAATGACAATAAATTTTTTATACCACACTTTATTATTTCGATGGGTAATCATTAGAGCGTTCACTATCCTTTAGACAAGGTAATAATCTTTTTTGTACACCTTTATGATTGTTTGGCTAGCTAAGAAAATTTGTCGTTTGAGAATTATGGAAGCCCATAGGCAAAGATGAAATTTCCAAAAATATCCAAATCACCATAATTATAGATAAAATAATGGTTACCCCATACATAAAAAGCATAGTCAATTTTGGAAGACAAAGTGCCAAGGTGTACCTTTTACAATATTTTAGTCAAGTTTTTGTGGACACAACAACAACTTGAGTATGCCATCTTCCTCAAGAGAGGAACCACTTTATCCAACTTGGGTATCAAGTTTTGCTTGACACAACAACAAATGTATTCAACTTGGTTACCACATCTGACACATCAACAACTCCACAACCCACTAAAACTTACAATTTATTTCCAACAAGTACAATGCAAAGATAATATTTCCCACAACATAGCCAAAGCTTGGTTATGTACTATCCTATTCTAAGTTAGAAAATTGGGAGAAAAAGGGGGGAGTTTTCCTATTTCGTCCAAGCCCTTTACTCCCTTGAGTGAAAGCAAACTTGAGATGACATGTAATGTGATTAATAGCAATGTTCAAAAAAATTTGCTTGCAAGAGGTAGTTGCAAATCCTTGATCAAAATCAAGCATGTGCTTGTCAGTCTATATATGTTCATACGCATGCTTGTAGGCTATGGTAGTTCAGATATTCAACAATTTATCAGCTTAACTTTGAACTGAGTCTTTTGTATGAAAAGAAAATATACATCAGACTTTCGATCATACATGTAGAACATAACTCTTGTCTGCCCTCAAATATCTATGTTCTGACTATTTCACGTAAATCCTGTTATGATGCAGAAAAAAACAGTGTCTATTGCTGAATTATCGAGGGGGATGTTGGGAATAACATTCAAAATAGGAAACATCGAGTGAAGATCTCACTCAGAATGGAATCCAGACATAGTAGTAGCTCGCATGACAAGGCAACGAAGAGAAATTCCTTGGAGCCTGTAAGAATTTCATCTGCAGGAAAAAGTACCCAAGTACAAAAGAATTTCCATTCCAGAGAAAAAATAGATGGCGGAAACATGGATAAGGAGACGGTTAAAGAAGAGTTTCGGACAAATTTGAGAGCTTTGGAGACGACTTTGAAAGTGCTGGAAGACAATTTGGTTGTGCCATCAAGTCCAAGCACAAGCAAAGAAAGGAAAATCTCAACAGAAAAGAAAAGATTGTCCTTCTTATCATCAAAAATTGCTTCGCGTCGGTCTTCGTTCTCTTCCAAAACGGAGTCACCAAAACTGACTGCAATCAGGCCTTCTGTCTCTTCCACAATCGAGTCTTATGCGTATTTCAAGCCAAAGCAACCTCTTGACAGCCCAGTTGCACCGACCGCATCTCATCTAGCCAATTATCAACCAAGCCCACCCTCTACAAAGGCACTACCACACACCCCCAGAAGTCTCGATAAGTCGATTGGCTTGAATGATCGAGAATTTCGTTCAAAAAGTGCAGTGTCAAATAGTTCAACAACTGTGGAGTATCTAGAATTTAAACTTTGTGATGGTCGACTGATAGAAGATATACAGGAAGTGACGCAATCTGCATTAACTCTAGAAGAGCAAAATAACAGAACAGATTCAATACTGAAAATACACGAACAGACAGAGGAAAAACGTGGTGGACACCATTCCCGACAAAGCGCATATTACTCTGCATTTTGCTTTCCAGAAGGTGATGATTGGTCTGGCCGTTTTATTGATTGTTTGGAAGGGACTGTATCCAACGGAGTGTTCAAGAGTGTTTCTCACAATGAGCTGCTCCCTCCTACATGCGATTTTCATAAAATTTCAGGATCAAATGGTGGAGACAATCCTAGGCCTCCATCATCGTTTGTGGAATATGAATCTACTAATTTAGCTTCTGGCACGTCATCGCTGCAATGCGATGATGCTAAGAACTTCACATATCATACTGATTCGAAAACTAGAATCGGAGATCAAATTTTCCTTATGCCTCCTGTATCTTCTCAAAGAAACTTTTCCGTCAGGCACCTTGGATCTGTTCTTGGTGACCATCCTGCATTAAGACCACCGATTACAATTGAGCACTCATCGCAATTTTATAATTCAGTTGCTGGTGTTCCTCAAAATTCCTTCAGCTTAACAGAAAAGCCACTTCGGTCTCCAAAAAGAGAGAAGCAGAAGGAGGTCGAATGTAACTGCGCACATCGTACATTCAGGAAATCAGAAGCTTCTTCAAAAGAGGAAAATCCTTCTACAGGCTTGCACGGCTCCTCTAACCCGGATGACTTGGAAAAAGTCCAATTTATCTATAGAACTACAAGAATTTCTGAAAGCCCAGTAAAAAGCTGGAGGGATCCAATCAAACATTCAAGATGTACAGATTTGATTTCAGAACAGGTTCGAAGTAGTTATGATTGGGCTGCTTCTTTGCATCAGCACTTCAGATGCAAAAGGGATACAAATTTTACAACTGCTAGACGAAGGAAGTCAAAGAGCTCAAAATCATTCGCATCCTGCTCTAGTCAGCTGTCAGTGGCTTGCTATGATGCCGTAGATTGTCCAAGCTCAGAACCACCACTCATGCTGCCAAAAAAGAGCTTTGAGAAATTAGCTATTGAGTCTGACATTTCTCGCAAGTCCTCCCCGCAACTCCAAGAGAGAAATCCGATTGTCTCCACCCAAAACCTACCCAGTGGTACAGTGAAGCTTCCGTTCCCTCCAAATTCAAACAGATCGTCCCCAAGAACTTCAGTGGAACAAAGCCAGTCAACACTCCTGATGCGTGGTAATCTGCAGTGTGAATCAAGAGATGGAACTTCAGTTTACAACTTCTGGATGGAGCATTCAGAACAGGTACTTGTGGCAAGAACACAGAAGACAGAGTTATCTAAAAATGGTAAAGATGCCGACCAGTCAATATCCTTCAACATATACTCATTGAATGGGAAGGCACAGGGGAAAAGTAGCTGGAAGGGCTGGGGGGGAAGGAAGGATAAGCCAGCACTCATCATCAACAGCACGTTGATAGTTAAACATTCCATAATTTCGGAAGTAGATACTAATGGCAGACTTCTACAATTTCTTGATTCAGAGTTTGTGCTACTGAAGCAGGATATGAGAGACAGCACCGAGAGTCTTAATCCAAGAGCGAGTTTTTCATCTTGGGATGCTGCTGGCAGCGAGTCTCCATTTCTTTCCCACAAAAGTGCATCATGCCCTGGCTCACCCAAACGGAATGCGTTTTCTCAAGACACGTTATGCTCTGAATCACCTTCAGAATTTGCAGACTGGAAGACAAGGCATGCTGGATATAGATTGGCAACACGATCTACCAAGAGAAGTCTTCTCCAAACTGCTATAAAAAATCAAGTGCATCAGCTCATCTCTCGGCGAACTGAAAAAGATCCGGAACAGCATGATAGCGATGGCTCGAGCAGCAAAATCGAAGGTGAGGTTGAGTTGTCCTCTCAAGCCAATGGAGAACTTGCAGCTATGGTTATTAGGGCGCCAATAGAGAGAAAAAGAAGTGTTTCTTCTCTCGGTGGTTATTCCACCTCAAATGTCCAATGGAGCAGCTGGAGCGCAAAATTTTCAAAACAAGGCAACGATTTTCCAAATTCAGACAAAAACCTCAAGGCGTCCTCTAAATTCAGTGCAAAGGGCCAAGAAAAAGTAGTTGGAAGGGTCCATAAAGGTATAAGCACTTCAAAGCCTAGGCAAGCTCTACTGACAAGATCCCCGAGCATGACCAGATCTCTCTTTGATGGGCACACTTACACGTATGAAACCCTGGAGCAGACTCTCATGGATGATCTGGAAACGAATAATCAAGAGACCGATAAGAAATTGCTATTCCACGGTACTGAAGCAACCATGACTGTCATACTCCCAGCAGGCAAACATGGATGCCCTACTTATGGATTCTCTGGGCCTCAGCCTCTTATTGATCGGTGGAGATCTGGGGGAACATGTGACTGTGGAAGCTGGGATCTAGGGTGTGGACTAGTTGTTCTGGACAATCACCACATTCAAACAAACTCTGGCAAAAATGATAGGAACAATAATGGCACTTATGGTGACGATCAGGCATATAATAAGCTTTTGGAGATGCATGTTCAGGTCTACTATGTTCATCCAATCTTAACAGAATTTTCCATTGTACATTTACGCGATATAAATTTCATTCTTCTTTGTTGCTATTTGATATAAAATAGAACACTCCAGGCTCTTAGCCTTAAGTATTGCTCTTTTGTAGGGAAAGAAGCAAGACGTACCTGCCTTCAGCCTAACAACAATGAGCGAGGGCTTGTTCTCAGTTGATTTTAAAGCACCGTTTTCATCATTGCAAGCCTTTGCAACGGCTGTAGCTGTCTTACATAGCAGAGCAAAGCCTAGGGGCCTGCCAAGTACGAGAGAAGGAACAAGGGAGGGCAAGAGAAAGCCTCCCCGTGCTCCTTCTCATGCTACTGGAATGGCCAACTCCCCATTGTCAGTGCCAGTAGTTGATATCATTCCAGCTTGGCGTAATTCTTTCAGATCCAGAGAGTTATACTCCAATGGCCGTCATCTTGACCCTCCTGTCAGCCCTATTGAGAGAGTGTGATCATTCATAAATCTCCATGGATTCCCAAATGGGTATATTTACAATGCTTGAAGACTCCTGCTTCAGCCTGTCGATCAAGGCATTGCAACGCTTATAAGGAGTCTTCGGGCAATCTGCAGAGGCTACTTTCAGTTCTGCACTCCTTGTTTAATTCAGCAAAAAATTCAGAGGCATCTTACCAGGTTCCAAGTATGAGAACTCCAGTCATGAGTTCCCCAACACCTCACAGACTCGGGAGGCAAATACTCTTCCTTTTATGTCTTTGTTAAGACCAGGTGTACAGTGACTTTTTTCATACCTAGTTGAAGTTTAATGCATGTCAGATATACCCAAGATTATTTTGCAACATAAAGTAATAATGATGTAACAATACAAAGGAGTTTGCCTTCTAAAAAAGCTTTATAGGTACAAGAGCTTTTGATCCCTTAGTTGCCGCATTGCCAACTCAACTTGAGCCTAGAGCAATTGTTGTTCAAGATAGTTTTAATCGATAATAACACAAGAACATAGTGGTACACCACAAAGGCATTGCCACAAATATCTTATAAAAATTTGATTGATTAAGATTGGGTGCAAGGTAATTATATATATTTTAAAGTCATAGTTATCTCCAAAGTGTTCCTTTTCGTATCTCAAGGATTTTTTAAATCAAAGTGTGTGCATGAGTGCATGATAACAATAAAAACATATAATGAAATGATTATGTGAATGCCAATAGATAATCACTATTGTTGTTGGTGATGATGTTGGTGTGTCATGCAGATTTGGAGCCTAGGGATGCATGCAAGAAGAACATAGTGGGACACTAGTTTTTTGCTATTTATGGATTGCATATAAATGTGCATTTAAAATGTAGGCGTGCATGCAAGAAAAGGATAGGCACATGAAATATTTGCTATTTATGACTTGCATATAGAGGTGCCTCTGAAAGGACCGAGTTCTTGCAATAAAGTCCTTAGCAATGTGGCAAAGCTTTATGTGCAATGTGGCAAAGCTTTTTCTGTGCACATATACTTATCATTAAGACATTGACTTTTGCAAACACTCCATTGACCAACTAGAACATGTAGGATTACCTCAAATTTGAATATTTAGTCTTTAAGATTTAGTATGAACCAAAGAGGTAATATTTTATCATGATGTCATAAGCTGTTAATTAACAGAAAAAATTCAATGGATTGCCTAGAGTTGAATTTTACTAGGTTCAAACAAAATGTGACAATCAACCAATCTCAAAGACATAAATAAGATATATCTAGTTAAAGATTATGGTAAAGGTATGAATAAAAAGTCAGGAATATAGCATCACATTAGCTCAAAAGAAGCTAGAAGGTAAACATAAAGTTAGCTCCAACTAAGATTATTAGATGAACATCAAATAAAAGCCATAAAATGGTAGATGTGTACAAGAACTACAATTGAGTCACCTACAATGAATTCAAGAACTAAATCACATCAAAACTCCAATGCAAATAATGGCTAATTTATTTGTACGAAGATGAGAATAAAATAGGAATCCTCAATGCGTGTTTAATATTCATGGAAAATACTTTGTCCAAATAGAGAAGTCACCCAACTACCAACTACCTACAAGCTACCTTTAGAAGCTCTGATTATTGTGTTCACAAGCGAAAATATGTCTTAAAGGCGCAATGAGTAATAAGTGTCAAATGTTAAATTGTATATATCTCTCTCTTGTTCAAGACATCGACCTCAATGTGTCATGTGCCAAACCCAATCAAATAGCCGTAAAAAACCTAAAGCCATAATAAAGAGAAGTACAAACATTCGCGTTGATATAGCTATAAAACTACAAATCACAAATAAAGCTCCATGGAATCATCAACACAATTGAAGGGATGGAAGCAAATCAATACAAATGGGGATGGGATTCATGTGGATTAGGCACATGAGACCTAGCAAGCTCTATTCCCAAGGCTCACATTTACAATAAGAAGTCTAAGCTCTCTCATTTTCAAATGAGCCAAAAGTGTTACTTGCCTACTTATAGACAATCCCCTAACTTAACTAAACATAAATTTCTTGAAAGATAATTAGCCCTTGTTAATTCTTATTATTGTACTTTGTGTGAGAAATTGGCAAATCTAACTTGATCAAAATCATGTAAAGTGTACATAGGTGGGTTCCACACGTGTGAATCCATGTTGCCACATGTGTAGGCTACCCTAGATAGGTTAGATATCATTCATGGCGTTAGTTAGGTTTGTTTGGTAATAATTCCTAAATTATAAGACCAAATTCCTTGAATCATGGAGGTGGATAACCAATCTAGCCACCAACTTGGCAAAACTCAAGGGTTAGGTAAGATTTCCAAATTACGGCAAAACTGGTCAATCATCTTCTTTATTACATGCTGGATTTTCACCTAAATTGAGGTGGGGAAGAGCTTTTGTACATACAATCCATCTCTCATAGTAATGCCTTAAAATTTTTGAGATCTCATTGACAATCTCAACTCTCTACACTATGTACATAGTTTTTTCTTGTGATCTAATAAAATCGAACTGTTCTTAACTTCATTTATTGTCCACAGGTCATACTGAGAGTCGTACCACATGTGTGGGAGTCGGATCTTCATGGTAATCAATGATTTATGGTTGTTCTTGATTGATAGGTGTAGAATTGCCAATCGAGATCTTGATTTTTGATGTCTAGTTTGCATTCAATTGTTAATCAATCAATCAATCCCTCTCGTGAGTCATTATCAGGTCCATTTAAGGTCCAAAGTACAGTACTTTAACATGGTATTAGAGACAAGTGCAATAGTTAATCATTGATCAAATTTACAATCCAATTTTAGCAAGATTTTGAGCTAAAAGCTAAAATTGGAGGGCCGACTTAAGATCGATAGAAGGGGTGGAGAATTGGGGACCAAACTAGGTCAGGGTAAAATTCCGTACTATGTACCTCAAAATAATCTTCATTTTTCATTAGATCCAAAGAATTTCATAGTGATTGATCTTGGTGAATTTTTGGTGCTAGATCAAGAAAGATGCAAAAGTTATTGCACTTTTTCCAAAGCTGTCAAAATAGGTGACTAAAATTTTTATTTCACTTTGTTTGCATTTTTCAGATTTGATTTGAGCTTTAATCTCAAGTTTCTATCCATAGGATTTTAGAGCATTGTTTTAGCTTCGATCTGATCCATATGACAGGTCATTTGGATCAGTATCCAAAGAGTTATGACAATTCTTGATTCCTAGCTCTAGTTTTGTTAGTTTTTCTTTCTTCAAATTTTTCAGACTTGTTCTGTTGTGAATCTGACCAATCAAATCACATTTAATCATTGATCTGATCCTATAAGCTGATAGATCTTGTTGTTAGCTTTTCAGAGGTACTGAGTTTTTTGATTTGGATCAATATTGAGGAAGTTATGAACAGATTAGTGGAGATGGGTCAGAATTGCCAAAATTTTGAAAAAAATTTGTCGGATTTTCCCAAGTGAGAGAGAATCAGTTCATTTTTCAATTTTGATGTTTTGTTTCTGTTGTAAATTTTTTTCACATTTTTCATTTTGAAGATTATTATTTAAAAAAAAACATAACCCTATCCTAATCCCAAGGTCCAGCCCTAACCCTAACTGTATATCCCGGCTCTCTTCTCTTTTCGGATCTTCTCTTTCTCTCTGTACTTTTTCCCTTCCTACGCCCACCACCATCTTATCGAAATGCAGAAGCATTCTTGGAAGAATAAACAGCAGCTGGTGCCCCCACTCTACCATTAGCAGCTATGCGTGAGTTCAGAAATCGTTGAACTACATTTAAAACACTTACCCCACTAGGAGATCGCGTACTCATAAAAAACCGGACAGTTGAAGAGAAGACACAAGGTGGCATCCTTTTGCCAACAACTGCACAAACTAAGCCTCAAAGCGGGGAAGTAGTCGCAGTTGGTGAGGGGCAGAAAATTGGAGACAAACAACTAAAGCGAGTGTGACAATTGGCGATACTATTGTATATTCAAAATATGCTGGAACTGAAGTGAAATTCAATGGCGCTGATCATCTTTTGCTAAAAGAAGATGACATTGTTGGGCTTCTTTCTAGTGATGACATCAAAGATTTGAAGCCAATCAATGAGAGAAGCAGAGGGAAAATCTGCATTTGTCTGTTGAAGTTGGCAATTTCCTGTGACGTTTGTAGATTGGTTGTTCCTGAAACTATCGTCAATCATGTAATATTGTAATTCCTAAAACTTTCGTCAGTCCTGAAACTATTGTCATTCAACTTCACTACCCGCTTCGACTAACAATCGGTTCAGATTGCATCCTCCTCACGGCCCTCTCTCGGCTCGGTCCAGGTCTCACTGGGCTCTCTCCCTCACAAAAATTCCTCGGCTCGGTCGAGATTTCAACAACCTCATCATAGTTCGGTCATTTTCCATTCGGTTGAGATCGCTCCCTCATGCCCGTTTCAGCTCGGTTGACATCCCATCCTCACACCTCACTTTCTGTCCGATCGACATCCCATCCTCACACCTCACTTTCGGTCCCCGGTCGAGATCCCATCTTCACGCTTTTTCTTAACCAGCAATCTCTTCATTCGGTCAAGATCCCATCCTCATTGGGGTCGCTTAACCAGCAATCTCTTCATTCGATCAAGATCTGTTGTAAAGCTACCTTTACAAAGCTTTACTTCCGGCGCCATCGGCGCCAGCTATGTCCCCGGCGCCAGCAGCACCCCTGCTGCTCCCGGCGCCAACGACGCCGACGCCGCTCCCGGCGCCACTGTGACCAGAATCCAGTCGGCGCCAAGTTCTTATGGCTGAAAATCTTTGATCGGTTCTAGCGAAGTCCAGAGAGCTCAGATCGATGTGCAATCACCTCACACGATCTAGGCATGATTAAAGGAAGCCTGGGGATCAGTAAAATCTAGAGAGAGAAAATGACTTTCTAGAAAGAGAAAATCCTAGAGAGAGAAAAACGTGCTTTACCAGCTTGGGTAGAGTGCTTGGTATGAGGGGGGTGCCGAATCACACCAATACTATAGGGGAGTGCGGGTTGCGACTCAGGACGAGCTCCAACCAAGTCTCAGCCTCCCTTGCTGGAATGTTGTCATGGCTCTCGCCTTGGCATGCTAGCGCCCCGGAGACTAGGGTCGGTCACACACTTGAAATGTAACCTTCTCAGATTTATCAATAAAGTGGGATTTTCCTCAAACTGACTCTGATTACCTTCTGGGTTTTAGTGTTATGTAAAAGCGCCAGTTGTAAGGCCGCTTTCAAAATTTTTAACTTGGCACATAGCTGAGGGTCGTATCCCGGGACGCCAGCGGTATGCCGTCGGGACCATTCGGTCCGTGGCGCCAGCGGTATGCTGTCGGGACCATTTGGTCCAAGAACTGGTTGTTTCCATATCTGTCGCGGCTTGTGGTTCTGAGTGTTCCTTGCATGAACGTGAATGGGTTAAGCTCTTGGGGAACGGGCTCTAACCTGTCGGCTGAGTTGGATGGCTTGCTTGGGTGGATGTTACCTGTTTATGGCTGTCCAGTCTGGCGTGGCGCCAGGTTGGCTTCCAGCGCTCGTGACGAAGCTTTCAGTTGGTTAAGTCTGATGTAAGTCAGACCGCTTGCTTGGAATGGATGTTACTCGTTTGTAACGAAGCTTCGAGTTGGTTAAGTTTGATGTATGTCGGGCGGCTTGCTTGGAGGGAAGTCACCCACGTCGGGACCCCCGATCTGGCATGGCGCCAGGTTGGATCTCAATGTTGGTTTTCGGAACTTCAAGTTGGTTAAGTCTGATCGTTGTTGGCGAGTTGGCTGCTTGTATGTCAAGTGGGTTTGGATGGCAAGAGTTGAAGGCTGGGAAGCTAAGTCGTGGTTCCCGGCTCCCTTTGGGATGCTTGCGCTACATGTGGTATCAGAGCCGACTGGCCGGTCAGCTATGCGGATCTCTCGGAAATGGCCACGGTTTGGGGTTCATCAAGACAACTGTTGTGCAAAGTGCTGCCCACAGTGTAAGCACGGGTGCGTCCACGGTCGGGGTGGTCGGCAGAACGGGGGACTTGATGAGTCAAGGTGCTGCCCTTGAGGTGTAAGCACGGTCAGTTCTCGCGGTTCGGGCCTGGCGCTGTCTGCACGTAGGACGGATGAGGCAAAGTGCTGCCTAGGGAGGTGAAAGCACGGTCTGTACCTTGTGGGGTGCGGGGCGACATATTCGAACTGTACGGGTTAACCATTGATACAGAGATGCTGCTCGAATTCGGGTGTAAAGCACGGGTGGTTAGCTGTCGGTGCAGGATAGCTGCCGATCGTTTAGCTATAAGGGCTATCGACCAAAAAGTGGTGGGGCGTGACTGAGGCAATGTGCTGCTTAATGGTGAAAGCACGGATAGTTGGAGGGGTGTCCTATGTGGGCTGATTCCGTGATCGATTTGTATGGGCGCGGCCAGGCAAAGGTCCGGTGGAAGGACCATCTCAAAGGGGGACCTTGTCTTTGTTACTTGTTAGTAAACCTGCCTGAGTGTCTTACTTGTATGTATTCGTGGTGAGTCTTAGTACTCGTGCTTTGCCTGGTTTGCATGATTGCTTGTGATACAAGGAGCTAATGGCTCAAGAAGGAACCTTCTCTTTTGAAGGCTGATACCATCAAACAAAGAGGACTACAGAATCTGTGGGGCAGATTTGCAGTTCAAGTACTCACACGTGAACGACAACGAAACGACTCAATGTTTGCAAAGGATGGATGGCTAGCCTGTTTCTTGGGTTAGTTTCATTTGCGACAACGCCCACCAGATGCAAGCAGGAAGTCAAAAGTTGGAAAGGGCCATTGGGGAGATCTTCTATCGAGCAGTTGGTCTTCATTTTGGGACGGCCACCTTCGGAACTGAAACTCACTGAGCATGGGCGATATCCAGAATCTGTGCGGCGGATTTGCAGTTCAAGTACTCGCACGTGAATGACAACGAACGACTCAATGTTTGCAAAGGATGGATGGCTAGCCTGTTTCTTGGGTTAGTTTCATTTGCGACAACGCCCACCAGACGCAAGTAGGAAGTCAAAAGTTGGAAAGGGCAATTTCAGGGGAGATCTTCTATGGAGCAGTTGGTTTTCATTTTGGGATGGCCACCTTTGGAACTGAAACTCACTGAGCATGGGTGATATCCAGTATCAGTTGGGTTTTTCCTCAAAGGGGAAAAGACTAGGATCCTCTTCAGAGATTGGCAACAAGTTGGATCGAGCCATAATCCTAGCAGATGGGAAGCAAAGTGTTGGAAAGGCTTTTTGTCCGAAGAACTCTACTCTAAGTCCGATCAGCTGATTTTATAAGTGGAGGGGAACTATCACACACACCTCTCTCTTGGGGCAAATTTTGAATGAAAGTTGATCAAAATGGGAGCAAATTCAAGGTGACCTAGCCATACTCACACGAGGAGACTGGCAAACTTTGGACCTAATAAGTTGACAAGTTTTTGCTGTGGAAAGGAAAGTTTGTTATAGACTTTCTCTGGACCAGCAATGATGAGGAAACAATGAGTACGCTGGCTTGTATTACGTGTAAGACAGCTGATCAATGAAAGAACTGTGGAAGTTGAGTCTTGCATGAGAGACTTGGTATTTCGAACGGACGCTAAGGGACAGTTCGCGTTGAGATCGGACTAGTGCAAACTCTGGGTGCATGTGTCTAATTCAAAGAGAGCTACTTGAAGCCAAGCTCGATGGACACTTCTTGTTTTGACTGTGAGGCAACTGACCAGTGATGGAATTGTGAAAGTCAAGTTTTGCGCGACGACATGGTGCTTCAAACAAACGCGAAGAGATAGTTCGGATGCGGATCAAATTGGTGCGACCCTTTGGCTTTCCACGAGGTCAATGGTTACATTTGGGCTGATTCAAAGAGCTACTTCAAGCTAAGTGAGAGGTGCATTGCGGAGTACTCAATCTTTGCTTACCTTAAAGAGCCAAGATGGAAAAGTATCAAGATCAGGCTGGGACAAGGAGAGAAATCAAGGTGCAGAAGCAACAAGGCACGGAGTGGACCATAAAGTGGGCAATCAAACGATAAATCCTTCGGCTCAGGGAGCCTTGATACCTGTGCGGAGCTGAACAAATCTGGAGCTCAGGGAGCTCAACACAAAGTGCATCAAGGACAAATCAGGAGCTCAAAGGAGTTCCAAAGTCGAAAGTCAGAAGCGACAGGGGCGAACATTTCAAAGAAAGGCCTCTGTCACCAGTTAATAAGGTTCTCGGGTTTTACGAAGGCGATATCAAATCTACGCTTTTCCCAGACAAAGATATATTTTCAAGTTATGTAATTTTTCAGTACAAAGAGCTGAGCCTCCGACTTGTGGTGTGCCAGTTTCAATGTTAATAAAAAGTGGCCAATAAATTGAACACTGTGCCAAGTAGCTTAAATGTTTAGTTATTTTAATTGGGAGACACCTTTACTTTAATCTGACATCTGATGAGGACATCAAATTTTATAAAGGTGGGGTGGATGTTGTAAAGCTACCTTTACAAGCTTTACTTCCGGCGCCATCGGCGCTAGCTATGTCCCCGGCGCCAGCAGCGCCCCTGCTGCTCCCGGCGCCACTGTGACCAGAATCCAGCCGACGCCAAGTTCCTATGGCTGAAAATCTTTGATCGGTTCTAGCGGAGTCCAGAGAGCTCAGATCGATGTGCAATCACCTCACACGATCTAGGCATGATTAAAGGAAGCCTGGGGATCAATAAAATCTAGAGAGAGAAAATGACTTTCTAGAAAGAGAAAATCCTAGAGAGAGAAAAACGTGCTTTACCAGCTTGGGTAGAGTGCTTGGTATCGGGGGGTGCCGAATCACACCAATACTATAGGGGAGTGCAGGTTGCGACTCAGGGCGAGCTCCAACCAAGTCTCAGCCTCCCTTGCTGGAATGTTGTCATGGCTCTCGCCTTGGCCTGCTAGCGCCCCGGAGACTAGGGTCGGTCACACACTTGAAATGTAACCTTCTCAGATTTATCAATAAAGTGGGATTTTCCTCAAACTGACTCTGATTACCTTCTGGGTTTTAGTGTTATGTAAAAGCGCCAGTTGTAAGGCCGCTTTCAAAATTTTTAACTTGGCACATAGCTGAGGGTCGTATCCCGGGACGCCAGTGGTATGCCGTCGGGACCATTCGGTCCGTGGCGCCAGCGGTATGCTGTCGGGACCATTTGGTCCAGGAACTGGTTGTTTCCATATCTGTCGCGGCTTGTGGTTCTGAGTGTTCCTTGCATGAACGTGAATGGGTTAAGCTCTTGGGGAACGGGCTCTAACCTGTCGGCTGAGTTGGATGGCTTGCTTGGGTGGATGTTACCTGTTTATGGCTGTCCAGTCTGGCGTGGTGCCAGGTTGGCTTCCAGTGCTCGTGACGAAGCTTACATCGGGACCCCCGATCTGACATGGCGCCAGGTTGGATCTCAGTGTTGGTTTTCGGAACTTCAAGTTGGTTAAGTCTGATCGTTGTTGGCGAGTTGGCTGCTTGTATGTCAAGTGGGTTTGGATGGCAAAAGTTGAAGGCTGGGAAGCTAAGTCGTGGTTCCCGGATCCCTTTGGGATGCCTGCGCTACATGATCCCATCCTCATTGGGGTCGGTCGAGATTCCACCTTCCAGTGTTGGGCGGGTATCAAAATTTTTGATGCCAGCCGGGTCAGGTTATTGCAAGTTTTTAGAAATGTAATACCAGTAGGGTATCAACATAAGGATGTATAGGAGTTGTAGACTGGTATAGACCGGGCTGGTGTCACAAGGGTGATCAGTCGGTTATCAACCCGGGTATCAACATGTACGAATTGCTAAAAATATACATCTTAAAGTGTAATATCATAATTTAAAATATAAAAAATTTGAGATATTAAAAAAAATACTAAAATAGAAAATGTAATACCATTAGGGAATCAACATACGGAGGTATAGGAGTTGTAGACTGGTATAGACGGGCTGGTATCACAAGGGTGATACCTGCAGGTTATCAACCTGGGTATCAACATATACGAATTGCTATTAATATACTATTTAAAGTGTAATATCATAATTTAAAATATAAAAAATTTGAGATATAAAAAAAATAAAATGGCACTATTATTGATACCATGGCAAAAATCTACAAAATCTCTCCAACATTGGTATCAACATGAATAGTAAAATATTTAATATTGGGTGTCCGATTCTAGACCCTGGTATTAGAAATCATATACCAGTCGGACTGGTTTTTTAATACCATGTTAATACTCATTATTGATACCAGCCGTGACCCTATATACTCGCCCAACACTGTGTGATAATCAATATGAGGAGCACAATGACAGTAATTCAGACCAATATGAACAATATGACTCATATGGAGACTGTTTGAGTTATGATGAAAACTATTCTGTGTAAAAATTACAGCAAATAAGGATCCTAAAACACTTGAAATGATGAGGGAAACAATAGATTATGATTTCATACGATTAGCACA
The DNA here is from genome assembly GCA_029204225.1 of Diphasiastrum complanatum. Classification (NCBI taxonomy): domain Eukaryota; kingdom Viridiplantae; phylum Streptophyta; class Lycopodiopsida; order Lycopodiales; family Lycopodiaceae; genus Diphasiastrum; species Diphasiastrum complanatum. Next base: position 14,481,785 of record CM055108.1, read on the forward strand.
AGTTGAACCATCAAAATCCATCAAAAATCTATGCTTGAACCTCACTAAATGGCCCAAATCCTTGAAGAAGGCTTCACACGTGTGAAAGTACGGCCTCCCACAGTCTGAGTACTGTACACCAGACCTACATTCAATCCTATAATCATTAGTAATCACAAGTACTCAAACAATTATGAACATAGAGAGCAATTGCACCATTATGAGAGAAAAATCATGAAATTACTTGATTAATTTTGGTGAGATATCATCACCTATATATACATGATCCATCACGGTTTTGGGCAGGTATGAGTAGCCCTAAACCTATCCCTAATGCTAATTTTGGTGGATCTTTCATCCCTACCAAGTTAGGGTTGGAATCTTGGAGATCCCTCAACAATGCAAAAACTACCAAAAATAGCTCCTATTTTTTCTCCCTTGTATCTAAGCATAATTTGGACTCATTCCAAAGGTTCTAACACTTAGGTCTACTTGAGAACATCCTTATGAATGGAATCCTATGCTATTTGGCACGTGTGACAAGCCACATCATGACCATCTAACTATTTACAAGTCATATGACCAAAACTAGTCAAGCTAGAATTGTGAATTTTTAACACTCCTCCTCACTATCTAGCTTGGTTCAATCATTGCTTTACTAATCACTCCAAGTGATGATCTGAACTTCATAAAAGGTGTCTTTTGAAGTGGTTTAGTAAGTAGATCAGCTACACATTCATTGCTTGGAACATGCTCCAAAGCAATCTCCTTGGCTTGCACCATTTCTCTCACAAAGTGATGGCATATCTCAATGTGCTTAGATCTTGCATGGAAGATTGGGTTAGATGCAAGGTGTTGGGCTGATATATTGTCATTGTAGATGATTGGTGCCTCCTCTGAATCCATGATCTTTAGTTCCACCAATAATCTCTTGATCCAAAGTACCTCCTTTGTAGTGGTTGTCAAAGCTTTGTACTCGGCCTCGGTTGAAGATAGAGATATAGTTTCTTGCTTTTTTGAAAGCCATGAAACCACACCTTCTCCTATGAAAGTTGAATATGCACTTGTTGATTTCCTATCCCTCTTGTCCCCTGCAAAATCTGAATCACTAAATGCATGAAGGTTAATCACATCTCCTCTATATAGAATCCCAAAATCCAATGTACCCGAGATGTATCTTAGAATCCTCTTAGCCTTTTTCCAATGGATATTCAATGGCTTTTGCATGGATTGGCTCAACCTACATACACTAAAGCTAAGATCTGGTCTAGTTATAGTGATCCACATTAAGGAACCTATAAGTTGCCTAAACAAAGTGATGTCCATGAAGGATCTTTCATCATATTCATTTGGCACTTTTACATCTTGCTCCATTGGTGTGTCAACACTTTTGCATACTTCCATCTTAAACTTCTTCAAAAGACTTTGAGCATAGTTTACTTGACTTATAAAGATAAAATCAGACCCTCTAAGTACTTCTATGCCTAAGATGAAGTGAAGACACCCTAGATCTACCATCTTGAACTCTAAGGATAGATCTATCTTGATTTTTTCAATACCATCAACACTATTTCCACTAATGATGATGTCATCTACATAAATGAGTAAAAGTACAATACCAACATCATCAAACTTAATGTAAAGAGTGGGATCATATTCACTTTGAACAAAAGAAAGTGAAATAAGATAGCAATGTAGTCTTGAATTCCAAGATCTCGAGGCTTGCTTCAAGCCATAGATGCTTCTTTGGAGATGGCATACTTTGTTCTCCATTCCATGCTTGATGAACCCTTGTGGCTGCTCCATATAGATATCCTCTTCCAAAAGACCATTCAAGAAAGCATTAGAGACATCCATTTGACATAGAATCCATCCAAAATGTGATGCAAGTGCAATGATTAGTCTTATTGTGACCATCTTGGCCACGGGTGCAAAAGTTTCCTCATAGTCTATCCCTCTCTCTTGAGCATAACCTTTTGCAACTAATCTTGCTTTATGTTTGTTAACACTCCCATTTGCATTCAACTTAAGCTTGAAGACCCACTTGCATCCTATTACATTCCTTTGAGGTCTCTCAACAAGCAACCAAGTTTCATTCTCAATCAAGGCATCATACTCATCCAACATAGCTTTATACCATTCTTTGGAGTTCAATGCATCTTCAACATTAGACGGTTCTTCAAAACTAGATAAAGCATAAGAAGTGGATGAGATACCCTCAACTTGCTGTCCTTTGCCTTGATATGTGAGCCTTGATGGCTCCACTTTTGCCCTTGAAGATCTCCTTGGTGTGATAGGTGGGTTTGGTGCTTGCTCCTCCATGAGCTCCTCCTCAAAACCAAGATCTTGCTCCTCGGCCATCTTCTTCTTGATTGTTGGAGCACTTGAGCCTTCTTCAAGCATATGCATATGATGTTCATCAAAGATGACATCCCTTGAAACAACAAATTTGTTCAAGGATGGGAGATAGACTTTGTAGCCCTTGCTTGAGCTTGCATATCCAAGCATGATCCCTCTTGTGGAAGATGGATCCTCCTTGGTCCTTGTTTCCAATGGCACATGCACATAACATATACACCCAAAAACTTTCAAGTGATTAAGATTGGGTTTCTTTCCATACAACATCTCATAAGGAGTTTTGCCTTCAATTGCTTTGCAAGACACCCTATTCATCAAGTAGTTTGCACATACAAGAGACTCACCCCAAAAGGATTTGGGCAAACAAGCATCTAATCTTAAAGCCTTAGAACATTCACATAATGTTCTATTCCTTCTTTCAGCAACTCCATTTTGTTGAGGAGTGTAAGGACAAGAAGTCTCTTTCTTGATCCCTTCCTCCTCACAAAAGGCCTTGAACTCATTGGAGATGAATTCTCCACCATTGTCACTTCTAAGAATCTTGATGCTATGATTATGATGCTTTTCCACAAACAACTTGAACTTTACAAAAGTATCAAATACTTGAGACTTGAAGGAAAGTAAGAACACCCAACAATATCTTGAGTAGTCATCAATGAAGGTTAAAAACATGGATGAACCTCCATTAGATTTGGTGCTAGCAATGTGCACATCCGAGTGTATGATTTCAAGAGGATGAGATGACTTTGTGATGGAGTTAGGAAACACCTTCTTATGTGCCTTGGATAAGGCACAAGCTTCACAAACCTTGTCTTCCTTCCCAATAGTCCTTGGTAGGCCTAAAGCATACTCCTCCTTGATCATAGCCTCCATGGAACCCGAGTTGACATGTCCAAGTCTTTTGTGCCATAAAGTAAAGGTAGATATCTTGCTCTTCTCGGCCAACATGACAACATTAGTATCCACAAATCCATCCAACTTATATAGTTTGCCAAGTCTAGTGCCCTTAGCCACTATCTTACCCTTCTTCTTGATGAAACATTCATTTGAAGCAAAGTCAACATTGAAACCATTGTCTACCATTTGGCCAACACTTAGTAGATTCTTTGTTATTGTAGGAATGTACAAAACACCTTCTATGTTGATCTTTTTGGAAGATCCTAAGCAAAGGGGAATGCTACCAACTCCTTCAATCTTACAAGCTTCATCATTTGCTGTATAGATAGACTTTATAGGTCCATCATAAGATAAGAGAGAAGAGAAAAACTCCCTTTTACTAGTCATGTGTGAACTAGCACCCGAGTCAATCCACCAAGGATCTTCTCCTTTGAAGCTTGTTGAAGAAAATATGGACATCATGAGAGAGTCCTCATGTGAACTCTCCTCCTCCTCCTCTTTGCTCATGTTGGCTTGGCTTTGATCTTGCTTCCTCTTGAAGCATTCCGAGGCATAATGCCCCATCTTGCTACAATAGTAGCACTTCACCTTTGATTTGTCCTTCTTGACTTTGGTGGTTGACGGAGATGCCTTTGGGGGTCCTTCTTGATCCTCAAGCTTTGTAGACTTCTTGAATGTTGATCCTTTGCCTTTGGACTTGCCTTTGCCTTTGGTGAAGAGAGCTTGGTCATCTTCACCTTGGATGGAAAGCCTATCCATCCTCTCTTGCATTTGGCTCCTTCTTGATTCCTCGGCCATGAGTGTGCCTTGGAGGTCTTCAAGTATGGGGCTTACCCATAATTGCATATCCCTGAAGCAAATTGTCAAATTCAAAGCTTAGTCCATTCAATATGAGTTGAACAAGCTCTTCATCCTTGATAGGGTCACCTATAAAGGCTAGCTCTTTGTTCAATTCCTTTACTCTTAGGACAAAAGTATGTGCACTCTCTCCTTTCTTTTGATAGCTTCTATAGATTTGATTCTTCAAAGCTAACATTCTAGTTTGGTTCTTGGATTCATAGACCTTTTGCAAAGTCTCCCAAGCATCTTGAGCTGAAGTGCAATCTCCTACCTCTCTTAAGAGTTCATTTGCAACATTCATTTTTATGCAATGTAGTGCAACATTGCACCTCTTGATGTATTTGGCTTTTTCTTGAGGATGAATAGGTTCACCCTCCTTACCATTTACAATTTCCATCAGATCTTGCATGATCATGATAGATTCCATTCTAACTTTCCATATGGAATAGTTAGTTTTGTTGAGCCTTTCATCAGTATCCAAAAGATATGCATTTATAGATGCCATCTAGTCTCCTAATCAAGGACTTGACACAAATGAAGGTTACTTCTATTGATTTGATTGAAGGTCTACCTTATCCCACTTCTTAGGGACCTGAAAAGATCAGTAATAGACTACCTATAAAGATCTAAGAATGATCTCTAACAAAATCAAATCATAGAATACTAGAAACAATGCACTTGCTTGATTGAAGTAGACAATACTAGTAGAATTGCCCCTCTTTCTATAAAGAACATTAAAGCTTCCAAATGATCTGATCAAGAGTGAATTTCAGCAACCTAATATACTTCCAAAATCACTTGTAAAAGATCTAAATGGAACTTAATGAAGATGCAACACAATCTACTATCCAATCACAAGCAAAAAATGATCAAAATTGATGAAAAATTGATCTAATTTGGTGCATAAGTCAAGCAATGGTTGGACTGAACCTAAATCACTTTAGGAGGTGTCTACTACACCTTAGAACAGCCTTGAAGAGTCCCCAAAACTCTGATCTTCCCTCTCCTTGAATGCTAGAAAGCCTTCTCTATGAAATCACCTCCAAAACTCGCTTAGAAATCAATGCTTGGAGCAAGCAAAACTTGCTATCTTGGTAATGTGAATTGAATTCAACTTTGCCTCTGGTTTTAGACACCTAAACACCTGCAAATGAAGTCACACAACACCAATCTCCAATGTATTTGACTCACTTTGAGTTCTAGAATCAATACTAGATGCTAAGATCCAATCTACACAAGATTTAGATAAAAAATTGTGATCAAATTGAATGAAAACCAAGGATTTAGCTCATTTCAGCCTTTAGGCTCTGATACCATGTAAAAATTACAGCAAATAAGGATCCTAAAACACTTGAAATGATGAGGGAAACAATAGATTATGATTTCATACGATTAGCACAAGTTGAACCATCAAAATCCATCAAAAATCTATGCTTGAACCTCACTAAATGGCCCAAATCCTTGAAGAAGGCTTCACACGTGTGAAAGTACGGCCTCCCACAGTCTGAGTACTGTACACCAGACCTACATTCAATCCTATAGTCATTAGTAATCACAAGTACTCAAACAATTATGAACATAGAGAGCAATTGCACCATTATGAGAGAAAAATCATGAAATTGCTTGATTAATTTTGGTGAGATATCATCACCTATATATACATGATCCATCACGGTTTTGGGCAGGTATGAGTAGCCCTAAACCTATCCCTAATGCTAATTTTGGTGGATCTTTCATCCCTACCAAGTTAGGGTTGGAATCTTGGAGATCCCTCAACAATGCAAAAACTACCAAAAATAGCTCCTATTTTTTCTCCCTTGTATCTAAGCATAATTTGGACTCATTCCAAAGGTTCTAACACTTAGGTCTACTTGAGAACATCCTTATGAATGGAATCCTATGCTATTTGGCACGTGTGACAAGCCACATCATGACCATCTAACTATTTACAAGTCATATGACCAAAACTAGTCAAGCTAGAATTGTGAATTTTTAACATTCTGACCAAAATAAAGACTGAGCTATACCAGTCAAATCAATCTAATATTGATGGCGGTTTTTATAGTAGTGACAATGATGATGGGCTATATTTGTGAAAAATACAGATCCTAAGTGGATCTAAACTCCAAGATCATTGGCTTGAATGCTTGCACTCCAAACTACATAAGCTAGGAATTGGCAACACATTCTATGCTACCTAGAATGCAAAGAACTTGATCAAAAAGCATTTATCACAAATGGAAACTTCCATAAACATCAAGTGCGGCCCAAAATAGCATTATACAGTCCATAATACATCAGCCTACCACTTTTGGAAAGCACCTAAGATCATACACACAAAGCTTGAACTCAATCACTACACAATGCCAACAATGGAAGGAGAACCCAATAGAAAAATCTCTCATTAAGCAAATGAATACAATGGATCTGCTCCAACCTGTTTCTCCACGGCCTACCTGCTATATATAGCTGAGAGAGATGACTCTCTCTCCTCTCTCTAGACCCTCCTTACCTAAAATATGCCCTATATAGGTAAAATTGGCATATATGTCCAAAATACATGAAAATGGACTCATTTCGAAGGTCTTGAAGTTTGACACTTCTTCATACTGAAAAAATACACTTACTAAAAATATCTAGACCTGTTTCACACGTGTGAAAAGTCAGATCCTAAACTATGTGCCATTTTTAGCAATTTTGGCCTAAAACTAGACAAGGAAATGTTGACAATTTTCACAATATTCACGACAATCAAAACATCATCGCAATTCACAAGATGGTGAGCACGCACTACGGTACATGAGTTCTATGTGCCAACTTGAACAATCGTCATCTCCTATGCAACGTTGCATACATAATAGCACTATCAATAATGTCACTCCTCATACCAATTGTGGTTCATCATTACTATTGTTCAATGGACAATCAAACTTTTGGCTGATTCTGACGAATCCCCAAGATACTCGGACAGAGCAACTCAAGAGCACCTCTCACCTTAGACTGAGGAGGTCTCTGAGAAGACGAGACTAACGAAGACTGAGAGCCGAGTATGAGAGCCGATAAATGCTAGTTAGCAATGACAAGCCAGAACTGTGTAAGCCTCATGGTGAATCCCGAAAGATGGAATGACCTTGTAGGAACTAGTCTAGGCTAAAGTAATAAATGCAAGTAGACCTCTCTTAAAGAAAGTAGAGTGAGCCACCTTTTGATGGTGACCTCTAGTGAAGAGCATTATTCCACTTGTAATTTGTGAAATTTGGGAATTCCACTAAGATGCCACCTAAGGAGTTCTCTTACTTATTTAAGAGACTCCCTCTTTGTGAAGAGGAGCTTTTGTAAGTTTATCAACTCCATGCTAAAATGAGAAGATCTTCCATGAGTTTTGATGAAATCTTGAGCTCCTTGATCATTCTTGTTTCTTGAGTGATGCATTAATGATCTTGCCCTTCCATTCTCTTTGTGTGTGGTTGTGGACTTTAGAGTGGATTAGTCTTCTCGCTTTCCTAGTTGTGGATTCGTTTTCATTTCTTGTATGTGGATTAATGTAGGAACCAGCATTCAAGTAAACTAAATAGGCTAGAAATGTGGTATAAATCTTGCGTATCCTCTAACATTCTAGTTCTTGATGTTTTTGGGATGTCCAAGAATCAAAAGATTGGCTGGTTTCTTGATTCTTGGACTTCTAAAATGCTGTAGATTAGTTCTTGTTTCAGCTTTGTGGATTAATCCAAGTGTAGCTCAGTTTTAATAACGTGTAGGATCTGATTCAGTTCATTTTTAGAGTAGGTGTTGGCTGATTCTAACGAATCCCCAAGATACTCGGACAGAGCAACTCAAGAGCACCTCTCACCTTAGACCGAGGAGGTCTCTAAGAAGATGAGACTAACGAAGACTGAGAGACGAGTATGAGAGCCGAGGAATACTAGTTAGTAATGACAAGCCAGAACTGTGTAAGCCTCATGGTGAATCCCGGAAGATGTAATGACCATGTAGGAACTAGTATTTCTAGGCAAATGTAATAAATGCAAGTAGACCCCTCTTAAAGAAAGTAGAGTGAGCCACCTTTTGATGGTGACCTCTAGTGGAGAGTATTATTCCACTTTTAATTTGTGAAATGTGAAAATTCCACTAGGATGCCACCTAAGGAGCTCTCTTGCTTATTTAAGAGACTCTCTCTTTGTGAAGAGGAGCTTTTTGCATTGTATCTACTCCATGCTTAATAAGAAGATTTTCCATGAGTTTGATGCTACACTAAGCTCCTTGATCATGATGGTTTTCTTAAGTGATGCCCCTATGATCATGCCCTTCCATTCATATTGTGTGTGGTTGTGGACTTGGAGTGGATTAGTTTTCATGCTTTCCTAGTTGTGGATTAGATTTCCTTTCTGTTTGGTGGATTAGTGTAGGTTGCAAGCATCCAAGAGATTTGTAGCCAATAATGTGGTATAGATCTTGCAAAATCATTTACGTTTTGGCTTGTAGAAGTGTTTTCTTGTTTTTAATATGACATGAGACAAGCTAGAGTAATATTTCGGTTGTTCAAGTAGATTAGCTTTTTGAATTTGGTTACAACCCTTAGGATCTTAAAAATCGAGCAACTGTGCTTCATGGCAAATCTGAGTTTGTTCACCATGGCTTGCCTTATAATATAATTAGTTGACCCATTGGAAAGTGCTCATATATAAACAACAAAGTGTCAAGACCCTGCAATCATCCTCTGACAGGCTGGATGATTATACTACAACGCTTGTATCTGTAGACATGCAAATCTGAATGTGTGTGTGCAGGTTCAGACCCGTCATCAGATCTGTGTGTGTCTGAAAAGGAAAGTGAAGTTAGTTTTACATTCTTCTAAGGCTCAGGAGCTAGGTTGCATAGCAGCGCATCTGAGGATGAGGAAAATCTATAAACATTTGGCCCTGTTGCCATTGTTGTTTCACTTGTCATAATAGACATTGTTTCTGTTTTTCTGTTTGCTTAATCATCTTGCAAAACCTTTTGAGAACAGTTTCCTATTTCTTTTGAACATTTTAATGAACCATCGTTTGCTCTGGTCTAATCTGTTTTGCATCAACAATCTTCACAAGTTCAGTTTCTGAAATTCATTTGAAAAGTTTCAAGAAAATTAAGAACACAAAGACACTCAAGATTTCTTGCATTTGAGTTCTTTTTTGACTGGTAGCTGTTTCTATACTTTCACTTACTTTTCATCTACCATCTATCAGGTTCTTGCATGATTTGCTTCTATTTCACTTTTTCATGTTTCTATCTCTTGCATATTTCTGACTGTCAGCTTAAATACAGCTAACAAACCTCATGAATATGTCAAGAACCAGTGAAACCTGAAAATTTTTAAACAGCTAGTGCCGATCAATTGTCACACACATTCCGGTGATCATCGTTACCATAGCACAACACACACGACCTTAAAAGGTCCAAAATCATGACATTGCTCGTATTTTAAAACCATGCTTATAAGACATTTTGATTAAATTGCGGCAATTTGCGAAAATAATTTTTGATAAAGACTGACAACAATAAACACTTGGTTTTATGTAAGCGAATGAGGATCTATGCTTTTCCAAGTGCCGATCAACACGACCTACACACACCATCCACACGTCTTGCATACATCCTTAGATCCTTCTACATCCTCCTCTACCCATAGCTTACCCATCGTCTCCACCTCCCTCTATCACCATCTCAACCGAGGGCCTTCTCTCACATCTCAACTGGAGCTCCTTCTCAAATCTCAACCGGAGCCCCTTCTCAAATCTCAACCAGAGCCTCTAGCTGAAATCTCAACCGGAGCCTCGTTGAAATCTCAACCGGAGTCTCATCTGAAATCTCTTCTGAAATCTTGATCGGAGCCTCTTCTGAAATCTCGACCGGAGCCTCTGCTAAAATCTCAACCGGAGCCTCTGTTGAAATCTTGACCGAAGCGTTTGTTGAAATTTTGACCGAAGCATCGCATCAGATCTCGACCAAAGCGTTCGCGTCAGATCTCAACCGAAGGTTCTGGTTCAGATCTAGACCGAAGGATTCGATCAGATCTCAACCGAGGCAATTAGGTCAATTCTCAACCGAAGCACTTAACTCTCATTTCAACCGGACCGGATCAAGACCAAAACACACAACTTTCAAACGAGACCTCTGATTGCCATTTCGACCAAAGCACCATCTTCCCAATGCCTTAGAGTATGAAAAAAATAAAATAGAACCCAGACCATTAGAAAGCCCTTTTCATAGTGAGTCTCTCCTTGACTTTCTTAAAAATCCCTAAAAAATCCTAAAATACCAAAAATACCAAAAACTCATACCCAATACAAAAAAGACACAATCGTACCCAATGGACCAGCATACAGATCCTAGAATCCCAGGAGATTATCCATACGAGGTGAAGCCCCCTACAACTGAACAAATCAGATGTCATAGGTTCTACTGAATGCGGGCCCAAATACATGGATCATCCACAAACCCATTCGAGGAACAAGAATCTGATAGAGCCAAGTCTTCATGAGAACGAGCCCATTCTTATGGTGTTGAACCCTCTTAGGCTAGAACCAACCTTAATGGTGCTTATGCCAGTCATGGAGCTCATCTTGAGAGACGTACACCCAAGTTAGATCTACTCAAGTTTGATGGTAGTTTGGATCCTCAAAGATTTTTGCAAATCTTTCAGAATGCATGTGATGTGTATGAGAAACATCTCCTGACGCTATGGTCCAACTGTTTTCCATGACCATGATCGCTAAAGCACATGACTGGTTTTTTAACCTAGATCGTGAAGATAAGACAGATTGGTCAATTTTGAAAGAGTCATTTATCAAAAGTTTTAAGCCCTTTCACTTGATCAAGAGCCCTTTTATCAAATTGAGTAACATCAAAATGACAAAAGATGAACATGTACGAGACTATATCGAATATGAGCCTCAAATTAGCTATGTCTGATGCCATCAAGGAGGAAGATGAGCACCCCGTGCTCCTATCCATGAGTCGAAGCCGATCGAAGACACTCGAGATTAGCTTTGGAAATCCCAGTTGGAGTTGCTTAATAAGCAACATCAACTACAAATGGAGAAACTCACCAATGAGTTTCAAACTACCCTAAAGTCTATCCAAAGCAGTATGCCTAGTCAGCCAAACCCTATACAGGTACCTTATTAGATGAAAACCAATCTGGTGCCCACACTGCCGGGCTACACATCTTGCTGATGCTTGTCCTTCATATCAGCCTATCCAAGCACATACAATCCAACAATATGGACATTCCTTGACTTATCATAAATGTCCATCTGAAAGTCCAGGACCGTTAGCCATACAAGATGGCTATGCCTTTATACAAGGGCCATCGAACAACAGATGTTTCATTCGTGGTGAAATCGACCACTTCATGGTTGATTGTCTAGTCAAGACCAGGTACCACGCTGAATGTCTCGACTGTGTTAGAAAACATAGTTTCAAAGACTGTCCAAAACAACCCAACAAGATCCTACCTGCTCGACACGTTAGTTATGACTCCCAATAGGATCATCATGACAATACAACACGAGCACTATAGCACCCACCCGCTCAACCTACTGCTCACTGGAGAAGTTTCTTGCAAACTTCTACATTACCACGCAATTCACCAGTTCCATACTACAAAAAGATACTAATATGACATGAGTCCTTGTAGGAAGAAAGCAAAACCAATATTCTGTCATCTGCTACAATGTCCAACCAAGAGCAACCTCCCAAAGAATTGACAGTTTTTTGTCCCCTTCTGCAACCTCAAATCTATTTGTTTTTCCACATGCTGATAAGATTTCCAATGTACCAATACACAATCAATCTACGAATCAAAAATCTAGATAGAGATTTGGTTCTGAATCTCTTGTTCAGAGGGGTCCTCAAGACATGATGGTACCTCAACCATAACTACATCTCAAGCTATATCTTACAACATCTACTATCAACGATGGTAGATTCAGTGTCACTATTCCTGGCTTGTTTTTGAGTTCTTTCATTACTCTAAAACATCAATAGAAACATGAAATTGTCCAGGTGAATTATACATGTTGATGAATGATTTTTTGTTTGACAAGTGCTCTATGGCTTTCACTCTATGTAACATTGGTATCTTCCTTGTTTATTTTTTGTCATTTTTTGATTTGGTAATTTCTTCTAATTGCATATCTTTTTCTACATTTGTTTTTAGTTCATCAAGGATAGCCATTGAACAACAGACATCATGTAGCGTATCTCAAGAATAACTTGTCATTCCTCTATCAATCTTCGAATCAACTTATACAGAGTTTCAAATTTTTGAGCATATTCCAAATCTGCGAAGTACAAATCACGTCAGAGTTGATTCTTACATCTCATTGCCATATTAATCTTCAAATCAACTACAACAAGATCGAAACAAATTTAGTTAAAATCTGTTCAATATTTAGTCCAGTCGCATGTTCAACATGTCTCAACTACGTGTTCCATATGCTGATCCAATCTTGAGCATGAACAGTTTCCAGCAACAACATCCCCACCAACAGCTTTGGGGGGGGGAGAGAGAGAGAGAGAGTGGATCTGCTTGGATCCACTGGAGCAGTTACACTGTCAGCAACAACACCAACAAGATCGACAGCCAAGGTCACAAACCCAAAGTCGACAACGACAAGGCTAAGAAGATAGATGGGCAATCCAAAGCGACTCGATCAGAAGAAGTATCCCAATCACGACGAAGATCCTTCAGAAAAGAGAAACACAAGCATTGGGAAATCAGTCTCCTTCTTCAACCGGCCTCTTGCCATACTTCTGCGCCCATTCTCATACCTATCATCCACACCATCTACCGATGTCACCACCTTCGACCTACCTTCCATCTGTCTATTTATTATCAGTTCACTGTTCTTCTAAGAACTCCCCAGTTTTTTATAGTCTTACCGAAGCAGTTGATAGATCATTGCAAGTGTCTTGCGGAGACTAACTACCACCTACAATGGTTGATCAGCCAAATGAAGATCTAAGAAACAGGTGAACTAGCTAGAAGACATAAGAAATTAAGCAAAGAAACTGAGGAGGAAAGGACAAAACTTAAGCAATAGTTGAGCCAGATCAACCTTGATCAAAAGAAACTCTCTGGAGCAATGATAGTTGAATCCCCTCCTATGAAGCCCAAAGAGATCCAAAAGTAACGGATCAAAAGAAAGAGCTGTAGAAAAAGAAAGATGAAGACAACCGTGAACTAGCAAATAAAGTGAGCTCCTCACCCAACAAGTGGTGGTCAAAGCTCGACATTGCAAGGGTCCAAGGTTGCAACTGTAGAACTATCAGTTCCTTCACCCTGTCACCAAGCCTTCATCATGTTTTCTTACCGTTACCAAACCGTCCATCCAAATCTGTTCCTACCAACAATTTTTTGATGTTGAGTCCATCCCTTTGAGACTGATAATCGAAATTTATGCAACCTGCAGATCAAAGGTTTTTCTTAAGATTGGAAATTTGACTAAGCAAAGAACTGTGGAAATAAACTAAATCGAAACCTCCCGTCATCGCGGGAGGTTCTGAGCTCCCCATCTTCAATTTTTTCAGTTCGTGATTTTCCTTTAGCTGAGTTTAAATAAACTAAATCAGAACCTCCCGCCGCGGCGGGAGGTTCTGAGTTCACATATATATAAGTATATCTATATAACTATATAAATACAAATATATACATACACAATTAAAAAATGAAAACCTCCCACCGAGGCGAGAGGTACTCGAACTCAAGAACTTCCTTGGCTCTTTCTCCCTCATGCATGAATGGATTCCAATGCTGCTTGCCTTTCTATTCGCAGAACTCAGTTTCGGGCTTTGAAATCTTGAGACCTATGACAATGTCTTTTTTGCTCATGTCGTACAAGCTCCACATGTTCAAATGATACATTCTCCTATGCCAGAGTTGATCTTCATTTTCTGAAGCATTTAATACGCTTTCAGAGTTGCTGATCATTTTAGCCTGGTAGATTTTTCCTTCTCTACATCCGACCGTCAACAACTTATTTGTCGTCTTCTCGATCATACAACAAGTGTTGCCGTCGAACAAAACTCAAATGCCTAGATCTGCCATCATGGAGACAAATAGCAGATCTTTTTTGAGTGATCTATATTTGAATATATATCTTATATATATATATATATATATATATATATATATATATATATATATATATATATATGTTAGGCCCTCAATCTTACTTTGCATGAAAACTTTTTATACATTCTATTTGACTTATAATTTGAACTGTATTTTCTGTAGGCTTTCTACACCGCAGATCAAACCGTTTTCAGGCCCTCCGAGAATGCCTCTCCATTATATCTTACCAGAGGTTGGAAGATACTTCATAAACCAAGCTCAAGTGGACCTCATGTGAAAGCCTCTATGGTAATATCTAGTAAATCAATTGGCAATCCTGAATTTTCCATGGATAATGTTGAAAGTCTTGGCGTAATTCGTGGTATCTACCTTCAAGACGAATTTACTTTCGACACAGCTGAGTTTATGACTCGTGGCCAAGATGGTTCTCAGCGTCATGTTATTTTGTCTTGTGTGGACACTACGCATTCTACTGCTGAGCCACCAACTCGTGACTCAAATGAGTTTATTCTTAACTACAAGGGTTCTCTCTTTAATGGATTGATGGCCCTATGTAGCAAACATAAGCTATTGATGGAAGCTGAGGGAATAGAAAGTGTTTTTTTTTTGTTGCAATTATTGGATCTGCTGCAACTTCTATGATCGAAGATGTAACAAGAATGAAAATTGTTCCATGTATAGAAACAAATCCCTCTCCTAAAGAATCTGAAAAAAAAGCCTTGAAAAGAAGGAGAAAAGTAACCACTTCAGAACCTACAAAAGAAAGTCGTGAGGTTCAAATTGGAAGAGAGACTGCAAAAGCTGTTAGGACCGTCGGGAAAAGACCTTTGGAGCCGAGAGTCGATCGATCGGGAATGCAATCCGGCTCTTATTGCAATGTATCAGACGATGGCGGGTGTACTGTCGAGGCAGAGCAAATCCCTGATTTTGAGAGTGATGCAAATGTCAATCTAGATAATTTTGTAATTGATGACATCGGGTACATATGGGGTGAAAATACAATGTATCATATAGAAAGCACAAACATCCAGCATGCATCACTTTTCATGAACCAACGAGCTTTGGATCACTCATTTGCTGATAAGTTGTTTGCTGATTTGAGCAAGCCCAATATTCCACCACTTGCATCAATCAACGTCACTTTAAGGCCAATTTCATTTAAGAAAGGTGATGAGGAAGAAATTATTTTTGAAGGCCCCATTATGTTTGAAAAGATGTATTGCGAAAACATGTGTGTTGACAGATAAGAGAATGAGCAGGTCTACACAAACACTTACCCAAAGGAGGTGGATCTCAATCCTGGATCCATATTGGATAGATTGTTTAGAAATCACTTTTTGTCTTATTGTATTTTTGAGCCTATCGGTTATACATGTAATGAATTGGCAAAGGTTGCATAAATCAAATTAGGATACATCCTCGGATATTTGATGCCACTTTTAGGTTTGCGCATGCCAAGATATGTATATTTAAGAATGCATCTCGTTACATTCTTCAATCAGATAGACTCAATCACGAACCAGAAGAGAAAAGAAAAAAGAGCAGTCTGGAAGAAATCATGGAGCATGCACGTGATGTATGGATCTCATTGAGTCGACCACGCTTTGTTAAAGGAGTGAAGCTAAATCCTAAGCAACTGAAACAGATGAGAGCATTTTATCTCAGTTTGCGCGATGTCCCTTGCAGTAGTAATGTTGGATCTTTGTCAAGACAACACACAATTACATCTTTGTATGAGAAATTTGAGGAGTACACAATAATAATCTTTCGTTCAGACAAAACATTCAATAATTATATGCAAGTCATAAAATTGTATGTAAATGATCAAATTTGCTACGACGAATCTGCATTGGGATCGAGGAAGACAAAAAATAAAAAGACTAATTGTATAAAAACTATATTTTGTTTTTTGTAATGTGTTTTTTATTTGTATGAGAGTTTACGAACTCAGTTTGGCAAAAATGTGAATGATATTAGTACTTAAGCAAATAATTTCAATAACTAAGTTTTAATGATGAACCGAGTTCACAAAAATTTATTTTTAAATCAAAAATCATTTGGACATTGATGATGTTAGTTTTATCAAGATTATAGATGCTTATTACTTTTGAAAATAATATTCAAAAAAGAAATTGCTAGATGACAAACCAAGTATGCCAATTGTATTCTTTTATTGTCTTGTATAGTAACTAAATGTTAACCAAGTTCGACAAGAACTAGAATCTGAGCTCTTATTAAATTGTACATTGTTTACTTTATGTTAAACAGATGGAATCAATGATTGAAAAGCTTTACCACAACAAAAACCAAACTCAAGAAATGGTCTCTTATGAGCTCCCAAATATTGAAGCTCACTATGATCATTGCGTAACCTCAGACACAGACAAGTGGTGCATTGACACAAATGGGCCTAACGGAGAAAGGGGTGATATTTTTTTACATATTAATCTCCAAGAAAAAGGGTGGAGAAATGCAGGAGTGGTTCTTGATATGCAAGAATTCATGTCCAAAGAAGCGGTGCCCACTTTCATGGTATTAGTTGAAAGTGCTTCATTGAGCGCATTTATAAAATTTGAACTTCAATTCAATGCTTTTGATCTCTCCAAGATGAATCCTAGTATGATCGGAGAAGAAGGATCAATGAAAAAATTGGATCGGGAATTGCCATCTTATGCAGATTTGCAGTCTACTAATTTGACCTCAATACAAGAAATCATTGATGGCTTTCACATTGTAAGGAGCGCTCAATTGGCACGTGGTTGCATTCCACAATCACGGGCTTTGAAAATCGTGATTGATTCATTTTTAAGAAGTAATGAATTATCTACAGTATGTGATATGAAAGTGTTTGAAAGACAAGTCAAAGTGTCCAAAAAGATGGTTTTGTCATATGTTGGCAAAAAGACACAAGCAACAACTGCAATCTCAATAGAAAAAAGGCCTTCAGATTTGCACAAGGATTTGAAATCAAAGGATAAAAGTAAGGTGAAGAGTCATATCGAGCTAGAAAATTCCAAAAAAAGAAGCAAAACGGACAACTCTACAAAAGAAGGGAGGGTATCACAAATAAGGAGAAAAGACAAGTTTTAGGAGATCACATTCAAAATGTGGGTGAAATGCTAACGTTGCCAATGGATATTGAGGAGAGTAAAATTGGTTCCTCTCTAATAGCAACATCAAAGGGTGTCGGTAAAGCGATGTGGAGTAAATACAATGACTGGTATCCATTTGGGCAGAATCGGACCTTCCTAATCGACGTTATGCTTTGTGATTGTGCACATGCAAAGCTTGTGTACAGACCTTTGAACAAGGATTTTGTTAAACGATTAATAAAAGATTTAATCCAAAATCCTTACCCGGTAGCTACAGTTGCAGATTTGATTCCATACGGTCCTATATCAAAAAGGATGCTACAGAAGGAAGAGCTGAAAGAAGATCTACTACATCAGTACATGTACTACGTATCATTAAGAATGGCACGTTGTAATAAAAAACAAGGGTTGTATTTCCACATGAATTGTTATGTTTGTGTTTGAATATATTAAAAAATTGTTTTGGAAAATGCTATATTTTATTTTTAAAGTTTAATTTATCTTTGAACTTGTGCGGATACTATATCATTTCTGGACAACATTCTATTATGGCCGCCAAAAAATTAGTTTCAAGTCTTCAATGTCAAGATTACTTGAAACAATATTATGGGAAAAGACAATCGAGGATCTTATGCTGCTTGGACATGATGGAGCTTGTGAAACTATCATCCAAATTAAATGAGCTCCAAAGAAATGCGATGAAAAGGTCTCCTTACCAAGAGACTTTACAACAGGCTAGAAAACAATGGGAGGAGTATGGATCTCCTACAAAGCCTCTCGGAGGTCACTCCATGCAAGATGAAAATTGGAAGGTAAGAAATATTCAAAACATGTAGTCATTGGCATAATTGTTTTTTTTCAAATTTCAATCTAATTACCAATTTAATGTTTGTTGTTTTTGGTGCTAAACAGAACTTTGAGAAAACAGTAGCCACCGCTTTGGAGAAGGTGAATTTGAAATATGATATCCACATGATAATTTGTGAAAAAAATATTTTTCAACGTTGGATAACTATAATGGACATGTACCTTATGGGGCATCTGAAGAAAAATAAAAGAGAATTCAAGCCTATTTCCAAAGACAATATAGATTGTGAAAGTAAAACAAATCAGAGGACTCAGGTAGAAAACACGTCCACCCTTGCAACTACCATGTTTAGATGCATCCAAGGCCTTACTGATGCATATGTGATGGCAATTTAGGACATGATTTTGAAGGGTAAGATCTTATTGAAAAAGGATAGATATTACAAAGGACATAAAGACATGGAAGAGGTGGCCCTTAATTGCAAATATATTCGGA
This sequence comes from Diphasiastrum complanatum, assembly GCA_029204225.1. NCBI lineage: Eukaryota > Viridiplantae > Streptophyta > Lycopodiopsida > Lycopodiales > Lycopodiaceae > Diphasiastrum > Diphasiastrum complanatum. The sequence goes on from CM055108.1 coordinate 14,500,371, forward strand.
CGTTGCAGGATGGAATCATAACTTTTATGCGAACTCTAAGTGGAGATACTACCATAAACTATGAAGGCATAAAAGATAAATATGGGATATCAAAACATAGTTTCGATAATATGTTTAGTTGGTCTAAAGAGTGGCTAAAAACGAGCATCAACAAATCCAAGAAAAAAGTTGAACTACCTACTCCAGTACAAAACGAGTTGCGAATGGCATTCGGAAGGATTAGTGGCATCAAAACAGATGTTTTTACTTTGCCATGGAAAATAGTTAATGCTGGCTTGGAAGCATAGACAATTATTGAGATTGTGTCTACCATTGGAGTTGATAACGAGATAGGATTGGTCATATTGGACACGACTGCAAGGAAGGATGCGTGGAGTATAGAAGGGTATAGAAGAATATTTGACTGCATTGCAAATGTGCATGTAGGAAATTCATATATTTTTGTTGCTCTCGTAGATTATGAAAATTTTTTTGGTCAGCTGATGAAAGTTTTAAAAGATATTCAGGGGACAGTGGACTTACATTATGGATCGTATACAAAAGAAACTGACAAGAGCAAAAAGGTGATAAAAGGACATGACCTTGCGGTGGTTGTTGCTCGCATTTCAAAGTTGGACAAAAATGAAGATTTTGAAGGGCTAATTATAGAATCACAACCTGATATTTGCTTTCGGGAGAGCTCAAATGCAATTGAGAACCAAGATTCCAAACTACAGGGAGATGAAGTTTTGAGCAAAAAATCTAAAAGTTTTTTTAATTGCTCCAATAAGTTATGAGATTTGTGGTTTCAAAGGAGACAACATAAGTGTTTTTCCTAAAAATTGCATGTTTTTTTAGAGACATTGTTGCTGCATTTTGCCACCATGGAAAAATTGTAGTTGATGCATACATAGGAGGGTACACCATGAGAGAAGCCTTGCAACAAAATATGCAAACAATCGTCTTGGCGTGCAACAATGAAGATAAATGTTTATTGGAGGCTTATTGCTCAACTATGGTGACTATGATACCCAATTTAGCCAAAAACATGAAGGCCATTAATGATGGAAGAAAAAATGTAGACCATCAACAATCGGGTGATAAGGTGACCAGTTCCTCAATTGCACCTGCGAGTCTTTTAGAAAACATAAATTTGGATGATATTCAACAAACACAAGAAGATGACGAAGAAAATACTTTCATAAAAAGTATTCCAGACCATGAACTCCTGCTTACAGGTTTTCAAGAAGAACAAATGCCACCAAATGACGAGAGTGCACATCTTGATGGTACGAGAGAAAAAGAGCATGTTGAGGATTCTATCGCCACAACAGTTAAACACTTTGGTATTTAGAAAAAAGTTTTGTACAAACTTTTAAATTAAGAGTAAAGTGATATGTTTCACAAGAGACATTTTTTACAAACGTAATTTGGAATTTGTTTTTTAATTTAGATTTTGTGATGATTTTTCTTTTTATAAATTAAAAACAATATTTTGAATTCAAATATTATTTTGTTCATGTTGTACAGCTAGTTTGAAGACAATAAATTTTGAAGAATATATGCCATCAAATAACGAGAGTGCGCATCTTGATGGTAGGAAAAGAATATAACATAATATGGACTTTAGTAAGAGAAAAGCTTAATAATGCGGTACTTAGGACATGTCAATTTCAGTACCAAATTTGAAAACCTGATCTACAATTATGCATGTCACGAGAAAAGCACTTCTGACAAGCATGTTGTGAATTTTTTTTTTTACAATTTTGCCATAATCTTTCTTTAAGATAATTATAAAACAATATTATTAATTGAATTGTTTCGTTACTTTTGTTGTACAGTTGATTTGATGACAATGAATTTCATAGACGAGTTTCAATCTCCAGAAAAACAACAAGAGAAAAGTTTGTATTAACTAATGCATTTAAGTTTGTATATATATTTTTTACTTTATGCAAATGATATTTTTAGTTCAAGTTAATTTTGTCATTGGATATTTATGTGCCGGCTAACATGAATGTACATTTCTTTTACTATAAGAGTGTTTTTTGATTAGTTAATTTTTTTTTTCTCTTTCAGGTGGTAAAGCCATCTAGACGTATTGAAGATGGCATTTTTATTATTTTAGACCTAGATGACATTCTCATGAAAAGATGCGATACTGGTCCACAATGCTCAAGGGATAGGAAATGGCAATTAAAATAGACCAAATTGCGACACGGGTGGTTGGAATTTCTTAAAAATATTTTGTCAAAATTTAAGATTGGCATTTGGTCCTCTATGGACTATGAAACTGTGCTAAGTATCTGCTCTTTCATGGAAAGGGAGGCATGTCAAAAGCTTCCATTTTTCATGTTGTGGAGCCTAGAAAATTGCTACCAACATTCAAGTATAATGTGTCTCGAGAAGCCTTTTGTAGCTGCTAATTTACCCTTATTCTATATATGGCGTCATTTTTATCCTAGACTCAACAAACACAACACGGTGCTTATAGATTATTCACCATACAAATCATGCATGAATAGTCCATTGAATTGTATATTTCCAGAGGCATATACTTCGTTTTCCGACAACAACTATCTTAATGATGTCCTGTGGCCATACTTAGAACAAATGAAAGAAGCTCCAAACATTGAGAGCTATGTAAAGTCACATTTCATTGGACAAGAAGCGGTTACTACTAGTCACCCATACTACAATATGCTTAGAGAAGTGATAAAAGTTCCTTAGGACTTCTCGAAATCAAATTTTTTTTCCAAGGAACAAAAACTGCATCCGGTTGGAGGAATGGCTATTGGAATGGCTCAAAAGCAGACTTCACTATACGAGGAGTTGGAATTAGAACAAGTGGAGCTTCTTTATGCTCTTATGCAGAAATCTAAGCCATGGAAGCTTTCAAGGGGAGAAGTATTTGCTATTTGTGTACATCTTGGGCTACAACAAGATAACTTTGGTGAACATGCAATGAGAGCGTACATAATAAATTTGGTGGATAGACTCAAGCAAGAAAGAGCAATACTATATCAATTAATTTATTTGTTTTACCGTTTTGGTACATGACATTCACATAAAAAGATACTTGTTGTATAACTTCTATTGATCGCTTTTACATTTCTTACAATTTAGATAGTCATGAATATCTAACCAAAATAGTATGCACTATGATATAAGTTTTTTGAACAACATTCAATGATATTTGGATGGATCTATGTTAACATTATATAATGTCTAGAAATAAGTTATGCTTGTGTTGACGTGAATGCTATCACCTACAATTGATATGTCTAGTATGTATAAATAAAATAGAGGTTTTTATATTTTCAAAAAATTGTTCGTTATGATTACATGAAAATATAATTAAACAATTGAAAGGACATGATTCAAGATAAAGTAATTTCTAAATAGAATATTTAGTTCAGCAAAAACAAAAATGCAATTCAAACATGTTGTCAAATTTTTTTTTGAAATGCCTTATAATGTTGCATATGAAAAACATAAGTTCATCATTCTATATGGACATTTTGCAGGTACCAAAGTTAAAAAAAAAAAAAATCAAAATTTATCGAATCAAAATATTTCATTTTTTGTACTGACACCATATTTAAAATAAATTTATTTTCAAAAGACCTATTTAGTTCTGTAAAAAAGCTTCCAATAAAAGCATGTTCTCAACAATAAGAACTTGAAATGCCTTACATAGTTACGACCTATAATATCTATTCATGATTCTATAATAGCATTTAGCAGCTTCCAAAGTACTAAAAAAAAATCAATATTTATCAAAGTAAAATATCTTCCTTAAAAAATGAGACTTGCAAGAGTCTCAAATTTCCTAAAACTGTCTTTATATATAATACTTTAAGAAACGTGGTCTCAAAACCTCCCGCCACGGCTGGAGGTTCTGAATTTTTTTTTATTACATATGTATATATAAAATCAAAAGGATATATATATATATAAGATACAATTATAGATTTTTTGTTACAGATACAATTATATATATGTGGTATATACAAATATATCACTAATATATATATATATATATATATATATATATATATATATATATATATATATATATATATATATATATATATATATAATTTAAGAATCGTGGCCTCAGAACCTCCCACCGTGGCGGGAGGTTTTGAATTTTTTTAATTATATATGTATATATATTTTTTATATATGTATCAGATGCTTTAGAACCTCCTGTTGTAAAATTTTTTGATCAGAGGTATCAGATAGTTTTAGTTTTTGGACAAATGAATTTATCTAAGGCAGAAACTGCATTTCAACAAAACAACAACCGCATCACAAAGGACCAACATGCGGTTCATAATATTCCAAACCGTAACGAAAACCTACAAAACCACAATTTCAAGCTTGCGATGACTAACGGGTCACTGGACCGTAGATAACCACAACCGTAGTTCATGCGGTTCTAGCAGGAGGTTCTGAATATTTTTCATAAAAAAAAAAAATACTCAGAACCTCCCGTTGTGGTCCCTCTGTGGTCCTCTGCAGTTCCTAATGCGGTTCCTAATGTGGTCTCTTTGCGGTCCTCTGAGGTTCCTCTAAGGTCCTATGCGACCCTCTACGGTCCCTCTGCGGTCCCTAATGCGGTCTCTCTATGGTCCTCTCACCGCGGCGGGAGGTTCTCAGTTTTTTTAGACAAAAAATGAAACACTCTGAATTTTTTTAAAACAAAAAATGAAACACTGAATACCTCCTGCCGCAACGGAAGGACCGCAGAGGACTACAAAGGGACTGCATTAGGGACCGTAGAGGGTCGCATAGGACCTTACGGTTTCTTAATTATGTAACAATGATAACTATTGAGATGGGGAGGGGGTTTATCTATCTTTGTGGATAGATCTTCATTTGCTTATGGGATTTATGAACTGCCACATGTCAACGACGTGTTGAACTCATAAAAAAACAAATGTGATTGATTTTGGCTTTTTTGGAAAGCCATCTTGTTGTAATTGTGGCTCTTTAGCCACAATTCTTGGAAATGGACGATTTTAGAATCTGTATATACTCATGAGTTCTATCATGCTTCCAAAAATACTTATGGGATAATTGTTGTCTTTTTATTGTGCTCTCCTCTCCTTGTTTTTTGACAAACATATATAATTAAAAATTGCACACAAACATAAAGACATAAATAACTTTTAAAAACAGAAAAGTGAAAATTAGTAGAATTAAATGATGAATAAACGTCTACTAAACAAAAATTATAAATATATAAAACCCAAAAATAAATAAAAGAATAAACAAATTACAAGAATAAACAAATTGAAAGAAATTAAAAAAATATACAAATAGCATCACATAATCATAACATTAATAGATTAAATATTCAAAAAAGTGAATAAAATATAAAATATTAAATAACTTTAATAATACAAAAAAAACTGAATATAATCAAAATAATTATAAAATAACCAGAAAAATATATCAATAAAAAAATATATAGCCATTAACAAATCATCAAAAAAATTGAATATATCTATTAATAAATCATAAAAACTTAATAAATTGATTATTCACTAAAATATTAAAATAAACCTATAAATAAGTAAAATACAAAATAGCACAATAAATTAGATTTATAAAAATGGAATACAACAAAATTAACTCTCAAAATAAGTGTTTCAATAATATAATTTAATAATAAAATCACAAAAAAATATAAACAAATACAATAAAATAAAAAAATCAATGAAAGTATAAAACATATTAAGAAATTAATTAAAAAATAGTTACTATCTTAAAAAATAATCAAAAATAAAATCTATAAAACTAAGAAAAAAACAAAAACTTTAAAAGAGTAATGAAAAACAATAATACAAGCTACAAGAAAAAAAAGCCTTGAAGGTCAAGATCTAAGTGCCTTGGACTAAGGACTAATCGCCTATGGATATGGCATTGGTTCAAGGGCAAAGAGTCAAGGGCTAAGGGCTAATTACCGACAATCAAGGGCTAAGGGCCAGCAGCTAAGAACTAAGCTCCAACGGCTAAGGGTCAAGGTCTAGGGACAAAGGGTCGAGGGCCAACAGGTAAGGGTCAAGGTCATGGTCTAAGGACCATGGGCCAACTGGCATAGGACTGAGGGTCGAGACCCAATGGCCAAGAACTAAGGGCCAAGAGGCAAGGGCTAAGGGCCAATTGCCGACTACCGAGGGCTAAGTGTCAACGACTAAGAACTTACGGCCACCAGCTAAGGGTAAAGGTCTAAGGACCACAATCTGTAGTAGAATACCATCCACTAGATCCAGTAAATTCTCCACAAGTAAACCAAATTATCTGGTGAGAATATATGTGAGATCCATAGACTCTCAATAAAATACTAGAGTAAAGTGATCCAAATTTTCAAAACAACTCTTTGAATTCTTAACTGAATTAATAAATCAAGAATTACTCATCATACTTAAGAATCATCACAATTCTTTATAATCCTCTGATAATAATTAACTATACATTTATGATTCATCAATCATAAATATGTAGATCTTTATGATTCGTTAATCAAAACTCTCTAGAATCCAAAACCATACTTAATCATTCAAGGAGATTGTAGTATCTGTCCAACATAACTCAAAAACCAATAAGAATCATTCTAAAATCTTTCCCATTAGAAAAATACTGGATTTTAAGAAAATTATCCTAATCAGATTCTTTAGCAGAAGTGCAAGATATTCCCGTTCTATAGGCCACTTGTAATTAAAGATAGAAAGCATACCAAAATGGTAATTGCAATCACCTTCAACCACCGAAATTTTAGATTACTGTCTAGAATCAAATCTAGATACCCAAAGTCCTACTGAATACAAATTTAGTTGTTATTCTCAAAATCATTATGATTTGCTATCCAATTGAGCTCTCTACGATACAATTCACTAATAAACTGAGTGTATTTCTTAGCTAAGGAATGCTCTATACCAAGAATAATGTATAACCAATGGACATAATTTTAACTGATGAATCTTGATGATTCACTAATCATGCGTCTTACAAGCAATATAACTTAAAAACTATCAATCTCTTGTGAATCCTTTTCACGTTGATCATTTTATCAATTAACTTCATCTAGGAATAACCAATTACTCAAGTTAATTGCCAATGATTCGGATTTCTTGAATGTTTAGGTGCAAAACTCAATGGTACTAGTAAAACACCACATCTCGAATCTTATCCAAATTATTTATAAGTTAACCAATAAATCTTCCATAGAAAGGTCCATTAACTCTACAAGTATCTATTCCAACAATACTTGAACATATGTCTATGTTTACCGACTAGTTTAAGTGAACAAAATAAACCCAGTAACTAGGAATACACAGTAGATTCATACAGATTAATCACACACATGTGTGAATAATCTCACTATGACCCAATACATAAACTCATTTTTTTCTAGCAGATTTCTCCAAAATCCACATATGCTACTCACATATCTCACTAAGAATCTTGTAACTCAGCTACTAAAGAGTTTCTATTTCTCATGAGTAAATAACGTATCCGACTCTGAGACGAATAACATATTCACTCTCACCAGTTTTCCAACCAAGCTTACCTCTAATAATATAATTTCTTTCTCTTAATCAACCTTCCCTGATACTAGCACTCGAACTCAGATTAGGTTGATCTAATACAGACATCTCAAACTTAATCAAACTTACTCCAAATCAAGGGCTCACTAGCTAAGGACTGAGGGCCAACTAGTTAAAAAGACTGACTCGGGCCAACTAGCTAAGAACTGAGGGCCAACTAGCTAAGTACTAGTGGTCGAGGGCCAACATCTAAGGGCTAAGACTAAGGGCCAACTGGTTGAGAGGTAAGGGCTAAGGGCCTACATATTAGGGCCAACAGCTAAGGGTCAAGGTCTAAGGATTGAGGGCCAACTAGCCAAGGGACCAGGGCCAATGTCTACGGGCTAAGACTAAGGGCCAACTGGCTAAGGGCCGAGATATAAGGGCTTAGGTCCAATTGCTAAGGGTTAAGTGCCAAGTTCTAAGGACTAAGGGCTAACGGCCAAGGAATATAGTCCAATGGTTGAGGACCAAGTGGCAAGGGGTAAGGGCCAAACTTTAAGGACCAATGGCGAAAGGCTAAGGAAGATCCACTAATATATTATAGAGATATTTAAATTACGTAAAACTATTTCAAGATAATTTCAAACAATTTCAAAACCTAGGTATATTTATCCAGCTATATACATGGTGTGTTATAAATTTACATCTATGTATGTATGTATGTTCTAATGTATGTTGATATCATAATTTCTCTTTGTGTGTGTAGGGCTTGCAATGAAAAATGATCGTGAGAAAAATGTCCGTGTTGTCTTGCTATTTCAAAAAGAAGTCATTGCATTCGGTCAAATTTTGAACCAAGCCAGATGTGTTTCTTTTGTGAAATTGGCACAAAAAAATGCATGGTGAGTATATCGAAAGTGCTCAAGATGGATTGTCCATTGCCATACCCACAAACGGGTATCACTCATCTTGCAGACATTTATGATAATTTGTTGGACTTAATGCAAACAGATTATTGTGGGACAACAATGACGTGGTGAAGATTGACGATCTTGCAGTCTTGGCATGTCATATTTATAACAACAATGATATTATTGATTGTATGGATTTTTATGGAAATATAGTTTGTTCAGCTAGCTTCAAAGGTTACTACAATTTTGACAAAAATCAGTTGTTTGCCACTATAAAGTTAATATCAGTAACAAATGAAGGAACCATTCAAAATGCCATGGCAGATGATGAAGTCCTATTTTACTCACCGAATAAATCGATGATATGGTGTGTATCGAAACTTTCTTTACATGCTACGAATTCTAGGCACGTATCATTCGACGAGACAACAAATGAGTATTACACTTATTATGATTGCAATTACAACAAAATATCAATATGTATGCAATGTACGACTACCTTCAATCATGACAAGAGGCCCATTTTCCTAGCTATCTTGTTCAATCTTGGATCAAAAGAGATCAAAAGGACATTGATTGGGTCTGACCTGGTACTGTACGGAATCAGATTCTCAGACACATGTGAGGAACATCCAATTTCAGTTTGGAAGTTCTCTCTCATGCTTGATCCATTTATCTTGCTTGATAGCTTGTTTTGAAGTATTTTTGTCTAGTTTATGATGCAATCAGTTTCATTCCATTTGGTTGAGCCAATCAAAAGCTATAAGCTTTTGAAGAGGGTTAGGTAGGGCACCTAGACCTGGGTGGACACATTTGGTTTGGTCAAGAGATTGCTTGGTTGATCCAAAATCACAGTTGTATGCTTGCCAATCTCATCTATATGTGATCTAGGCATTGTTTTGAGATCTTAGCCATTTTGTTTCATGCAATATCATTGCATTTGAGTCAAATTTGGTTTCTTAGAGCACTTCACACGTTCTAAGAGTGTTTGATCCTAACTTTGCCTATACTCCATCATTTGATGTGAAATAGATCTTGTTTTAGAGAGATTTGTGTAGCTAGTGAGAATCAATTCACAAATAGCTGCAAGATCTTTCATAGGAGGAGATAGTACTCTATTATTGGATCCTATTGAGAGTGTGTAGCAACATTTATTGTTCATCATTTGAGTTTTCTTCACTTCAAATGTCTTCAATGGGTTCATCCTTGTTGGAACCAAGTGAAAGATTGACCACTTCAAATTATTCAATTTGGAAAATGAGGATGGAGTCCATCTTGATCCTTCAAGACGTGATGGACATAGTTCTTGGCCTTGAAGAAGCACCACAAGTTCTTCAAGAGGTTCAAAAATACAAAAAGAGAGCTAGGATGGCCCTCCACTACATTAAGATGAATGTCTCTAATGAGATATTGAGGGAGATAGGTACTTGTACAACAGCCAAAGAAGCTTGGGATTGTCTCAAGACTATCTATGAGGCTAAGAATACCTCTAGGCTTCTCACTCTTAGGAATCAAATCTTTCAAAGTAGCCATAAGAGTGATGAGAGTGCATCTAGTTATGTTTTGAGAGTAAAAGATATTCATAGAGAACTTGCTTGTATTGGTGATTCCATCAATCAAAATGAGCTAGTTCAAGTCATTCTCAATGGCTTGAGAAGTGAATTTGATAACCTTGTCCAATCCTATGCCATTAAGGAGGAGCTACCAAGTTTGGAGGCTCTCCAAAGTGTGCTAATTTTGGAAGAATCAAGACAAGAGTACAAGCTCTTGAGGATGGACAAGCTTTCTCTCACTCATAATGATGGCAAAGCTCTCTTTGCCAAGGATAAGCACAAAGGGAGGAGCAAGAACCAACATCAACAATCCTCAAGCAAGGACAAAGTCAAATCCAAAGAGAAAGATGAGGAGGAAGATGATTCCACTAATGCTTCATCATCCAAGCTCAAGAAGAAGAAGATCAAGTGCTTTTATTGTGGAAAGAAAGGTCATTATGCCACCAATTGCTTCAAGAAGAAGAATCAACTCAAGCAAGCCAACATTACCAATGAGAAGGAAGACACTATTGCAAGTGATGGAGAGGGATCTCTTATGGTCTCTAGTTTCTCATCTACTCCTTTCAAGAAGGACGGTCTATGGTATATTGATAGTGGAGCCTCTTCACAGATGTGTAGCTCCAAGGACTCTTTCTCTTCTATTGCACCTTATGATAAAGTCAAGAAATCAATATACATTGCAAATGATTTTGAATGTCCTATTGAAGGCATAGAGAACATTCCCTTGAAGCTTGCATCCTCTAAAGTTCTTTCTCTCTCTAAAGTTCTTTATGTACCTAAGCTTACCAAGAATCTTATTAGTGTTGGCCAATTGCTTGATAATGGCCTTGATGTAAAATTCAATGTTGATACTTGCACTATCAAGAAGAATGATGAGGTACTTGCATTAGGATCTAGATTTGGTGGCATCTATAAACTAGATCCAAATGAGTATGTGAATGCTTGTAATGTTGCTCTTGTGAACAAGCTCTCTATGGAGGAATTATGGCATAGGAGGTTGGGACATCCCAACTACAAATCCATGCTCTCTATGATCAAAGAAGCCAAAGCTATTGGCTTGCCAAAGTCACTCTCCAAGAAGATCAAGCCTTGTGAGGCTTGTGCTATTGCTAAATCTCACAAAAAGCCATTTACAAGATCTTCTATCAAAAGCAAGCATCCTTTGGAGTTAATCCACTCGGATGTGCATTTCTCATCAACTACAAGCAAGGGAGGAGCCACTTGTTTTGTTACTTTCATTGATGATTACACAAGATTCACTTGGATATATCTTCTTGCTTCTAAATCTATGGTGTTTGATCATTTTCTTATTTTCATAGCTTATGTAGAGAAGCAATTATCATTCAAGATTAAAGCTCTTAGAAGTGATGGAGGTGGTGAATATATCTCCAATAAATTTTGGGATTTTTGTGAGCTTGAAGGCATCAAAAGAGAGTTCTCTTGTGCTTACTCTCCATCTCAAAATGGAGCGGCCGAGAGAAAGAATAGATCTCTATGTGAATGTGCAAAATCTATGAGAATTGAGGCATCTTTGCCCAAAGATTTTTGGGGAGAAGCCATTAATTGTGCAAATTATCTTTGCAATAGGCTCCCACATATAGCTCTTGGAGGAAAGTCACCATATGAAATCTTATTTTTGAAGAAGCCTAAGGTTGATCACCTTAGAGTTTTTGGATGCTTATGCTTTGTCCATATTCCCTTGGAAACAAGGAAGAAAGAAGATCCTAGTGCATGCAAAGGGATCATGGTTGGATACTCATCCACCAAGAAGGCCTATAGAGTTTTTATACTCTCTACTTCTCAAGCTATTGAAAGTAGAGATGTTGTCTTTCATGAAGATCAACACTCATCTTTTGAAGAGGCCGAGATCAAGAAATCTATGGATGCATCATCAATTATTGATTTTGAAGACAATCATGATGTGATGGGGTCGAGATTTGAAGAAGACTCTCCTCGAATTTTTTCACCAAGAAGATCCATGAGAGATAGATCCGAGCCTAAAAGGCTCTCAATTGTTGACAAAGGAAAACAAGTGGATCTTGATTCCACTAATTATGTTTTTTATGTTTCTCATGAAGATCCAAAGCATGTACAAGAGGCACTCAATACCAAGGGTGAAAGATCCTTTGAGGACATCACACTTTTTAAAAGTCTTGTAGGATCCTTGATTTGGCTTACCATTACTAGGCCCGATCTAAGTTTTTGTGTGCACAAATTGAGTCAATTTATGCAAGATCCTAAGATCCATCATTGGAAGATGGCCAAGAGGATTCTTAGATATGTATCTTCATCTTGTGATTATGGTCTACTCTATAAAAGTGAAGATCTATCCATTATTGACTACTCGGATTTGGACTTTGCAAGTGACAAGATGGATCAAAGTCTATAAGTGCATACACTATCTTTCTTGGAGGCAATCTAATATCTTGTCTTTCCAAAAAGCAAGATACTATATCTCTCTCTTCATGTGAGGCCGAGTACAAAGCACTCACTACAACTAACATAGAAGTGCTTTGGATCAAGAGGTTATTAATGAAGCTAAAGTGCATCAAGGAGGATGATCTACCAATGATCAAGTGTGATAACATCTCGGCCCAAGCTCTTGCCAATAATCCCATATTTCATGCTAGAAGCAAGCACATAGAAGTGGCACACCATTTTGTGAGAGAAAAGCTTATTGGAGGAGAAATCTATTTGGAGCACGTCAACTCGTCCTCTTGTATTTCCGATCTACTCACCAAGCCTTTGAGCAAAAGTGCTTTCATCAAGCATAGATCTAATCTTGGAGTTATATCAAGATCAATGCTCAAATCTTCATAGATAGTTTTTTAGGAGGAGTGTGAAAAATTGAAAAGGATTATCTATGTTAGATATAGGGGTCTTATGTTTTTTACATCAAGCATCTAGGTGTAGGATGTTGATAGGAATAAATTTGGCATAGATGACAAATTATGCATTTCCACTTGTAATGCCACTATTGAGCCAAAATAGAGTAAGAGGCTAAACACGTGCCAATTAGAGTGTAGACAAGTGTAAAGCTTTTGTTTGATGAATTCGAAGAGGTCCAATAGGATTTAGAGGTGGAACCTTGTGAGGTCCAATAGGAAATTGAGGTGTGCTTGAATATAGTCCAATAGAATTAAGAGGTGCATGGATCAATGGTCCAATAGGATTAAGAGGTGACAAAGTATGGTCCAATCATAGTTAAGCGTAGTCGTAGCTCGTGGATCTACTAGTATCATTGTACTTCTCATTTTGAAGCTAATTGATTTGGTGATTTTATGGATTTTGTGAGTTATTGGATTTCTAGTTTTCTCTCTCTACCTGAGAGCTCATGATGCTTTTTCTCTCTCTACCCGAGGAGAGCAGCTTGTTTTTACTTAGATTATGTTTTGAATACTTCCCACACGTGTGAGTGAGAGTTGGAAGTGATTGAATGCATGTAGTAGTGTGTTTTTGCCATAGGATCTAAGATTGATCTTGAATCTCAATCTAGTCTTGATCTTGGTGCATCTACACACCTTAGGAGATCACAAGTACATGTTGTGGAAAATCCACACGTGTGAATTTAACAGATCGTATTCAAGACACACCCAAAGCCAGTGCTACCAATCTTACAACCACTAGCTGTTTGCACGCGAATTGAAGGTCTTCTTCAATTCAATCCATCAGTTATTCTTACTGATCTTTGTTATGAGCTGATTCACAACTTGGGAAAAACAGGAGAAGGACATATTTTCACAACTGTCTGCAATCAAGAGATTATAATCACAAAGGGTTTTACTCTCATGCCTTAGGATTGCCTATGGAAGGCAGTATGCCAGTTACCAAACCAGTTGTCATTGTGAAGAGTGGAGTTTTTCAAGAAGGAGCTTATCTTGAGAAACGCGGATACAAACTCTCTTACATTAGAGACCCCAATCTCAAGAGCTTCTTACAATTTACTCTTGCTTCTATCTTTCTACAGGAGCAAGAGTACACAATTTCAAATACCAATATGGGATACCTGTTGAGAGACTTAAATGGAGAGTAGATGCCTTTGGATAAATTGCTTTTAAGCAATTCTGTAAATTAATAAAAGTAAATCAGTTCTCCAGACTGGGTCAGCAGATGGGCATCTTATGCATGCATGCAAGTGTGCTGAAAGTGCAGGAGGATATCAAGATTGCATTAGTATTATCAGGGTCAGCGCCATCAATTGAGGTGGAATCCCAAATGCAGACATCAAAAGCAACCACCGCAGCAGCCACAACATCATCATCAAGTCAAGGGAGCTTGGTGAGGATGTTTTCGCCATTGTCCCAATGTTCACCATTGACCAGCCTAGAAGGAAATAAGGACGTGGAAGAAGAGGCAGAGAACATTGCTGATCAAGAGCAAAATTAGGCTGAAATACCACAAGAACCAGAACCACAAGGAGCATAGCAGCTTTCTGAGGACTAGCAGGGTAGCGAAAGCGACGTCGAGGAACCAATCCTCGATGCCGAGTTATATCAATAGGTTTTTGGGACACTACTGCTAGATACTCGGGAATCTATACAACACCTTGCCAGCTTGGAAAAGATATCCAGGAAGCTGGGGTCCAAGTATGAAAGAGTCCAAGCAGAACTCACCCAAACAGATGCAGAGTTGAGTGAAACCAAGGCTCAGCTGGCCTATAAAAATGAGGAGCTCAAAGAAGCCAATGCAGAGCTGAATAGGAAAGAAACAGAACTGGAAGAAACAAAAGGAAGGCAAGATGCCACACTTGAAGTGTTGGAAGAGATGCATGAGAGTCCAACACTTTCTAAAATGAGAACATCCTTCTCAAACAACAACTTCAGACCCTATAGGCTTCCTTGCAGGAAGAAAGACGAGCACAAGCCACTCTTCAAAGTAGCAATGCGGAACTGAACAATGAGCTCAGTAGTGCTCAGAAATCAATTGCCCAACTGCAAAATTTTGTAGAGATGTTAAAAAAAGATAATCAGATATACAAAAAATAGGCCGAAGTGGCAATACTCTGGCAAATTAGCGCCGAAGTCACACTCGGTGCCTGTGTATGTCATGGCAGGTACCGAATTGATCCAGTAGCATGGAAGGGAATCCAGGAGCAGATGATCCAGGACCTTCCAAATGCAATATCTACAACCCTAGATGATTGCCTATGAGAAGCTGAAGGAAGAACTAGAAGAGGCCAGATTCCAATTAGGCCAAATGCAGATCTTTGATGTGGAAGAACCTGGACAAGGACAAGATTAGGAGATGCAAATAGATGAGCTAGCATCAGTAATGTCAGAAAAGGCCATCCAAACAGATATCAGCTGCAGCCAAGTCTAGAAAAATCAAGAAAAACAGACTGAAATCATGGAGGCTACAGAGGTACAAACTGCTGAGGACCAACCTAGGGCGTTAAGCGTCATTCCATACCAAGCCCAGGCGTCACAAGTGCAGTAGTTACGAAGAAAAACAAGATTGTCTACTCACTACTAAGGTCAGAATTTCAGACATGAACTAACATTTTTTATCCCACCTTTTTGTAGTCAAGAACTCCAATGGAGGATGGATTACCTTTTTGTACCTAAACTTTTTGGTTACACAAAGGAACAATGGGAAAACCTTGGACCTTTTCTAACATAAATACTTTATGGTCTAGACTAACTGTACATCAAAAAGAAATCCTCACCCTTGCCATTGTTCAGAACAAGTTCAATGTGCAAGCTAACTATATTCATGTGATCGCAGGATCCTTGTATATATATATCTTAGAATACCTAAGGACATTTGAGAATAACATTTTTCCAGCATTGGATGAGTACCTAAATAATTTAGAATCAATTAATTTTTTTGATGTGAAAGAAGTTGTTACCAGCTCTAAATTTGTTTCTTCTCGAGTTACTCACCAATTACTATTCCCTAATCTGTGGGAAATCTACACAGATTGGGAAGCTAACTACTCTCGTTATTTGGAGGAAGTAAAAACAAATAATATACTTTGCTCCACTAACCCAATAACTAGACCATACTATACGTACAACCATGTAAATATTGCTTCACTCATTTCTTATGCCCTCCTATCTGTTCAACAACTGTATATTAAAGCAAAATTTTTCGACTATACATATGCTGCACTTTCACTAATTGTCCCTTCTGTCAAGATGTCTGAAATCCTGACCGAGGATAGTTGGTATACACATCTTGTAAATAATACATTAATTGATAACCTCCTTGCACCAATCGGCAATCAAGGAATGGGTGGTTATCCAAATTTATCATTTCAAGAAGACTATAACCAGAAGAATAACTATTTCCTGGCAACAAAAGGGCTGACATTGGAGCAGGAAAACGAAGAGAATGAAGCTCAAGCCAAGGCAATTTTTCACAGCAAGCCAGCTAGCCGAAAGTGGCAAAGAACGATGTAAATCAGATTGTTGGTGAGCCGCTGCACAGTTGAGGAAGGGGATATGTGGAGACTTATGATTTCACATTATCTGAGTTATGTCATATATTGTAAAAATTTTCAATTTCCATGTACGTAAAATGTGCTATAGTGCCTAAATACATGTAAAGGCCTATTTCACACTTTGTAAATTCATATTTTAAGAAGAAGTTGTGATGTTCTAAAGAGACGCAATAGAAGTCCAGAACTACCATTTAACAGTTCGTAAACGACATTGAGGTCGGTGATCATTCCTATAAGGTCGACACTTCGTGCCATTGTGATGACTCATTTCTACGTAGAGCTGAGTATCAATAGAGAGAAGAGCGAGTTCCTATAGCTTGAGCATTCTTTTCTTTCTGCTATCTTTCACAGAATTACTTCTTATCATATGTGAGAACACACTTTGTATGATCTGTGGATGATTGTGATACTGTTCTATTTGCGTCACACACATTTCTTAAATTATAGTGAATTTCAGCTACTCTAACATGGATTTTTAGACGACACCAGCAAGTAACAATTTTGACTAATGTGTGTAGGGTATTAGCCAAAGTTGTTAAGCATCATTTCTTAGCAGACCTTCTTTCATTTCTGAATGAGCTATGTGTTCAGATAACGAGATTGTTTGAGGTTCTGTTTTGCTTGCTTTCTGCGATAAAGACTAATTCTCTGTGTTTGATTAAGAAGAATCTTTAGCTAATGTGATCCTGCTTACTAAATCTAATTGCTAGTTGTTGCACTTTTCACTATTTCCTTGATGCCTGAAGAGCCTGAAAGATAAAGTAATCCTTACATTTACAGACCTTGACCAAAACATTTCATCATTGGTGTTCCTGGATGCCAATTTATCCAAATATCTTTGGATCACCAGTTATGTCGCTGTAGTATTCGTTGTGAACGGTTTATACATACCAGTTTGTTTACCATCATATATACATTTGCCATGCAAAAGATGAGATTATTCTCTCTCTTGGGGAACAATCAAACCTTTAATACTACATAATTCATCATTTTTGTGAAAATCTATAACTACTTGGCCACCACACTTACGTATTCAAGTTGACAACTGTTGGAGGGAAAATAAGAATAGGTTCATCTTTGGTCTTTGTTTTATGCTTGTGATGCATAACATATTTCAGACTGTTGAAATGGGATTTTTGATGGTCGGACACACGCATGAAGACATCGATCAAGTTTTTAGTGTAATCTCTAGGGCATTGAAATGTAGATCCATTTTTACTATGCCTGATATGTTAGGACGATTTGGCCAAACGGTAGGTGGTGGTCGTACTGAAAGTACTGAAGTAGAGTTGTTAGAACGAATGTTGGATTGGAAAGGATTCATAGGGCCATTTATTGTTCGTGGAAATGATGGTCTAGGAGGACACACCAATCCTCACTACTTTCATTTTCAAATGTTGAATGGCGAACCAACCATGTAGTGGAAGTATTGTTGCACTAATGGAGACTATACATGGAGTGAACCTTTCAGATTGTTGCACTCTTTGTCTTCAAAAGAGGAAGTGATCTTTTTGGCACCCACAAATGAGCTAGACAATGATGAGATGAAAGGATTGATATACTTTCATAAATATGGACAATATATGTGCAAGAAGTATCCAGAATACAAAGATAAAATTTCTCATCTGTGGATGAAACCACAAAAAAACATTAGAGAAACTTAGAGCCCGAAGAGGGCCTTTGAAAAAGATGCTTTTTTATTTTTTTTTCTTATTTTCATTGCCATGTGGACCAATTGAAACCTTGAAATCGAGGTTCTATGTAACATAGAATTTTTCAAATATAAATAAAATAAAAACTTTTAAAATATATTGTTATTTCATCGGGCAGCATGTGGAAATGCTATTGGTTAGTGAGGCCTGCCCTTCCAGCTCATCACTGTCCGAAAAGACCCAAAAATATTGAAAATGAATATGACAGATGGTTGAGAGGAGAAAATTGATGTACCATTGATGTATATGCATTGTCAAATCATGGTTAACAGGACTAACCAGAGTTAATTCGTGGCGCCAAATAGATTAGTGTTTCAAATTTTTGCCAACACATTTTCTCAAATTCATGGCTTTTTGACTACGCAAATTTTCAGATTCATAGTTCATTGTTTCAAATTTTTGCATGCGCATTACGAATGGCGCCATCAAGGAAGCCATGCTCCTCAATTGAGTCTATGCTTCTATTCAACGAGATAGATGATAATGGATTATGGATGCCAAGAAAATATTCAAAAAACTCTTGGGTTTTGATGCATCCATCATCAAGAGGAGCATTTTGAAAAAGAAAAAGGTCAAAACTATCATTTCGATCTTATTGGAAGGCCAAAATTTTGGATTTCAGAACATCATTAGAAGAAAAATCTATTTTTGAAATTCTAGTCTAACATGTATATATGCATTCAGAGATAAATGTGCAAGGATTCAACCATCAGGATCACAAAAAAAACAACTGTGAGTATTGATATTTTTTATACTTAGATTTTTGTCATCTATAAATATCTAATAATAAACTTGCCAATTTGATCATTTTTCTCTTGCAGATTTATACCCATCCAACATAATTGAATGGACTAGTGGATCTTTAGCAGGTGTGTTAGATGTTATTCACACTGATATTGGACAACTACAATATCGAGGTAGAACTGCAAAAGATCTAGTTGATAGTGGGATCTTTTTTTATAAATCAATATACATTCGTAATACAAAAGAAAATTCTGGACAAATAGTACCAATTCCATTACCTAGTTTTAAAAGTGATGAATGAATTGCACTAGATGTTTCAGAATCATTTCGTTGCAAGATATATAATGATGTAAAAAATTCATTAAAAATGAGCACGTGATAAAAAACAGTCAGATTGAGTTGGCTTTAGATTAGGTCCCAAATTTTGTGCCGAGCTGAAAGATAAAATCTCAGAAATTTTAGATGTAATAGTAGAAGCTGGAGTATCGTTTTTGCAGAATAGTATTAGTTCCGATTCCCATGGTATAGCTTTTGTTGTTAGTCCATTTTTCATGGGAGCGATAAAAGCAAAAGAAGCCAATTTTGAGAAGGCTGTATATTTTATCGAATCCAGTCCTGTGATAAAATTTTATTTGATTCCATATGAAAATAAGTAAGGATTGCTCTTTTGTTTTTGTTGCTTTAATCTGGATTGTTGCATGCTTCATTGCTTTAATAAGTAAGGAGTTCTTTTATCAATATGGATTTATTGATATTTGTATTTTGGTTGTTGCAGTCGGCATTGGAGCCTGAACATTCTTTCTATAAAGATAAATAAAGGGAAGACGCTTAAATGGTGAGACGTGGCGCTTGAGAGCAATATTGGGAGCGAAAACCAAAAATTTTGCCAAAAAAAAATGAAAATTTTGAAGTCTTATATATACGAAATTTTTGCACGTTTGAAAAGACGATCAAAGACATGTGTCGTCAGATCATTGGTCCACATGAAATGTCTGTACTGACATGATGACTCTATTATGAGGCCACGTAGGTTGGGACACGTGCACTAATCCCTTTTCAACACGTGTCATTCTCACATGTGACAGATGTCAGATCAATCATTCTGTGTACGATGTATTAATTTTGACCAATCACCCGTCGACATGTGTTCCTTTGTTACTCCTCCACACGTGCAATTTTTTTTTTATAAATAGCTCATTTTTTGTTCGAATTTTCACGCAAATTTACGATTTCTTGGCCGGATATCGATTTCAAGCGCGTCATTTGCACTGATTACCCTATGTTGACTAACTTGCAACTGGAACCGATACGGCCTCGTCCGGTATCGCATTCAAGCGCGCATTGCATCTCCTTTCTTTTGTGCTCTGTGTTCCTGTGCTCGGATCCGATACTCTACTTTGTAATATCTCTTTCGAGCGCACATTGCTTGGAGGTGCTTGCTTGACCTGCAGTTTGCGCCTAAGAGTGATATTTGGAATTTTACATTTGTTGTTTTTGTTTAAAATGTCTAGTTTTGATTCTAGTTTGTTTTTTTTTTTTCATGAATTTGGTATTACTGATATTTTGGAGTTTTCCAAATCTTTTTTTTCTCCTTTTCTTTTTATTCTTCCTTCTATAACTTTGGGCCATGGTGTGGAGGCATTTTCTGAAATATATCTTAGATTTAAGTCCCTACTCAGTACTCCGTTATTCAGATCTCAAAATAAGGACATGATTCATTATCAGGACCTGGTGGCACTCGACAAGCATATCTATAAAGCTAAGTTTGACAGAATGTTTACCAAGTTACATAATGATTTCAAGTTTGTAGATGAGTGCCCAATTCACAATAAAAAATATAGATTTGTTGATTTTCAGTTTGCTTTTGCTTTTTTTCTTTTGTTAAATATTTTTGACGATTCGGATGTTGTCCCTTCCACTTTTGAAGCTATTTCTTCTAGTGGTACAAAGTCTGAAAAGTCAAAGATTGTAGATATAAATATTTTATTATTGATACGAGTGTTAATTTAGATGATTGTTCAAATTTTGATCCTGCTCGAAATAGGGCATTGTTTATAGGCCCTAGAACACCCACTACTCTTTCTCCTTTTGATAAATCTTTGATCACTTTGCCTATTTATAATATAGATAATAATTTCTTTTTGACAATATCGGATATATCGGACCTTTTTGACTTCACTGAAGCTGAGACTCTATGCATTTTGAGCAAAGAGCTTGATGAATTTTCGGATATAATTGATTTTGATGCTGATGATTTTCTCCCTGGTGTTGACAATGTATATAATGATAAGTTTTATTCAGGGAAAGATTGTTTGAAAATGGCTGTGGGAGAAATGCGTAACAAAGAAGATGATCTACCTTCTGAGGAGGAGTTTCTCAGAATCCAAAGTCAACTTGGTTTTCCACAACCAGCTGTCTATTCACCAACAATATTGACATCGAAAGGTGGACATAATATTGATGGAGAGACAGTGAATAGGACAGACAAAGCCGAATGCGTAAATTTTTGTATCTTATCATGTACTAGTAGATTCGTTATGTCAGATTATATACTGGAGCTTACTTTAATTTTTATCATTTCAGGAAACAATTTTCCTTGATGATTTCGCAATTCGTCGAGAAGGGCAAAGATCTTCAGCTGGAGAATTTTCAAGAGATCATGCACTGGGGCACTATCTGAAGTTATTTAAGAATAATGAGATAAGTGTTGCCCATTCAAAGTTTCATCAACATGGTGAGACTATGATTATGGCAATGAAGGCACTGTCTCATTTTCTTGGAGGACATAATTTTAATTAGGTGCATAAAATAATTTTTGTAAAGAAAACCATTGCGATTAAAATTTTAGGATATGGACCAATGAATTTCATGCTCAGATCATCCCATTTTGCATTGTATGTTGCTTATGTTGATCTAAGTAAGCATGAAAACTATGAGCTGTTGGATCCATACGAAAGAAGAAAATTGTTGCATGATTCTAAGTTGTAACTTTCTTTGGAGAAAATATTGGAAGCAGAGTAGATACTGTTGAATTGTACTTTGTAAATTTTTTTATTTAATATAAAAAATTTAGTGTGTGTCTATAGCCTACTGGCTTGTATAAATTTGTATGGTTTTTGAAATTTTTTATAATTTGTCGATTTTGTATTATGACGAATTTGGATTCTTCTGTAAAACCATTGGAAAAGTTGCAGTATATAGCTGTTTTTTGTGCTAGTCCTGCCATGTTGTGTACTTTTATGAAATGCCGCTCTTGCTTGCCAATGAGATTTTGCCATTTCTTGTGATGACCATATGCTAAGACTTCCACTATTTCTTGCAAAGAATGTCGAATGATGTCATAATATGTGCTGCATGTCATAAAAACATAATCTAAATCAGTACCAAAAGTATCGAATCTAATTGCACATATTTGTCTATCGTAGTGTAAAATCAAAATCTTACCATATAATGTGTTATATGATCAGCTCCCCATGTTCTTTGAACTGCATCCGCAAATTCACTGGTTGTTTTCTGTATCATTTGTACAGCAGTATTTGAAAATTTATCTTTTCTCAAGTATTTCACCATGTTGTCTAACTTTTTCCAAACTTCTACTTTGTGTATACGAGTAGAACCTTGTTTTTTGAAATCTTGAGTTGCTGCAATAATTTCTTTCCAAACCGTGTATAGAACCTTGGATTGTTTGCCAGAATAATTTGATAAAAATCTTCGAGCTTTGGATCCTCCAATGCTCGGCTTGCATGGGAATATTTCCTGTTTTACCTGATAGCTTGTCATCTTTTTTTATTTTAACGTGGCCTCTATGTAAGCTTGCTTTGGACAACACATTCTCTAATCTGGAAATAGCTTCCTTCGTAGAGGCCTTTGGCTCGGAATTCCATGCAAACAAGATGTGAAAATATATTATTTTTTCTATAATACGCACCTCCGCATGCAATGTACAGATATGAACATTTCATAGAGGAATCGATAGTACAGGTTTTCAATTAGGATCTTCTCGATCTCTTGATATTCTTGTACTCCTTGTCATGTCTTTTGTTGTTTTCATGCGATACAAACAAGGGTGTTTAGAGTTAGCGCCATGAGATACATTGAACATACATTTTAATGTCTTCAGATCTTCTGCTAAATGTCATTCAATGTTGAAAGTGCCAATTCCAGGAATATTGAGTGGAACTCCCTCCATGTGATTTTTTATGGTGGCAGGATATGATGTTCTATTAAATATCCATGACAGAATGTCATGGCCTTCTTTCATCACCTATAAGAGAATACAAAAACGTGATTAGCCTCATAATATCAACAAAGAGAAGATTTTCCAAATGAAAGCCATATTCAAATGATTATCCCTATTTATTATACGAAGGAACTGCTAAACCTGAAATGCTACCAACCACCAGATATCATTTTCTAATTGAACACTGAGGCCTTCTGAGTCTTCTGAATTTGAAAGTGCTCCATTCATGATCATGAGACTGACTCTTTCCATTTTTTGTCCTTTTATAATTTTAGACTCATCTAACTTGAGAACACCTATCAACTTGTTATTGACATTCTCATTTGTAATACCATAAAAATTTATGTTAATAACTGATTAATTTCAATAAGAGGCAATTCAAATTTTTCATATTTGATGTCCAATGGTTCAAAGTTATTTGCAATGGTCCCAATGCAATTGTCAGGAAAGATGAGAGTGGTTATTCTACCATTGCCTCTACCAAGCTTTGGACAAATATCAAAGCAATACATTTTTTTTTCCTCAATAATGTGAGCAAGTACATTTCTTCTATGTCTTCAAGATATCTATGCTCTTTTGTTGTCAATCAATCGATTTTCAATGTACTGCAAAAGGTGTATATTGTGTATAGTAATACCCAAGCAACTGTAACATATCTATGGATACTAACTATGAGTCAACATTTATGGTAACATCAATCAATTACAGGTGGTCTTTCACCCCGATCCTTCAAATTCCAGATGGTGGTACGTGATTCAAGTCGCTCCTCAAAGTAAAAGAATTTTTGAAGATAGGGATGTTGTGGAGGACATGGCACTGCCAACTGATGCACCTCATGAATAAGATTGTGATGATGGATTTGATGACACATTTTTGGAGGATGATCATGTGCAAGCTTCACAAGCTAATGATAACATTGAGCGTGATGCATCATCATCAGATAGTTCGATGACACATGACACACCTTCTCGATCTCAATAGTTGTCACCATCGCCATTAGCTTTTGAAGATCAAGTTATGAAGCTATAGGAGATATTTGGTTAGAATTAGAGATAGACTCATTTGGTTTGGCGGATTTGTTGCATAATGATGCAACAAATGATAACGATGAACCACCAAATAAATAAGTGAGACAGTACGATGTATTTCAACTCATTGTAATATTAATCATATTGCTCACAAATGCAATTATACTTTATTAATTGACTGCTTGACATCGAACAAGAAGTCGATGCATGTGAGCACACAATTTGTGATCATCATTTTTTTGTGATACATAATTTTCTATATTCACTTGTGCATATGGCAACCAATGTTGATATAAAATGGAATTCAATGTGCTGATAGGTAACAAAATCCAAAAGTGAGATCCATTTGCATTCTGTTTTATACCGTGGTTTATACCGAGGGGCCTTTTTTTTCATCAGTCTTGGTATTACCCTCGGCTAGCGGAGTATCATGAATGCCTCTGGCAACATGGACCCTATTTATAACCAATGTCATCCTCAGTATACTCAACAAATTAGCTCCAGTATTTCAATTTATGTTTCGAGGTCTTCTAGTGGATTTATAATCCTCTCTATAAATGTTTCAAAAACAAGTTCAAATTTGGTAGGCTTATACCGAGGCCAATCACCGGGGACCCGAGGCTCGAGCATTCTGCTCCCCCTGCGACTCATTTTAAACTATCTTTCAAAGAAACGCTCAAGTGTGTTGTAACATCAATCAATTATAGGTGGTCTTTCACCCCAACCATTCAGAGCCCAGATGGTGGTACATGATTCAAGTCGTTCCTCGAAGTAAGAGAATTTTTGAAGATAGAGATGTCGTGGACCATCATATTGACCTGCTTCCTGGTTCTGCTCCTCCTTCCCGTCCCCCTTATCGTATGTCTCAATATGAACGTGATGAGCTTCACCTCCATATTACTACCTTTTTAGATCGGGGTCTCATTGCTCCTAGTCACAACCCTTTCGGTGCCCCTGTTCTCCTTGTTAGTAAGAAAGATGGTACCAAACACCTTTGCATTGATTGCCGTGCTTTAAGTAAGTTGACTATTCGTAATCAGTACTCTATTCCGCACATGGATGACCTCTTTGACCAGCTCGGTACCTCTAAAATCTTTTCTAAGATTGACCTTCGTTCTGGATATTACCAAATTAGGATGCACCCTTCTGACGAACATAAGACTGTTTTTCATACTCATCTTGGTTTATATGAATTTCGTGTGCTTCCTTGGCGCTACTAATTGATGCGCCTGAACAAGATTGTGATGATGGATTCGATGACACATTTCGGAGGAGCTAATGACAATATTGAGCGAGATGCATCATCATCGGATGGATTGACGACACATGACACACCTTCTCGATCTCCCTCGTTGTCACCGTCTCCATTAGCTTGTGAAGATCAACTTATTAATAACGATGTTATAGGAGATATTTGGGTAGAATTAGAGATAGACTCATTGGTTTGGCAGATTTGTCGCATATGATGATGCGACAAATGATAACGAGGAACCACCAAATGAATAAGTGAGACAGTACGATGTAATTCAGCTCATTGTAATGTTAATCAGATTGCTCACAGATGCAATTGCACTTTATTATTTGACTAGTTGACATCAAACAAGAAGGCGACGCTTGTGAGTACACAAATTGTGGTCATGATATTTTTGTAATACATAAGTTTCTTTATTCACTTGTGGTTATGACAACTATTGTTGATAGAAATTGGAATTCAGTGTGTTGATAGACAATAATTTTCAAAAGTGGGACCCATCTACATTCTGTAACATATCGTGGTTTATACCGAGGGACCTTGTTTTCATCAGTCACGGTATTATCCTCGGGGAGCAGAGTATTCTAGAATGCTTCTTGCCCTGCTTGACCCTCCCTATAACCCTCTCTATAATCCTCTCTATAACTCTTCCTATAACCCTCTCTATAACTCTTTGTATAACCCTTATATCCCTCTCTATAAATCTTTCAAAAACACGTTAAAATTTGCAAGGCTTATACTGAGGCCAAAAACTAGACTCGACGCTCGAGCTTTCCGCTCCCCCAACGACTCATTTTAAATTCTATCTTTAAAAAAAACTGTTGGAAATCGCCGTTTTGTGTGAAAAAGAGACCAAGCAGCAAGCTCGACAAAGGAGTGAGGACCATCTACAGGATCAAGGTACATGTCGAAGTCACCAAGCACAATCAGATGCTCATCATAATTAGGAGCCAGGTTATACCAGAAGTCAATCCTATAATTAGCAACAGAGTTAGGGGCATATACATTCAAGACAAGAGTTGGATGTGTTGTCTGCATGGTAGGAATGATCAAGCTTACGGAGCTGAAGGATAATGATAAGAGGCATCAAACTTTTTAATAAAGCAATGTTGATTGAACTCATGCAGCTTGCTTTCCTGCAGGGCGCTGACAACATTGCATGCTGGATAGGTAGAAATGACATGCGCCAGCGTCTCACCAGATCATTAAGGCCACATTGAATCCAAATTATACATGAATGTTATCATACAATGTATATGGGATAGTACTAAATTTTTTGGAAGACCCACATAACCACAAATATGTTTTAAAACACTATTATTAAGCATATACTTGATGTTACCAAATTTCTTTAATATCTATTTTAAGTGTATGTGCTTTAACATGACAAGATGTAAAAGTAGTGGGATGTAAGCACCAAATTTTGAGTTGAAGGAAAACTCTGTCAATCCTTAAAGCAAGTTCCATTAATTAAAGACGTGCATGTGAAGTCAACCTCTAGCAAATGTAATACGAATGTAAATAGAAAGTTATACAGCTGGGCATAAACATACGTGCTCAATTATCACTTATTTCACAATTCTGTACACAGCCTGGCGATGCTTTGCTTTTGTTCACAGGAAGACAAATTCAGGAGTTTGCGACTTGATTTCATCTTCTTAATATATCCTATCGCATTTCCTCAGCATCAAATGTTTGCTAGTTCCCGACTACCTAGTGGGTAACCCGATCTAAGCCGAAGGGACGAGAAATACATAATCTGAGTAAGTAATGTAGGAGCTTGTTCGTGATCAGTGCTTGTTCCTTCATCAGCATAGCTGCAAACGCGCTTTAGCGATATCTATTGCTATTGATTCAAGTAGATATACAGACTGAGATGATGTCATTGCCTGAAAACACTTGGTAGTTACCTTGAGACCATAATTCCACTTTCACACAGTTTTCATCGTTTAGTTAAAAGGAACTCCAAGATCGATCCTTAGGCAACCAGTATGAAGGCGTTGATCGTCCTGGTACTCTGCTTCCTCACTTCATCAAAGTTGGTCTTTGCAGGCGGTAACTATGGACATTACTGGGGGGAGGAAATCGAAGTTGCAGGTTTTGTATTGTGTAAGGAATGCGAGAACGATGAGCATGGCAGACCACCAATCCATGTAACGAAGCCTATAAAGAGTAAGCCGCAACTTCCTCTTAGCCCTAATTATATGCTTACAGGTTTACATTTTCTCCGCTAAGCGGTAGATGCTCAAACGGGTTGCAGGGGCCATTGTAAGAGTGACTTGCAGGGATACGAATGGGAGGCAGTTTTTCTCCGGTGAGGCTAAAACGAATTATTTTGGTCAATTTGAAATTGATCTTCACGGATTTGACGGAAAAAGCAGGAGAATCGAAGGGTGCAGGGTGTTTATCGAGTCGTCGCCCAACAAGAAGTGCAATCTGAAGACCAACATCGGCTACGGTAGCAGCGGTGCTGCCCTCACAACCAGAAGAATCACTCGCGGGGAAGTAACTTTCGTAGTCGGCCCATTTGCATTCACCACAGAGGATTGTCTCTCTCCTCCATCGCACCCTCCACCCTCTCATCCGCCTCCCTCTCACTCACCCCCGCCACCCTCTCCGCCTCCTCCTAAGTCACCCCCGCCTCCCTCTCCCTCACCCCCACCACCTTCTCCGCCTCCTCCATCGCCATTCGTCCTGGCATCCCCACCTCCTCCCTCTCCTTCGCCCCCTCCACCCTCTCCACCTCCTCCATCGCCATTCTTCCTGTCATCCCCACCTCCTCCCTCTCCCTCGCCCCCTCCACCCTCTCCACCTCCTCCGTCGCCATTCTTCTTTGCATCCCCCCCTCCTCCCTCGCCCCCTCCACCCTCTCCACCTCCTCCGTCACCCTCTCCACCTCCTCCGTCGCCATTCTTCTTTGCATCCCCCCCTCCTCCCTCGCCCCCTCCACCCTCTCCACCTCCTCCGTCGCCATTCTTCTTTGCATCCCCCCCTCCTCCCGCTCCCTCGTTCCCTCCACCAACACCATTTTTCTTAGCATCTCCACCACCCCCGCCTGTCCCCATTGCATAATCGCCATTTTCATCGTATCTCGATTCTCCATCACCCCCGCCTTTCCCATTTTCATCTCCAGAACTCAAGTCCAAATGAGTTGAAACTTCTCCATGCTAGAAACATTAATTTTGGTCACGTGCAAACAAAGTGGGGAATGAATATTGAGGCTCCCAAGGACACCTCAACTTGTCCCCTAGCATTCTTCTTACAATGTGCAACATAAATGTGGACTTTGCAACCCATGGACCTAGACATGGACATCAAGGCTTCCAAGTAAAACAACTCAATTAGCTCTATGCTTTTTGCTTAACATCAATTCAGAGTTTACTCTCTCAATTTGTGATGCATAATATAGCACAATCATTTGGATCCACCCTGGGATATTGGTTCAATAAAGGATAAAATAATTAGGCACAACACTAGTTCTTTGAAGTGCTTATTCAAGATGACTCAGTCGAGTGCATGCTATAGACTCTTACAAGCAGTTTCATGTTTAGTTGCAAACTTTTAAGGAGTTCTTATAATTACTTGACTTTGTCATATTTATTGTTGATTGGAATTGCTTTGAAGATGATAGAACCTTGGGAGAAATGTCAGGCAATTTAACAGATTGATTTTGAGATTGGTCTTATACAATATTCAAGGTACCGCATAATGAACTAGAGTTAACTTGTTCAAATCACTTGATGAATTAAGGTTAGGATGCTATTCATTGATTCAACTCATTAGAGAAAATATGGGCCCAATAAGAGATGCCATGTAGGAGAGAGAAAAATAACAATAAAGCTATTAAGATATCATTTTCTAATTTCTTTACACATAAGCCCGCACTACTTTCCGTGAAAATGAATGTATGTATCTTACTTTAGTCACATCAAACTTCACTGGTGTTAAAGTATAATTTTCAAAATGTCGAAATATTCCCTCCCAATAGTTGGGAACACTCAAAAATTTGAATAAGGAGTGACATTTCATAAACAAAGCCTATGCCATCTCTATCTCCAAGGTCGAACAAGCTCTGTTATTGTCATTATACTGTTAGTTACTATACCAGTGTACTGATGACAAAGCTTTATCATCTTCATGTGGATCTATCACCAGAATATGCTCCGCTCAGGACAAGAAATTCAAAGCAACCCAAATTGTCAACTTCTGATATGATCTGATACAGAGAGGAAAAACTAAAGCATATAGATTTATGGTCATCAGGAACATTGTATCCTATTGATCCATATTCATTGCAACATAGGAATTTTCATTCAGCAAGTCAATTAATAATCTATGTGTCATGGCAAAAATGGTCTTTTGGGTTACTGTGAGAATTTGATGCTGTATGGGAATGCACATTCAATGCAAAGAATATATTATTTGGAAGAGAAATTAAGGAAAATATCAAAGGAGTGCAAAGAAAAATCTACAAAGCTGAAAACTTGTTTGGAAGAAAATGAGATGTTCAAAAAGGAGATCCTGTTGGAAATTAGGCCCACAGTTGTCTCCTTGGAATCACAAACTTAGACAACCAATTTATTTGAAGAACGTCTACAACGGGCTTCCGGCTGATCTCCAGCAAAGGGTAACCAATCATGTCATGATTTCAAGTTCAGATGTTAAGTTTAATAACTTGAAGTCATTGAAGACTTGGCCATCTTCAAGGACTTCCACAAATTAGCATTTAGCACAAGTCTGAGATTTACATTACTTTTTCAACAACCTGCAAAAATGAACTATGTTTGCAACATTGTCGCGACAGCTTGCGAATCTGGCATAGTTCAACAATTCAAACTATTTCACGAAATGTTCGCGACACTTTCGCAAAACTTGCTGTTTTAAGAGCACCTTCACCTTTTTGAGGGCACCTTCGCCTTTTTTGCAAAATCCCGAAAAGAGAGAATAAAGCCGAAGGTCATCTACTTTGAACGAGGGACATTCCTAGCCACTTTGACAAATTTGCGGTGTGAGAGAAAGCCACTTCCCATAAAAAGTGAAGTGAGAGAATTTGCGACACCCTCGTCCACGTCAACACTCCCTACGGATTGACAGTATACATTATGTACAGTTGTCACAGAAGCCATATACTTCCATGTACAACGACTTACCTAATTAGGTGACAATCATTTATTGTAGTTAATACATGGATGAAATCTATAAATAGATCATCCTTGCATAGATTACATGAGACGCTCCGTCCCTAAGACGTATTTTTTAGTCTCCCAGTTACGCTGTCATTCTGTTTTGTAACTACCATTGTTGTGCTTCAGTATAATATAGCAACAATACGAGTTTTATTTGTGTGTAACGTAGATGAATGCTTATTGTGATTTGAATGCACTCTATCGTTGTTTGATCACGCTTGTTTACTCCCTCTGATTAGAACACAGACGTCTATGACTCCTCAGTTTCTGATCAGACGATGGCTGTCTTTGACGCCTGAGGAACATACTGCTCTTTCCATCTATTTCAGAACCAAATCTCTCATTGAATCCATTTTTCAGTAATACCACACGCAAACCATTTCTAACATTTTTGGTGGACTGTACTCTTGTTTTTGTGAGTATGAATTAATTTTTAAGATCCTGTTGGGCAACTAGAACACTTTAAACTGTGATTATATTTAGCATAAGCTCTCTATCAGATTGTTTTTGCATCTAGCAGTTGATTGTAATGGGAGAGCTGTTCTGCAATATTCCTGCTCTCTTCTCCGTTCACATTCTTCTATCTCTCTTGCCCCATCAGATCCAATGTTGAAATCTTCTTTGCATCATTTTACAACTAGTAATGATGAGATAAAAACTGCATTTCAATCCATGCGTATCTCTTGTTAAAGATATAGATGTGCTCAACAAAAAGGTCAGAAACAACAAGAAAAAAAGATTGGTAACCAAGGATATACGTGATCTATCATCTAGAGGAGGTTATCAAAATAGACGAATCTATGCTTTCAAGTTATAAGTTATAGCTTATTTGGTTTAATATTGCTTCAACTTTTAGTCAATCATAATCACTAGTTCTGTTATTTATTAATTTCAACTTTCTATTGATTTGTTTATTATGTTGCTATGAATACTATGATTGTCCTAATCTCTACTGACAGTTTCATGAACATTATGTTTGCAATGCAGATCAACATTGGTTGCTGAAGACCATTTGGCCACTGAGATTTCGATTGGAAACTCAAAACTCACTAGGTTCTATTTTGACTTCTAAATCTATGAAATCAATGTTAAACAATAATAAAATGAACAAGATTAAGGCTTCAGTTGCTGATAACATTATGAATGAAGTTGGAAAAATATTGGACACTACATTGGTTCAGGGGGCATGTGATTTTTCTAGCATCAGTAGAGAAGCATATGCAACAATGTTTAAGATGATAAAGGAGGCATTTGCACAGGTAAGTATTTGAAAGTTTCCAATCCCACGACCATTTCATTTAAAAAAAAAAAGACATTTTAAACCAAGGTATGCAGACAGTAGTTGGTAATCCATCTCATATCAATGAAGTGTATTGTTCGAAAGGAGAATGTCTAGCATATAGCAATTCCAACAATTTATTTATTGACATTAATCAATTACTAACATTCATCATAAATCTATATGGTATTACAAATGAGAATGTCAATAACGAGTTGATAGTTGTTCTCAAGTTAGATGAGTCTCAAATTATAAAAGGACACAAAATGGAGAGAGTCAGTCTTACGATCATGAATGGAGCACTTTCAAATTCAAAAGACTTAGAAGGCCTCAACTTCAGTGTTCAATCGAAAAATGATATTTGGTGGTTGGCAGCTTTTCAAGTATAGTAGTTCTTTCACATATTAAATAGGGATAATCTAATATGGATTTCATTTGAAAAATCTTCTCTGTGTTAATATTATTCTAAATCATTTTTTTGTTTCTCTTATAGGTGATGAAAGAAGACCATGACATTCTCTCATGGATATTTAATAGAATGTCATATCTTACCACCCAAAATTCACATGGATGGAGATCTACTCAATATTATTAAAACTGGCACTTTCAACATAGAATGGCATTTAGCAAGAGATCTGAAGACATTAAAATGTATATTCAATGTATTTCATGGCGCTAACTCTAAAGAGCCATGTTTGTACTGCATCAAGACAACAAAAGACATGATAAGGAGTACAAAAATATCATTGAGAAGATCCTAATTGGAAACTCGTACTACCGATTCCTCTTCAAAATGTTCATATTTGTACATTGCATGCAGAGGTGCGTATAATAGAAAAAATAATATATCTTCACATCTTCTTTGCATGGAATTGTGAGCTAGAGGCATCTGCGAAGAAAGCTATTTCCAAATTAGAGGATGTGTTGTCTAAAGCAGGCTTACATAAAGGCCATGTTAAAATAAAAAAAAGATGACAAGCTATTAGGTAAAACAGAAAATATTTTGTAGAACAACTGATCAAACAGATCTTGATTCTACTAACAAAGTGCGTAGTTTACTTGACACAGGATGAGAAAGAGACGAACGCGAACTCGAAACATTTCTATTCGTGACCAACTCGAAAGATTCATGATAGATTCGTGAAACAGTTCTCTTGTAGAAGCTTGTGACTTTTTTGTTGAACCTCGAAAGATTTGTGAACAGAATCTTGTCGCAAAATATTTTGTTTCTTGTTCAAACCTCAGATGTCATGAAATTGTCGTGAATAATTCATGAAATCTTCTGGACTGTTCTTCAAGCTCACTTGTCGCAAACAGTTCACGAAATATTCTGATTCTCAAGCTCAAGAATTGTCATTTGTCGTGAACAATTCACAAAAGACGAAAATGTCACGAACAATTCACGAAACACGAAGCTGAGACAAAGAGATGGACTGTCGTGAACAATTGGCGAACAGAATTTATTCGACCCTGAAAACATAGTTTCTATTGTAATATCAACTGTTGTAAAAGATTAGATATCTACTGTTACAACATTGAAAGGCCAAAATACCTATAAATAAAAGGCCAAAAGACATGTCCTGTAACAATATAAATACATGTGCACTACTCGTTGTCACTCACTTACTCAATCAGAGACACAACAACAAGATAAGACAACAAAAGATGTATATTGATGATTCAGATTCAGAGTTATAAAAATTTGTTTTTGATTAATAATTTCTTATTGTCTAAAATTGTCTTAAGTTGTCTCTCACTTCCGCATATAATTTTTGCACGCATATTCAATCAGAGCTAATATTGTTCTTTTAGTAAATAGATCAGATACAGACCTGATTGAAGACATTGATATTAGTTTGATTTATTCAAACTCTCATCATGTTCTCTATGGAAGAATAATTACTAGTTTTCCTAAAGTGGTATCAGAGCATACAGAATCAAAATTGATACAGTGGTATCTTCGTACCCCTCTTAGCATTCTTAATACATCCATCAGCAAGCTGTTATATGGAGTAATTTAGAAATAGAAGATGTCGTCGATCATCAATATTCAAGCTAAAATCACTAAGATCTTGGATCCAGAAGGGGTAAACTACTTGATTTGAAAATTAAAGACTTCACTCTCATTGAAGGACGAAGGTCTATGGCAATGGGTAGAACCAATTGAGGAAAAGCCAATAACTACTCTTGATAAAGAACTTCAAGAATGGATAAAAAATGACAAAGCTATAGAAACTATTGCATCTTCAGTGCATGACAATATAATGCTAGATCTTACATCAATTTCAAACACAAAATATTTATGGGAAGTATTGCAAACCAAGAATGAGACTCGATCTCGTAATCAAACCATGTTCTTGGAAGACCAATTGAAATTGTATTTTCTGCACCAGAATTCTGCAAGGAATTAAACAGATCTTTAATATTTCACAGAGAATATCTTAGTTATTTTCTTCGAGCCCTACCCAGGTCATTCCACACAACAAAAATCTTATTCACAAAAGATGCAATGATGACATTTCAAAAGGCAATAGACGAAGTTAAAGGGGAAGTAGAAGCTTGTGAATGCTATGACGACAATGGTGAGTCCGAAAATGCTCTATTTACTCAGAAGAATAAATCTTCTAAGAAGTATAAGTTTAAGAAAGAGTCATCTAAAAAGAATGAGTCTAAGACAAATGAACAACAATCTGGTAAACAATAGAAGAATTCTGGTGATAAGTAGATCGGCAACAGATGCAGAAGATCCAGTCACACCGAAGATAAGTGTTGGTTAAATCCAAAGATTGAATGCATTCATTCTCATAAATAGCGTCATGCAGCAGTAGACTATTATCAGAATCCCATAGACAAAAAGGAACAGAATTGAAGCGAACCTTCATATTCAAACCATGTCGAAGACAAAGTAGAATGCTCCAAAGCAGCAAAAGACAGGGCAACAAGGAGCTCAACAACCTATGTTAGTGCTGGTCTATGTTGTTTATCTAATTCAATTCGAGAAGTAGTATTTGATTCGGAAGCCACCTCACATTTTGTTTTTTCGAAACAAATTTTGTCTAAGTACAAGAAGATGAACTATTTGAGATTTATTATACTTGGAGACGGTTCTAAACATGTGGTTGATGGAACTGGTGTATTATGGCTAGATACGAATTAGGGAGATAAGAAACTGGAGGAAGTTCTCTATGTTCCTACTCTTGATAAAGATCTTCTATCCATAGCTAAGAACTCTTGTAAATTGTTCGAGGAAGATTTTGATAACTTGGTTGCTAAAGGCAACAGAGAAGGAAATTTATATCACCTGAACATTTGAACAAGAATCGAACAAGCCAATCAAACTCAAGAATCAACAAATATACTGTGGAACAAAAGGCTATGTCACATGAACATTTCTAGAAGTCTTGTACCAAGCCAACAAAAGTCAGAGAATTCAAGGAGTCAAAATCAAAAGTAGAGATATTTGAACCACCTGTTAATCCTGTCTTAAAGGCAAGATGACTAGAACACCTTTCAGTAAGGATGTTTATAAAGCAACTAAGGTAATTGAAATTGTGCATTCAGATATTTTTAGACCATTTGGAGTATTGTCTTTAGGTGATGCAAAATACTTCATAATGTTTATTGATAACTTCAGCAAGTTCGCTGTAGTATACTTTATTTGTACCAAATCTGACGCTTTCGAGAAATTCGTTGAGTATACGAATTGGGCTGAGAAGCAGATAGGCAATAAGCTGAAGCAGATTCGAACAGATCATGGGGGTGAGTATATTTCCAACGAATTCAATGCTTACTGTATTGATCGAGGTATTATGCATACAAAGACTGCATCATACAGACCTCGGCACAATGGAATAGCTGAACGAAAGAATCGTACACTGAGGGAAGCTGCAAGGTATATGATGGCTCATGCAAAAGCACCAAAACAATTGTGGGTAGAAGTAGTGGCTATCTCAAATTATCTTCAGAATCGTATTCTGAAATCTTGAATACCGAATAAAACTCCTCATGAGATATGGTGGAAGACGAAGCCAAATCTAGCACATGTTCAGACATTTGGATGCGCAGTGTATATGCACATACCAGATAAGCTGAGAAAAAAACTTGATGAAAAGACTAAACACGGTTTTAAATATGGTAGGCTTTTCAAGCTTGATGCTTTTGTGGAAGCTAACCATTGTGGATTGATAGCCAAGGAGAAGATAACACAAGTGTCACAAGAGATTGGATCACTCCAATCACAAATTTATGGAGGTTATGTGCAAGGAGGAGCCTATTTTTGGGCTACCTAGATCTTTGATTAGAGATGGTGATGCATGGGAGGCATGAGCTTTGGCTAAAGCATCTAAGTTTCCTTTCTCAAGATCTACCACAAAGTCATCATTATCCTTGCAATCACTTCACTCAAGAATGCACTTTCCAAGTGTAAGAAGCAATGGTGGATCTAATTATTGCACTGGGCAAGTTTATTCACAAGTTTTCTCACTCTCCATAGTTAATGATGATAGATATTATTTTTTCTACTTTACATGAGAATGGAGTCTCTCCTTGAGATGAATGATTTGATGGATATTGTTGTAGGTGTGAAGGAAAGACCTTTGGCACCTCAAGAACAATTGATGTATAATAGGAGGGCAAAGAAAGCTCTTCATGTGATCAAGATGAATGCTACAAATGAACTTTTCAGCAAAGTTGGTAAGTGTACTTCATCAAGTGAGGCTTGGGAAGCTTTGAAGAAGCTTTATGAGTCCAAGTCTACGTCAAGGGTACCAACCCTTAGGTGGAAAATCTTTCAATGTTTGCAAAAGAAGGATGAAAGTCCT
This sequence comes from Diphasiastrum complanatum, assembly GCA_029204225.1. Taxonomy (NCBI): domain Eukaryota; kingdom Viridiplantae; phylum Streptophyta; class Lycopodiopsida; order Lycopodiales; family Lycopodiaceae; genus Diphasiastrum; species Diphasiastrum complanatum. The sequence goes on from CM055108.1 coordinate 14,537,058, forward strand.
CATGCTTTTGTTTTGAGGGTTGCAGCATTCAATGATGAGTTAGCATGTATTGATGAAAGCACTAAGGAAGTAGAACTTGTTCAAGATGTTCTTGGTGGCTTCTTGGATGATCATTCTAATCTTGTTCAAAGTTTTGCTATTAAAAAGTCTTTGCCAAGTATGTCGGATTTGCAAGAGATCTTGGTGAATGAGGAGTCTAGGCTTCTATCAACAGGAGGACCTACTTCCATTTCTCAAGTTGGAGAGGAGGACGCTATGTTCTTAGGGGGCAAGTTCAAGGGAAAGGCAAAGGCAAGTGTTCTAAAGGGCAAGATCAAGGTGAGGCTTCTAATTTTCTTGGCAAGAAGAAAAATAGATCTAAGCTAAAATGTTTCTATTGTGGAGTCAAAGGACATTTTGCTAGTTAGTGCTTCTAGAAAAAGAGAGATCAAGATGAGAAGCGAGGAAATTTCACTTTTGATGAGGATGGTGTTGATGAGAGAAATTCAAGTGATTCTTTTTTTATGTCTTATTGTTTGCTAACCAATGATGGAGATATTGATCCATGGTGGATTGATAGTGGAGCAAGCTTTCATATGACATGTCACAAAGAGTACTTCACTTCTTTGGTGCCTTATGAAGGAGAGAAGAAGGTCATCAACATGGCCAATGATGGTAAAGTTGTTATCAAGGGCATTGGTACTATTCCAATTTTTCTCTCATCTACAAATAGGAATGTAAGCTTGAAGAATGTTTTGTTCATACCTTCCATTACTACGAATGTGCTTAGCGTGTCAAATGGTTGAGAAAGGGCAGAAAAGTGAAATTTGCTAGTGATTCTTGTTTGATCAAAAGGAATGAAGTCTTGATTGCTCAAGGCAAGAGACAAGGTGAGCTCTACAAACTTCATGGATTTGTTGGTTCTAACCATGGTGGTCTAAAAGAAGCAAGTTTGTGAGCTTTGTTCAATGTCAAAGTCACAAAGGTGTCTTATTCTAGATCTAGCTCAAGATCTAATATGCCTTTTCATTTAGTACATTTGGATGTACATTGTACTAGTTCTTTGAGTAATGGAGGAGCAAAGATGTTTGTGACTTGCATTGATGACTTTAGTAGATATTGTTGGACTTATATTCTAAAGAGTGAGGATTTCATATTTTATGTCTTTCTCAAGCTCAAGAATGTTGTGGAGAGTCAATTCTACATGAAGATCAAGAGCTTAAAGTTGGCAAATGAAGACCTATCAACAAAGTTCAAATGAAGACCTATCAACAAGGTTTGTATGGCACAGGAGATCAAGACGGAGCTTTCAAAATCAAAGGTTCTACATAGTGTGGAAGAGAGGAAGATCAATCCTTTTGAAAGAGCGAAATCCATAGTGTGGAAGAGAGGAAGATCAATCTTTTCGAAAGAGCGAAATCCATGAGGGTGAATGCAAATCTTTCTAAGTCATTTTGGGGTGAAGCTTTTATGTGTGCTAGCTTTGTTTGAAATAGGTACTCAAATGAAGACTTGGATGGTAAGAATTCATTTGAGGTTCTTTTTGGTAAGAAGCCAAGGATGGCGCATTTGAAGATCTTTGGTATTACTTGCTATGTCAACTCATCTTTTGGATTTTTGAAGGGAATATTTGTTGGCTATAGTGAAGTAATGAAAGTTTATAGGGTTTACATTCATAAGTCAAAGACATTTCACATTTCTGAGGATGTTGTCTTTGAAGAGGAGAATGTGGATAAGCTTGATGTTGTTGATGTTGATCAATCTAACATTTTTGGTGGTCGTGAAGATGATTCTTTGGATGGTAATGGTGGAGATGCCTCCCCAAGTCAAGTTCTAAGAATATCCTCAAGGGAAAGAAAAAAACCATCTAGGCTTACATATGATGAGAAGGGTAAGCAAGTTGAAGGTACAAACTTTGTTTTACTCACATGTTTTGGTTCATCTTCTTGTCTAGATGATGCTATGCAAGTGGATGATGGTTTTCAAGAATTGAAAGCAATTAATGGATTTGGAAAAGAGGTCTTAGTCAATAACTTTGATCGTTCAAGTGGAAGATCAAGAGGTTGATCTCAAAGAGCTTCAACAACACAAAAGGAAAGGTGGCAATTTGGAGCTATGGCAAGAGCATAAAAGGGAAATCAAGTGGCAAAGATACTTTGGATCTGTTTTTGCAGGTGTTTGAAGATCAATTAAGGTCAAAGGAGCATCAAGGAAGTGTTGTTCAAGTTTACTTTATTTGTTCTATCTCATGTTTGAGCAATTTCATGTGAATGTGTGCAAATTGTCAAGATATGGTGAAACTAGCTACATTATTTTGATGTTGGAATTGTACTAGCATTCTTGGCTGGTTTTATTGATGGAAATGAAACTATGTGAAAAGTAGAGTACTAAGGACCATAAATGGATCTTTGAATGATCCACAAGGTGATTGTATGCTTGTTAAACAATCTATCAGAAACTAGTCATCAGAAAACAAGATCTAGTTTAGCAGCTTGATAGGAAACAAGTAGAGACAATCAAAGCATTGATCAATTATTATAATCCAACTCCACACGTGTGGAAATAAGACTGTAGTACGGCCTGTAGACAGTGTTTACAAAGTGCCAAAGCTGGGTTTCATTGGAAAAATAGAGTAATCACCATACAATGAGAGGCCATCACTCACATGTTATGCTCTTATATGGTTGTCCATAGGAAGAGCACTCCCTATTATTATCCACATAGTACTAATAGGGGTAGAAATTGGCTAGGTAGATTAGGAAGTGCCTCACGAAACCTTGAATATAATGAATCCCACCTTGTACAAATTGGCGTGCCCTTGTACAGAACCAGTGTGAAAATCATGGCCTTACTCTCCTCTCCCTTCTGCCTTGTAAAAATGCCCAGAGGTACTCCGAACGGTCAATAAGGAGCCATATTGCTAATTTGAGCAGTCACTATTACCGTTATCGTTGCCCTCTGTTGCACTGCAATGCATGATCAATCTGTCTAGCGAAATTCCAGTCTAAACACAAGTTAGACTCATTTTTAACAAAAACTGTTATTTTTAGTAAACAACGGGATGTTCTGATTAGAAAATCTCGTAAATCTGGCAGTCAATTAGAAAACGGATTGTGCATAGTGCAAACAATAGTGACCTAGCATTGATTGGGCCACTGTCCAAAAATGGCAGTAGGCGGGTTATAAACTCCCTATATATATGAGGGCAAGTCATCACATTTCACTTGTTTACTCGCGCTGTTTACTCGCCTGTCTGTTTACTCGTGTCTTTCATAACTCGCCTGTCCATTACTCATGCTTTGTATTACTCGCCTACAATATATAACTCGCCCTCAAAGCTAATACATTGTTGTACAAATTTCTACCAATGGCACCCAAACGTCGTCTTTCGGGCGGTAGTGCACCACTTAGTCAACGAACCAGAGTCACTCGAAGTGCTGCTGCACAAACTGGACCCAATCACTCCTCTAGCCCGTCTACTTCCTCACGCACCTCAACCTCACCATCCGCGTCCCAACAGACCGGATCAACCTCGTCAACCTCTCCAACTTCATTCTCGTCCCCTAGCCGAGAAGAGAGAGAAACATCTCCCCGATCTGCCAGCCACCTTGCTGCTCGTGCCGCACACACACCTTTGCAACACACCATTCTACCGTTACGGAGCGGGAGATCGTTGCTCTGTGCACCGACGGCTGCCTGGCGGTTTTGACCGCTACAGGTCTCCATAATATGCAGGTGCCCCTTCTTCAAGACCTTGCCCTAGTCCGTCTCCACCTTTGACAAAGATACTTTTACTGTCACCTACAAGGGCTAGGACCATGCGATTCCCCTTGACCCACAACTAATTTCCATCGCGCTCATGCTTCCACCCTCCGCTAACCTGCATTATTATAGGTCGTCCCTTGAACTATGCTCAACATCGACCTATTCTCATTCATTGTATTTATCCTCAATGGACTTATGCTCAAACCTATGCTTAGCATGAGCTCACGCAGTCACACTGGACGTATGCTCAACATAAGTTCTTTTTGGACCTCATAAGACCTATGTTGAGTATAGGTCCAAAGAAAACTTATTAATTAAAAAATATATATATAAATTTCAAAAAGCTAAAATTAAAAAATCAAAAAATCAAAAGATCAAAAAACTAAAAAAAAACCTAAAATTAAAAAATTAAAAAAAAAAATCTAAAAACTTAAAAATTTAAAAATCAAAAAATTAAAAAAATCAAAAAATTAAAAAAATCAAAAAATGAGAAAAATTAAAAGTATTAAAAATATTAAAATATTGAAATATTAAGATATGAAAATACTAAAAAATCATAAAAATTTAATAAATCTAAAAATAAAAAATAAAAAAATAAAATTTAAAGAACAATATGAAAAAATAGAAATAAAAAATAAAATACAAAATTTAAAATAAATTAAAAAAATAAAAAATTCTAAAACTAGACAACAAAATATTTTTCTTTTAAAATATAACTAAAAATTGAAATATAAAAACAATTTGATCATTCACAAATAATGTGAAATATCTTATAAACAGTTTTTTTAGATTAAAAAAAGATGAATACACTAATTCTAAAAGTTTCAAAAATGAAGTGGTCCGATAATCATTCACAGATACAAATTTAGTTACCTAGGATCAGAAAGTGGCTCCAACTATACAAATGTTTGTAGACCTATTAGATTTTATCGAAATGATCTAGTTGAAATTTTTTTATTGCATTGTAAAAATATATATGGACATTTTTATCTCTTTTAGAATATGATTATATTTATTTTAAAAATGAATTAAAAGTAGATTTTTGGACACTTTTATATTATGCGATTTGAGTTAAAAATATTTAAAATATTTTGCATCACTCATTCAAAATTTAAAATATTTGTAAAACGTAATATCTTACAAGTAATTAATTAGTTTTTAAATTTAAGATTCAAAATTTACGTGAATTACCAAAAAGTGTATCCTTTGTCATTTTTCTTTTCAAAAGATTTTACGTTAGTGGATGTTGTTACTTAGAAGCAGTCTACTTTTCAAGCAGATTCAAATCTTGGAAGAGATGTTAGTCTTGATTCAAATGATTTGATTGAAACTTTTTTACTATAGTGTACAAACATTTATAAAAAAAAATTATGTAAATATTTTTATCTTTAAGAAAAGATGATCAGTATGTTTATTACAAATGATTGTTTCTAAAAAATAATTTTTAAAATTTTTTGTGTTATTCAAATTCATTGATTATTCATATGGTTAGTTAAACAAATATTTTTCAATTTTCTATTTGAATCATTTTTTTAAATATCAAAGTATTAAGATAAATTTTTTAACCAACTTTCAAAATTATATCAAAATATTTTATATTGCATTTCAAAAAACATAAAAAAATATCAAATTCACCTGATTTAACAGTTGTTGTTGATAATAACAAATTAATCACAACTAATGTTTGTATTTGAATCTAAACTTTTAAAAGTATCTTGTATCATTTGGTCTAAATTATACATAGATCAAGTGAGTCAAAATCTGGTAAATATGGAATGGAATAGAGATTGTGATTGAAAGGGCATTTATGAGAAATAATCAAATTTCCTTCGGAACACGAGGAGTTATATATCATTGAGAGTTTTGATAGCAGTAAAAAATGTGTAATTTATCACATCACAATTGCTAATGAGCCATTATGCACGTGTAGATTTTTCTAAAAATATGTCCATAAAAAACTACATATTTTGCAAGTGTATGTATTTTGTCTACTTGCATTTCACGGGGCTAGATGTGAATGAAATTATGTTCATGCATCAATCCATCCTCAGCTTGCAAGATGTTTTTCGTATATTTGCTTTGTCCTCAAAGAGTTCTTGTACTAGAGGTAGAGCTAATTGTTCAAACATCCATTGTTACTTTTTTGTCTAACGTGTTCAATGTGGATTTCTATTTTTGGTTTCGTTTGTAATCAGTCATAGATAAACCTAATATGTCCAGTTCACATAGCCAAGATGCTTTCAATTGGAATTCTCCAAGGAGCCTACTACAAACGTGAGTGTGGGTATTATGATTTGTGCATTGTTTTTCTAGTATTGTATTCATTTCTTTTATTAGTCTTCGATCATGGCTATTTAAAAATCCAATGAAATAAAACTCGCAAATATTTACTTGCAATTTGTCAGTCACCTCATGAGATGATTTACATGCTTCAACGAGCAACAAGAGTTGCTTGCAAGTGATTCTCAATCTCTCTAATAAATTTAGAAATCACGATTAGAGAATTCTAATTTTGTGGTGCCTAATATATGCATGGCAACTTGCATGGAACTTTTTACAATTTAAGCAGTCAATGAGTCACCAATGACCATGAAAAAAAAAAAAACATTAAGATGAGTTTGGCCTTGACCTATAAAACATGGTCTATGTATTGGAACTCAACTGAGGTTTAGGGTTTCACTTAGAAATTACATGGACCTTTAGATGAAAACTGAAATTATATGTTAAAATTTTGAATATGCCTTTCGAATAAGAACATTTCACTTTTCTCTTTGGCTTTCAATGATAACATCAAATTTTCCATTCTACCATTTACATGAAGTGTATCCAAAGCCTCCCTTTAGCTTTGAAAGGCATATTTTAAATTGGCACTTCAGTTGACAACTTGTCAAGACATTTTGAAAGTAAATTTTCATTTTACTGTTTACATGAAGTGTGACCAAAGCTCTTTCCATTTCAACTACGAAGAACATATATTAATTTAGCATTTTAATTGACAAGTTGTCAAGATATTTTAATTTAAAACTTCAGTTGACAAGTTGTGAAAGTTTTTGCTTTTTACATACAAGCTATGCAACTTGCAAATTCTAAGGCTGGTCCCACCACTTACCTTAGAATAAGTGAACATACCAAGCACACTGAGCGTTTCAGACCAACGAGACTAGCGGCAAGTCCTTTCCCTAGCCCTTTCACTTGCCACCCATTTTTAAACCTTGGCAAGTTATTTGACTAGCAATGGACCGACCCCATTTCAAGTTTGGTTGACAGATGCTAAAATGAGGGCCACAATGATTGGCCAGTTTGAATCTCTGCCATCCTATTGGTCCTTTATCACATGTTGGCAACTTTGTTGTGGGTCCCGTTAGTAAAGTATTGTATAGGTAGGCCTACTATGTGGGCCCGCCACAATACACTATACAACTAAGACTAATAAGTCTGAGGTCATAGGCTGCATGTGCGTATAAGTCCAACCCAATGAGCACAATAATCTGTTTTGTAGAACTCGTAGACTAGGAATAAGCGACTTGGGTATAAACTAAATAAAAATCCCAAAGTCAAGTTTAAGATGGTTATAACTTTGAAGAGACTCACATGAATCATGTGAGGACCCTCTCCTTCCAAAAGAAAATCACATGATTCATGTGAGGGACATCCTTCTCAATTTAGAACCATAAGATTTTACGTGAAGGGCTTGGATTAGGATCCTTGCCATCTAGAGTTAGCCAATCAGAGATCAATGCACCTCTTGTACCAAGTTTCCATGTTCATACAGGGAAAGGAGGTTATGCCTGTTTGATAACCTGAACATCCTGGCACCTCACTCTCTCATCTCTCTCTTTTGTTGTGTTTTTCTATTTACTAATGCTTTCTACTTAATTGCTTTCACTATCTTCTTTTAGGGATGGTTAGTTAGGAAAACTATAGAACTCAACTAATCTCACAAGGGAAGTACTATTCCCTTGGGAGTGAACTATTGCGTGAAAGGTGAAGAAGGTCGCTACATCTATGTAACTCTAAAAGGAGGACGACAACCCATTTTGTCTCCCGAGACCAGTGAGAGAACTTCATTTTAAATTTAGAACTTGCTAAACAATGTAGTCTGTAACCATGTTAGTAATTATTTTGCCAACTAGGTCGTCACTTAAAGTTAGTACCATCTTTGTGTGAAAATGCTTCTTTGTTTTTCAAAAGGAGGTTCAAATCTAGAATCAAAAGAACTTTGGATGTCAAGCTAAACAACTAAGCAAACTCTCTTGGGTGTTTGTGTGAAATGCTCCTTGATTTCCATGGAGAGGCTTGAATGTTGGGTCTTTTTTTTTAAATGCTTCTTGTTTTCCAAGAAGAGGCTCAAACTCAGGAACAAAGAAACTCTGGATTTCAAGCTAACCTTGTTGGGTCTTTGTTTAAAATGCTTCTTGGTTTTCAAGGGGAGGCTCTAACTTGGGAACAAAGCAACTTTGGATGCCAATCAAGCCCACTCCGTTTGGTCTTTGTGTAAATGACTCTTGGTTTTCAAGAAGAGCCTCAAACCTAGAATCGAAGAAACTTTGAATGCCAAATTAACCAACCGAGGCCACTCCGTTGGGTCTTTGCTTGAAATGCTTCTTGGTCTTCAAGGGGAGATTCGAACTTGGGACCAAAGAAACTTTGGATGTGAACCGCACTAACTCACCGGACCTAGGAAGCAAAGGTAACTAACCGAGCCAAGCCAAGGAGGGAAGGCCATTTAAAGTGCCTTGAAGAGAGTATTTGCCATTCTCTCACCTAGCCCCCAAGACTTGAACACGTCATGGGTTTGCATATAATGCTACTTATGAGCTGGCTGCTGCAGCTATGGCGGAAGAAAGAATCAAGAGAAAAGTTAACTTCTTTCGAATTTGAAACTGAACGGAAGCAGCAGCTGAAAGGTCGAAACTTGAAAGCACTAGAGTAGAGGTCTGGTTAGACTGCTAGGAGCTACGCAGAAAATCTCAGCTGCCTGATCTTTTCATGCCCTTGTGCAGTTGTGCTCCTGCAGGTGTTGTGGACCGGGATGTGACGAAGTCAGGGCCATGGATGATCCTTCATGTTCATGGTCGTCTGCCAGGTAAAATCCTTGAGAAACCAGGAATCAGGACATCTAAAATGTAATCGACCACGCAGAAATGGGATGTTTTTAACTGACATACGTGATTTGTTATAATTATCCGTCGATATTAAGCTCGCGAGTACGAAGAATACATCACTTTCTGTCTCGACTGATCTTGCTGACTGAAGCGTTAGATCGGTAAATAAATATGGATATCGTTTTCCTACACACGTCATATGAATGTTATTCAGTTCGTGGTTGTATGATGCAGAATATTCTTGCTATTTGTGTAATTCCTCTACGATGAGCGCTGGGACCGAGTTGTTTGATGTGAATCTGTGAAATGCAGTTTTCATCTTACGTCTATCTGTTGCATCGTTTAATTTAACTAGTGGGGAGCGTCATAGTACGCGGCTTTTAATGGAGCAGCAAGCATAGAAGTCATGGGTAGTAAGGTAAACGAGATCTAATTTCTTAACCGCTACATAAGTAAAACTAGATTTCGACAGAAGAATCTTTCACTGCTAGTCGGAGTAACTAGCTTTTTAAAAGGAAAACAATTTATGTGGTCCTTGAATCAAACGGCGTGCATTATATTCTCGCATTTCACGATGCAAGTAGCGATGTTTATTCGAATTTGCGAGTTGAGTCTCATATTCAGTTTTCACAGTCATATTAGTTTCCGCTCAGGTGGCAAAGGGATAGTGCAGTCACCAGTGCAGCTTAAATATATGATGCTGTGATACCCGACGTGAGTGCAACCATGGCGAAAGTGGGGTCCTTGCTCTGCTTTTACTATCGGAGATGCTTTCCGTTTAATGCAGTGGCACCCGAAGGTATAATATTTGATTATTATATTATTTCAAGTCCTCTTCGTCGTTGAAATATGATACTTTATTATTCAAGACTTGCGGATCTTTTCGAAGTACGATACAAGTATGGCGAGCTATCTCTGGCTTGAAGATCTAGTCTTTGACCTACATCCTCTGGCAGTGTCTTGCAATACAGAACTCGTTAGATTCTTTGTTCATCTAATGATGATTCTTAAATGGTAGTCTAATGTATCGCACAATTTACCCAGTCCATTTTCCATGAATATTTTCACAAATTGACTTTTACGATGGATATCTTTTTAGCTTTTCATTACATACGCATTATCATGCGATTGGACTTTACTTTGTCGCAAACACTCTTGAGGCACAGGAACATACTTTCTACAGATAGATTTTGCTGGCTTCAGTTTGTGCCACGTTGAAATTTGAAAGTATACATATAGAATTGCGTCTTTCAATCCCTGATGCTATCTAACATAAGCAAAGTTCAGACTGTAAGGAAGCAGGTTCTGTTTTGTGAAAGCAGTCGGTAAACTTGTTTTAGCACAAGTTTTAATCAACTTTTCGCAGCATAAAATTTTCTATGTTCGTAAACAGATATGGAGTCCAGAGATGAAGAGACGGCAAACGAGGGACCTGGCGATAGTACATCCGCAGGGTGGCCGCTGGGGTTGGAGCCACTTGGTTTCAAAATGAGAGTGTTGGAGACATTAAGATTTTCGGAAGCTAACGACTTCAAATATTGCAAGACTCCAAGTTTTGCTGCGGAATCCTCATCTGACCTTGACAGTAGTACACAGGTACTTGTCCTTCATTTATGGATCTTGAATGGCTTCAATGTTTACCCGGTTTGTTCATCTATGAATCGTGAACGCTTGAAGGCTTCTTCAGTTCGGTTGTTGCAAGATCGACTACTCTTTCATCTTAACTAGTCAAGGCACACTTGTTCGCTTGTTGATGACAATGGAATATTTTCAAGAATTTTTGTGAATTAGCCATCTGCATAAAATTCTTGACGACTCTTTACACTATTCGGTATGACAGTCAGCTTCTTCTATCTCTTTCCGGGAGAAACCAATCACACTGGGTGAAATCTTGGGTCTCTCAACAAACTTTTCGACGAGATTCGCTGTAGATTCATTCGGATCCCTGGAATTTCCTGTTAAAGTGCGAAACGTTAAGAACGGGAAAGGGTGGTGGAGTTTGATAAGTTGCGCAGATGAAAAAGCTAACAAAAAAACAGCCAAAAGTTGGTGGGACTCAATCAACTGTGCTTGTGCAAAAGCCTGCAACCAAAGCTCCAGATCCGAGGGCAACATCAACTCACCGCCTGACGAGGTTGTGCAAGTCAAATCCAAAGAGGAGGAGGAGATCTACATCAATCTCGTTTTTGAAGACACCGTCTGGAGTTCAAATGAGAATCCCCAGTATTTTTCAGAGGAGGACCCATGATCGGCTCCAATTTTAGATTCGTCAGAATGCACAATTAGTTAAAATGGATCGGGCAAATCAGGAATTTAGACTGAATCAAATAAGCTCCTAACTTTTTGTAGTTCAACCATGAAGATTGCTAGGAATCACAATTTTCACATTTTGCAATAATCATATTTTTCCAAGTGACAATTCTGTGATGTATTTTACGCTACATTGCATCACAAGGCTCATATCTCTCTCTCTCTCTGTCTCTCAAAATGTTACACAGTGATGTAGATTGAAGGGTAACCTTTTCCTTCAAAAGAATATTTTATCACTAGATACTTAAAATCTTGTCCTTCAAATGCAATATTGTCTCAAAAAATTTCCGTCCTTTGAGGGAAAAAAAAAAATTCCATCCTAAAAAACATATTTTGTAATATGTTTTTTAGTCAATACACACGCAACAACCAAAATATTTAAAAAATACAAAAGGCACTTTCACTTTTTTTTTTTGACTTGGTGCAAATGAAGTGCAATTACTCTATTTTGTTGAAATTTGGTAGCTCAATAAGTTTATGATGATGTTTTACTACTTCACCCTTTGGTATGAGAGGAGTTTAAAAATTTGAATAGAAACATTCTTCAACCACAAGAATTCACTATAACCTCAATTATGTGTTGCAAATAAGAGTGTCAACATTGTATATCACACAAGAATTCAATATAACCTCAAATAATTGCTGCAAATAAGAGTGTCAACATTGTATGTCACAAGCATGTAAATGATTGAGAACATTGCATTAATGGTTTTACTAAACTTTCACAAAACAAATAAGCATTCTTAAGGCATTGTTAGATTTATAAGGATTTTGGGCCTCAAGTTGCTACTTCTTTTGCAAATCCAAATCAACCAAACTTTTTGAGCATTCCAAATCAACCAAACTTTTTCAAACTTTTTAAAGCAAATCAAATCAACCAAACCAAATCCAAACTTTTTCAGCATTCTAAATCAACCAAACTTCATCCCAATCTATGTCTTTGTAATTACACTTTTCCAAAGCTATACGCATTAAAGCGTTCAAAGTGTCTACTTTAAGAGAATTCTTTCACTAAATTTTAATCATATTTTGACAAGAAAAATCTCGTTCGCCACAAATGTATCATGCGAGAATACAAATGATGGTAGACTTCATTCGAAGAGATGACGAGCCATGCTTTATGCATCTTCAATCCACTATAGCAAATCATAATGATTTCAAGAATAACAACTAAATTTGTATTTAGTAGGACCTGGGGTATCTAGATTTGATTCTAGACAGTAATTTAAAATTTATGTGGTTGAAGATGATTGCATTGGCATTTTGGTATGCTTTCTATCTTTAATTACCAGTGGCCTATAGAACAGGAATATCTTGCACTTCTGCTAAAGAATTTGATTAGGATGATTTTCTTAAAATCTAGTATTTTCCTAATGGGAAAGATTTTAGAATTATTCTTATTGGTTCCCGAGTTATGTTGGACATATACTACAGTAGTTTGTACTCCAGGGTAGAGATAGACAGTTAGCTTTATCTCTGAGTACTTGCTTGATATGTAAGTCCAACTAAGGATAATGATTTTCTAGGTTAACAATGAAAGTTAAATGAATTGTTCTTGTAATTCTTTCATGTTTTGAGGACAAAACCAGATTAAGGGAGAAGAATTTCATGTCCACGTCCTATATATAGGATTCAGTATAGTCCTAGACTTGGATACATGGTACTCTAGAGAAACAAGCTTATTTTAGTTATGCCACATCATTCTAGATGTGACCCGCAAGTAATTAATAACCTTGTGAGGCCCAAACACACTAATTGGACTTAGTACAAGGTTTGGGATAGTCTATCCATGTGTAGAGTATCAATGGCAATCTATGTATAGAGATTCTATGTATAGGGGAGTTGGGACCTTGCATTACTATTTGTATGGGGGGTTCTAGAGCTTATATGAGGAGGCAAAACTCACCCTACTCCATCTTGGATTTGTGGATTCATTGCCTCTCATACTTCCTATTCCTTGACTTGGGCGTGAAGCTACTCAGAGATTGATTGGTTGCTTCTACTTGGTTGGGTGGTTTCTCCATAGTGTGTTCTCTATTGTTTTGTTTTGTAAGCAGGATCTTGAGGAGGCGTCCCTTACAACCTTCCTTGATGATCATCCCACCACTCCTTCCATGCTTGAAGAACACATTTGATTTGAAAGCTCCTCCCTTTTGAAAATGGCTGCACCATGATGGAAATTCGAGGTCTCCATGCCTCATAATCACTACGCAAACAGGTTGATTGCCAAGATTTTGCATCAGGCTAGCTTGACTAGTCCATAAACTATGAGCTTTTTGCATGATATATCTAATCTTGAAATTAAAAACTATCTTGAACTTATTAAGACTACATACTTGCTCAAGGATGTAAGTGTCATTTGTGGATGACTCACTTAATCTCATCAGAAGTTTACAAATTGCCTCATAAAATGAAAAAACATGATTTTTCACACCATGAGTGACAAATTCATTCTTGATCTTAGAAGATCCAAGAGCATACATTTGATGACTCACATTAGGGCCCTTTTTGGACTCAAAAAGGGCCTCTTCCTTGCCTAAACAAGTTTTCTAATCATAATTAATTTAGTGCTAATCAATCCTACGTGGCACCTTTACCTTGGGTTACCATACAAGGTGAGCAAGAGTTAATGTTAAAAATTCACAATTCTAGCTTGACTAGTTTTGGTCATATGACTTGTAAATAGTTAGATGGTCATGATGTGGCTTGTCACACGTGCCAAATAGCATAGGATTCCATTCATAAGGATGCTCTCAAGTAGACCTAAGTGTTAGAACCTTTGGAATGAGTCCAAATTATGCTTAGATACAAGGGAGAAAAAATAGGAGCTATTTTTGGTAATTTTTGCATTGTTGAGGGATCTCCAAGATTCCAACCCTAACTTGGTAGGGATGAAAGATCCACCAAAATTAGCATTAGGGATAGGTTTAGGGCTACTCATACCTGCCCAAAACCGTGATGGATCATGTATATATAGGTGATGATATCTCACCAAAATCAATCAAGCAATTTCATGTTTTTTCTCTCATAATGGTGCAATTGCTCTCTATGTTCATAATTGTTTGAGTACTTGTGATTACTAATGATTATAGGATTGAATGTAGGTCTGGTGTACAGTACTCAGACTGTGGGAGGCCGTACTTTCACACGTGTGAAGCCTTTTTCAAGGATTTGGGCCATTTAGTGAGGTTCAAGCATAGATTTTTGATGGATTTTGATGGTTCAACTTGTGCTAATCTTATGAAATCATAATCTATTGTTTCCCTCATCATTTCAAGTGTTTTAGGATCCTTATTTGCTGTAATTTTTACAGTTAAGGCCTAAATGTAGGTCTCATTTTCATAGACTATTGTAGGTTATTTGCATAGACTATAATAGGCAACTAATAGGTAAGTTACAAATTACAACTAGAGTAGAGTTAGTATAGGACGACCTTTCATTGTCCTAACTACAATAGGACCCTAGAAATGGAAACTAGTATATGCCTAATAAAGCTTATATCATGGTTAGTTCACATTGAACTTTGACACAAGGTTGATTAAGGTGTGTTTCTACTGTTCTACATAGATTCTTTTGGGAAATTCGACATCTTCAAGATGACAACCAAGTATCACTTACATGTGAAGTTAGAGAAGGATTATGCGACCACCAAAGCTGCATGGGGTGTTAACTTAAATCCGTATGACATGCATTATTGGAGATTAGAAGGAAAAAAACATATTGACCTATGGGTAAGAGGTGATTTATACCCTCATAATCCACTGGTAGATGCTCCTCCTAAATTTTTTGATGTACATAGTTTGTTAAGGTTCGTTGGGGATGGTCGGAATGGACTGCTTGGCTATTGTCAAGCAATGGATTCTCAAAGAATTCAAGCTGAGACATTGGCAAATATGGCAAACATTCATATATTGAGTATGAATGACAATTTAAAGTCATTGCATGGAATAAATATGAAATTGGAGCAGGAGATAAATGGTTTGAAAATAGAGCTTGCCAGTTCTGTCGCAAAAATTGAAGAATTGCAATCTTCAATCAGTATATTTTAGAGGACAATATATGGCTTACAACGAAAGCGTAGAGTCTCGATGGATCAGCAAGCAGAAAATGAAAACACTAAGAGACACAAACTAGAAGCTTTGGCACCAGGTGGTGGTGCCAGTAAAAGACGTATGAGGGACACAAAAGAGTTCTTGAAAAAGACGGTTGGAAAAGATTTTATTGCCGGAAAATATATGAAACATTTTTTGAAGGGTAAAGATTTGATTAAGATTGTGGAAGATGAAACAAGTGATTCAATTCGCTTGAGAATTGCAAAAAAGCTAGTCGACAAGTTCAAGCCAAATCCAAATGTTAAAGAGATGGTGTACGCATGTGACCAAGGAGGTGTGAGTCGCAAGGGGTATAGAGCTTTGAAGAAGTATATGAAACGCTCTGACAAAAATGGGTTAAAATGCCATCAAATATTGAGTTTCAACATATTGAGGATTCTTTTACAGTAACCAATAAGAAGAAAGGACCTTCGACATGTTTTCATTATCATCAAGGCAATAATATATTCTTAGATCTGGAAAAGGTCCAAGCGATGATGATCCGACATTACGAAGTTAGAACAAATGGTAAGAACATTTATTGTGGATTTCGGTTTTCAATTGTATGCTTTTCTTCAACTAATATGTTTTAGTAATGAAATTTCTATTTTACAGATTGCGGAGGTAAAGTTATATTTGTTATTAAGTTGGACGAAGCAGAAATCGTAAAAGGGCATAAACTTGAACGTGTCACAATCACCTTGATGAATCGTGAATTACAACAGTTTGGCGGAAGTTATTGTAAAGAATTTAGCGTGCAATCCGAAAATCACATATGGTGGATAGCTGCATTTGAAGTTCCTAAGGAGTCTCACGACGTACTGGAGTGGCTATTTGAAAAATGCAGCATATCTAAGATAATACATGCACAAAATGAAGGCAAATTGCTCAATGTTGAAGGAGAAAGCTTTTGCTGTAGAATGGCACCTAGCTGCTGATTTGAAGACTTTGAAATGCATGTACGGTTGTGGTCTCGGTGCAAATGCAAAGAATTTTTGTAAATATTGTATGTTTGAATCTGGGCGGAACAAAAGTATTTTGAATTGCAACCAACGTCTTCCACCAAATAGGCACAATCTAGACAAAGCTTGGAGTCCTGTGTTGAACATTCCTCTCGAAAGAGTCCATTTTTGCACAACGCATGGTGAATTACGAATACTGGACAAATTATTATTTTTGCATTGTTGTTACGCATGGAACATGCAGCCCAAATCAGGAGCAGATGTTGCTGCTGGTCTTCTTGTTGCTGCTGCTCAGTCTGGTCCTCCTGTGCAGCTGCTGTATGGGCCATGTCCTCCTCAACTTCACGCTAAGTGGCCGGATCTTCTTGAGACGCTATAGGGCTGCGACTCCTACTCCTGCTTCTGCTCTCCCGTCTCTCTCTCTCTCATCGAGGGTGGCTAGTGCATCCCTATGGAGCAATGCAGTCACTCTGGGATCTCTAGCCGTTTGTTTCGTCCGTGCCATTTCCTCCGACATTGGTTAGCCTTTGAAAACATATCAGAGAACACGAGAGATGAAAAACAGAGAATTTAAAAAAACTGACACTCTGACACTCAAGGGATGAAGTGGAGAAATGAGGACCCAAACACCCTTATATAGTGAAGGGTTCTATTTTTAGTAAGTGCCCCTATAAAAGTTTTGGCCTCTTTTTCAAATATAGTATGTTCTTGTCTAGGCTCATGAGTAAAAATCCTTGGACATCCACAAATGTAGTAACAGGCATATAAAATGTAACAACGCAAAAGTAATATCAAAACGTAACCAACTAATTGTGTTTTCTATTTTCCATTAGATTAAATCCTTTATTTCCATTGGACTCCTAATGTCCCTGTTTGTAAAAATAAAACACATTCATGATCTTTTTCGGCTCGTCTCCGTATCTGCAAAACCAGACACAAAGTTAATAATCCTATATTTATTCAACATTACTATTTAAAATTCAGGAATCTGATGGAAATTAGGGACACACATTTTGTCCATTACGAGTGAAGACAAAATCTACTGGCACATCAACAAAAGTCAATCCAAGCATATGCCGAAGATCTTCTAGGCTGCACTCCTTATTTATATGAATTTCTCGTCTTTCATCATGGGGCAAATGTATGGATATCTCCACTTCTTGCTGATTTGTCTCCGTGTCCAGAGGGTCCCATCGGCCATGACCAAACTTATATCGCCTATAAATGAAACTTAAGGAGCATGTTTGACGTGAAATATGATACCTTATGGTCATTGTTTCACAAGAGAGCTTACACCTTATTAAATCTCCTTTATGCTCCATTTCCTTTGAATCCCATGCGACAAATATGTTGTCCAACAGTGATGATTCTGTTGCTTTCCATGCCCACATCGTGTTTGTTTTCCTAAAGGGGACCGCCTTAAATATGGCAACAAATACGATGATCGGCACAGAGATGCTAGTGTAGACTCGTTTGGATCCGAATGTTGGCTTCATATTACCGAAAATCTCTTTGAGAAGTTGCCTCTTCGTTAATTCAATAGTCAGTTGGTCAACATATGGCCACTCGTGAGAATTGATCGCAGGCTCAGAAGTTGGTGCTAATTTGCCTTGGCCAAAGTTTCTTTTTGGAACTTCGTACATGTGATCGTAAAAGAAAATGCCCATTTTGATCAGGACAGAGGATGCCAACCCACCATATATTAGTTCTCCATATTTGGCATGTATGGCGGAGAATTTTCCAGTGAAGGACTTCACGTTTTGCCAGTCGAGGCTATTTGAAGGAAAGACATCTGCACCAGGCATTAATGCAACATTATTATCCATTACAATGACATAATAATAATTCAAACATAATAGTTAACACAGGAATAAAAGAGGTGAGACCTACAATGTGACTGTATGGTTCTATCAGCAACAGCCACATCCAATAAAATATCACGACACATGTATACGTGTTGCACATTTGCAAGGTATTCGCCGTTTTGGTCGATCTTGAATTCGTGGATCCTTCCTTTCCAATGGTAGTCTTGGTTGTTTCGCTTCCTCTTTGCAACCTTGTGAGTTCCTTTGTCCAATGGTTGCATGTAAACTCAGTCAAAAGTTGAAAATGTATGGGGCACCCAATGCTCATTGGAATCTTTGATGTGTGCAACAATGGAAGCTAGTTGATTCTTGGGCTTCCTTGATTGAGTAGAGGCCATAATGGATGATGTAATGATAATGTAGGATATGCGAAATAGTGTGTAGATCTTCAGATAAGGTGAACCAAAATAAAAAAAATAGAATATCTATGGAGTATACAAAATGAGAGAGAGAGAGAGAGAGAGAGAGAGAGAGAGAGAGAGAGAGAGAGAGAGAGAGAGAGAGAGAGAGAGAGAGAGAGAGAGAGAGAGAGAGAGAGAGAGAGAGAGAGAGAGAGAGAGAGAGAGAGGCTACAAAATGAGATAAAGATGAGAGATACAAACTTGTGAACATTCAAAATCTGAAATAAGGACTAGGCTCACTTAGGATAAGGCTGCTAGTAGATAGACATGCTAGTTGATGTTAACTTGTAGGCATAGTTATTGCTTTATCTAGGGTTAATGTAGGGTTAATGTTAGAGGTGTACTTTGTGGGCCCACACTTGATTTAATCTGCACCATTGAATTTGCCATGTCATATAGACCATTCCCTCTCAGTTGTCAATATTCTATTGGGACACGTGTCATCATTAACACTAATTATAATTAGTGAAGAGGCCCTTTTTGAGTCCAAAAAGGGCCCTAATGACCACTTGCTTTCTAAATGATTTAGAATCATATATACACCACGTTAGGATCTCCGCCAATTTTGAGGTCAAGTGAGAAAACGTTAGCTAAAGTTGATGAAAGTCGAAGGTGGAGGCGGATTCGATGAATGGAAAGTCAAAAATCTGGTAGGGATGTCGGATAGATGATCTTGGACAATGGCATTATAATGAGCCAAGGCCGCATAATAGCAAACAATGAGGGTGGTGGGATGATATTGTTGGCAGTTATAATGCAGGGCTTGGGGCTCGTTATAAGCAAGGCGGAGAGCATCAAGGAGTGCAGCGGCAGTGGTGTGGCAGTGCTTAATGTGCTCTACGAGGGCATCAAAAGGCTTCTCTGATCCTGTGGGGTGATATTCTGGCGCACATCGTACCTACTAGTGTTGTGAAGACGAAGAGATGAACGAGGGTGGAACGAAGAGATGAGGTTAATGCATATGATCTAGCTCCAATTGGAAGCATCGATTGTGCAAAAAATTAATGATGGCATAAAGGCCGACTACAAAACGGAACGGAGGACTCCCAAAAACATCACAAAAAAAGTCGAAATCCTGAACATGGATAAAGCCAGTAAGGATGGCAAAAACAAAAATATTTTTATTGGCCTCCGATGCAATCTGATAAATATGAATGGCAGCAAAATTAGACAGGGGGAAAGCCGAGAATGGCAGAGAAAAATAATGAAAAACTAGTCTAATCAAATATTGAAAAATAAGAGATAAATTATTGTCTAGAGCAGTGGAAAAATCTAGAACGGCCTTGAACTGCTTTTTGAGAGTTCTCAACTAGCCTATTGCTGCTTGGAGCGCTTGCTCATCTTCTTGGAACATGGCCTGTAGAGTTGCCAACTCGGCATCTTTGGCGTGGAGCTCAGCATCGTGAAGCTTTTGTTGATCCTGGTATGTTTGCAGCACCCGGCCAGAATGGTCTTTGTAATATTCTGCGTGCTTCCTCTACAATTTTTGAGCAACTGGTAATTCGTCTTTAGTTGTTGCTAACATCTGATCTAGGACAGCCTGGATGGCCTACACCTACTGGTCTGTCTGTTGGAATTTCAATCAAGGGCAGCCTATTGAGTCTTGAAATTGGCCTGGGCCCGTTGATTCTCTTCTGTTCTTTTAAGATATTACGATCTAGTTGGTAGACGTAATCCTTGAGCGACCTCTCAGAAGCCCGAAGAGATTCACGTTCTTGTTCTAGCGTTGTTTGTTTTAGGACGAGGTGCTGGCGATCAGATTGATAGATTTGTCATGTTGTCTTTTTTTGAAGAACCTGGGCTTGCACCGAAATCCTTAACCTGGATAAAGGCAATAAGGACGACAAAAACAAAAATAGTTTTATTGACCTCCAATGCAATCTCAATGACATCAAAATTAGAGAGGGGAGAAGCCGAAAATGCCAAAAATAATAAAAAACTAGTCTAATCAAATATGGAAAAATAAGAGGTAAATTACTGTTTAGAGCGGTGAAAAACTCTAGATCGGCCTTGAACTGCTTTTTGAGGGTTCTCAACTGGCCTTATGCTCCTTGGAGCGCTTGTTGTCGACAAGAGATACGTGAAATATAGGTCCAACTGAACTACAATGCTCAAGAGTATTCAAGCTCACAGGCTTGAGAGAGAGAGAGAGCTAACTATTCAAATGCTTGTTGAACTTCTTCTTGATCCTGTTCTTGTTCTTCTTCTTGAAACTGTATGAATATGAACAATTGTATATACTAAGCAATTAGGTTGTCAAATGCGATTGCCAGTTGGCTGGTATCCGCTGGCATTCAACCAGTTCCTTCTCAGAAATTGATTGCTGATAAGCGGTGGAAATTGGTTGTAAACAGTTTGTCTGCATAAATGAACCAAAATTGTCACTCTATAGAAATGAACTAAAATTGCCACAGGCGACAGTGTTGCAAAAAGACAACGGTGTCGGCTTTTTGCAAAAAATCTGACAGTGTCCTTAAATCTCATTTAGGGTAGCTCCACACTTTGCCAGAGTCATTTCCTTAACATTTGGGGCACTTTGAAAAAGCGAAAAATGCGACTCTGCATATTTACTCGCAAATCCTGATAGGCAAAAAATGTGAAAAAGACGACACTGTTGTCAAACTTCATGTATTTCTACAGACTATGTAAAAACACTTGTAAATCTACAGACTGTGTAAAGACATGGAAAAATCTACAAAACTGGATAAACAATGGATGAGGATTAAAATCGATTAGTCGATTAGTAAGAAGGAGAACAATCCAACGCTCCCCCTTAATCTGAATCCTTGAATACCTTGACCTTCAAGCTTAGTTCTACACAGAATCTTCTGTGTGTTTCCAAACTTAATGCTTTGGTAAAAAATCTGAGATCATATCTTGCGTTCTACAGTACTGCTCTACCTCTTCATTGAGAACTTTGCTTCTAACTAAATGATACTTCAGTTCAATGTGCTTACTCCTAGAATGAAATCTAGGATTGGCTGATAAAGCAATGGCACTTTGATTATCATAGAATAATGTCATCAGAGCATATTGATTCAGATCAATATCTGAGAGTAAGTTCCTCTACCAAATTGCTTTCATTATAGCTTGAGAGACTGCGATATACTCTGATTCAGTGGAAGATAGAGCTATTGAAAATTGCTTTTGATTGTTTTAGAAATTGGACCATTGTTGAGGAAGAATGTAAATTCGAAAGTGGATTTACGAGTGGCTACATATCCTACCCAACTTACATCTATGTAACCATTGAGTAGATTGAGTTTGTCATTGCCGACTACTCCATAACAAATGCAAAAGTCCATAGTAGCTCAAAGATATCTCATGACTCTAATAAGAGCCTTCCAATGTGTTACACCAGGATTAGCTATAAACTGACTGAGAGAGCTGACTGCAAAAGTTATGCTATGCCTGGTACAGATCATGGCATACATAAGAGATCCTATAATAGAATGGTAAGGATACTCATGCATCTGTTGCTACTCATTGATTGTTTGGGGACACTAATCCTATGACAATTTGAGACTTGGTTCCATTGGTGAGAGAGCTAACTTGCAATTAATCAGATTATATCTGACTAACATGTTGTAGATGTACCTCTATTGTGTAATGTAGACCAACTTCTATTTTTTGTCTCTGTGGATTTGTATACCAAGGCAGAAATGAGCTTTGCCTAAATTGGTCATGTCGAATTCGGAAGATAGCATTGTCTTGGCCTCTTTTATCAGATCTTTTGCTGAAAAGCAATGTATCATCCACGTATAAAGTGACAATGATAAAAGGCTATTGCACTGCTTTGAAGTAAACATTTGAATTTGAAGAGCTAGGTGTGTAGTTGTGCTCAATAAGGAAAGTATTGATCCTTTGAAACCATGCTCAAGCAAATTGCTTCAAGCCATAAAGTGTCTTATGGAGTTTACACACATGATTATGTTTACCCTAGATAATATAACCTTTGGGTTGCACCATGTAAATGTCTTCTTCGATAACTCCATTGAGATATGATGTATGTACATCCATTTGATGTATTTCCAAATCTGCTGCAGCAACAAATGATAGCAAATGTCAAATAGAAGAATGCTTGACTACTGGACTGAAGGTCTCAGTGTAATCGATGTTGTGTACTTGATAAAATCCTCTGGCAATAAGTCATGCCTTTCTCCTGTTGATGCTTTCATCTGCATTGTACTTGGCTTTGAAAATCCATTTGCAATCAGCTACATTTCTGCTAGCAAGTAATTCAAGAATTGTCCATGTTTGGTTCTTGATAAGAGATGAATACCCTTTATCCATAGCTTCTTTCCAGATATCTGAATCAG
The DNA here is from genome assembly GCA_029204225.1 of Diphasiastrum complanatum. Taxonomy (NCBI): domain Eukaryota; kingdom Viridiplantae; phylum Streptophyta; class Lycopodiopsida; order Lycopodiales; family Lycopodiaceae; genus Diphasiastrum; species Diphasiastrum complanatum. The sequence continues at coordinate 14,559,855 of CM055108.1, forward strand.
GCTAACTGAGTGCCTCTTGGACAGATGTCAGTTCCTAAACAAGGTAGGCTGCTGACTCGTCGATATACCGGTTAGGTGGTTTGCTTGCTCTTGAAGATCTTCTGGGTAATAGAGGAAGTTGATCATTTTCATCATACTGTATCATCATCTTCTGATTCGCCATTGATGTAGGTTTGATCTGAAGTAGTGTAGCTGATGAAAATAAATTTGGTACTCTAGAAGTCGAGCTTCTTCCTGAGATTACGAGGTATCTGCTCAAAAGCAGTACATCCAAAAACTTGTAGGTTTGAAGTAATGAAATACTTTGTATCTAAGCAATGAAGGAGTTTACATAGGTTCACATATATCTGTATGAACAACATCTAACAGACCTTTTGCTGCATGCCTATGGTTTGATCTAAAAGGAATCCTAGCCTACTTTCCAAAGATGCAGCTATGACAAACATGGAGATCGACCTTACCAGAAGGATAGTCGAGATCAAGAACCATGGATTGTCTGGACATGTTCAAAATAGATGCATAATTCAAGTGTCCTAAGCGATGATGTCATAGTAATGCTTTATTGACTAGAACAAAGATTTTCAACGCTTGACTAGACTCAGAATAACAATGTGCCAATCTATATAAGTAACCCTGCCTCTTGCTGAGTGCAAGGATCTTATTACTTCTATCAATAATTTTGCATTGATCAAATTCGAATTCTACCTTATGACCTAAATCTGTAATTCTACTTACTCATAACAGATTTGTAGAGAGTTTAAGAACATATAAAACCTTTGATAGTAATTTGAATTGATCATGCTGGAACCGCAATCTTACAGTACCTTCACCTTCAATAGTGTGAGTACTATTGTCACCAAGATGAACAAATTTCTTCGTGCTATAAGACGTGTAGGAGTTGAAAATCTCACGTTGATTGGTCATGTGTTGATTTGCTCCAGAATCAAGAAACCATGAATCATCCAAAAATGCGCTTTGGTCTTTGACCATGAATATGCTTTCATCCACTTCGACCTGGGGAGATGATGAAACTGTGTTTGCTTGTTGATCAAGTTGCTTTGCTGCATCCTTCGCTTGGAGAATTCGACAATCCTTGATCTGTTATTGCGCTTGCAATACCTGCAAAACATCTTCTTTTTCGACTGTATATTTGATGATTGTACTTGACTTTAAGTCAGCTTCTGATTTGTTGTAGCCTTCTTGCTTGGAGCTTTTCTGCTTTTGTCGCTAGAACCTTTGTTGACATATAGATCTTGAGAGGAGGAAGTAGACAAAGTGTCTTGACTTCTTCTATTGTCTTCTTGCAGCAACATAGTGATAACTCTGATAAGACTTAAATTTGAGTGTGTCGATATGATAATCACCCAGCTCTCATATGTAGAGGGCAAACTTGAAAGCAATATCATAATTGCGTCTTGACGGAAAATCAATTCTCTGATACTGAAAAGATGAAAGGAACTGAAGAATATGATATCAACTTTATATCACGAAAGATATCAAGTATTAGATCTTTCGCTCTAATATCAAAATATTATTAGGCCCTGATAGAGATCACAAGTATGATACCATGACGGTTCAGATAAAGAAGTAGTGATCTAGCACTGATACTATGATAGAAGCTCTGATACCATGTTGGATTAGATAAAGAAGTAGTGATCTGGCTCTGATACCATGTTGAAAAGAGGATGTGAAAGATAGGTCAAACTCGAAAAGAAACAAACTCAAATGAAAAATATTTGAACGACAAGAAAGAAAACTTATCGTGCGTAGTGGAATAAACTATCTTCCTCTTTCTCTATGCATGATTACGCCTATCAATTTTGAACAAAACAATTTGTTGAGAATAAAAATCATCTATCTTGACTTTAGGCTTGCTACAAATTTTTTATTATGCAAGTATGTTGTTTCATAAATGTGAATGCCAAATTTGGCCTAGATGGAACTTGAGCTATATGGATTTATCATATCTAGTTGGTTGATTACAACTTACATATAGATTGTAGACTTAGAAATAGCATTAATATGCTTGTAGAAACTCGTGGCATATGACATGCATTTATTGTAATTGATCCATAGTGACATGCAAGGCATGCACAAAGTGAAATGGACATATGCATGATGATTTGTACAATTCTAGTTAGAAATAGGACACTTGGTAAAAGTAGGTAGAGATACATGCATGAGATGTGACAAATGTCACTTCGACTCTAGTTTTCACTTTAGATGTGATTGAAGGGTGGATGGATGTGGTTCTACCTCGAGCTAACTCAAACTCCATAAATATGTGTAGCTATTCTCATAATCTTTGATGAAGAACCAAAGCTTTGTAGCAATCCATGCCATTTTGGATTTACACCAATATTTGCTTGAATATTTCTATCTTTCTCTCTCTAACTCATGTTGAGGCTAATGCTCATACACTAAATTCTTGTACTTTTGCTCATTTGTGATTCAAAAGCTATCATTATCTGATTCCTAGCATGCTAGATTGTGGCTAAGCCATAAATTTTGTACTAGATCTTACTATTCAATCTAGAATCAGGTTATTGTGCTAATCATAAAGCTTAATAAGATCAATCATACTTGTGGATCATTCTCACATGTGTGAATTCTGGAAATTTTGTCATGGTATCAGAGCCAAATTAAGCTTTGCATGCTAACATCTCTGATTGTTTAAGAATTTGAGAGCTAATTCAAGAAAAAAAAGCAGTTAATCACTTTTTTTTTACCTTTCTCTGAAAAGTGTTTGGATCTAAGTGGATTGAAACTGAATTTTCAGGTCTAAATAGTGATAGTACGGAATTATGGAATTCCACGCGTGTGAAAATCAGAGATTTTCAGTCCCTTCTATTTCCTTGCTAGGTGATCCAATGCGGTGGTGTTATAGTACAAGACGAGATTCATTATATTCAAGGTTTCGCGGGGCTCTTCCTAATCTACCTAGCCAATTTCTACCCCTATTAGTACTATTACCTATTTATGCTAAATGGCTGGGCTAGTCTACAATTAAATCTAATCGAGCTTCACTAATTCTCTAAACTACATACTCTAGGCTAATCCAACTATTCTATGCTGCCGACTATTCTCGCATTCTATCTGGTCTAGCTAACTATTTAAATTTAAGAGTCAGGATTTTCTGTTTTCCTAAGGTAAGGGTCAGCTACGAAACTAAATTTACATTTATCCTATGGGTGGGGACCTTCTAAAATCTCCTTGACTAACTATCCATTTCGATCTAGTCTAAAAGGTTACCTAGATTAATTAAGCTAGCTACTTCTAACAGATGGACTCTACTAAGTTTAACTAGCTAACAGAATCAAGCTTGACCTAATTTACCTTTCCTGATCTAGTTAGGGTCTTGGTCGGTAACTATCCTAATCTACGGGAATCGATCTATTACTTTAAGACGATTGGTCTAAAACCTATGTGACAGGTAAGATTTTCTAAGTCTAATCGAACTTCCTAGAGTTATCCTAGCTAACTAATTGGGGCCATCTAATGAAAACACTATCTTAGTAGAAGATTCCTGACAGAGACTATCTAAGCAGGCTAGTCTACCTACTCGGCCTCTCTAAACTTAAACTACCTAGAGAAAGGCTGATCGAACTGGCTAGGTAATATTAGTCTAATCAAACTTCCTGATCTAACTATCTGATTTATCTAACTCTTCTAAACTTAAGCGGAACTCTAAGAATCTAATTTCTACTCCTATGGATCTAGATCTAAACTACCACTAGGATCTAACTAAAAATTTCTACCTCCTATCTAATCGATGGATATCCATTCCTACAAGCTGCTCCTACCTAGGCTATCTAATAGGCTGTCGACGGTTCATCTTGAGCTGAAGAAGAGGACATGGATGGTGGTCCTGGTACATCTCTGAGCTTGACATTAGCGGAATAGTAGCGACGCAACCTACTGCCATTAATGGGTGTGTCTAGCTAATTGTCCTGTAGGTCGGATTTCTACTACTCCTTTGGTTTTGATATTGCGATCATGCCAAGCCTTCCGTCATTGTTTTTCCATAGCTAGGGTGTGAAGCACGAGGAAGCGGGTTTTTGCTATCACTCACGAGTTATAGTGGGCACCCAAAATGGACTAAGATGTTCTCATACAAGAATTTGGCAGTGGAGTTGGCATTAGCCTTCCTCACCGCCTTGGCTTCTACTCATTTTGTCGAGTAGTTAGTGGGCACTAATATATATCGAGCTTGCGAGCCACGGGCAGCTAGACGAAGAGGGCCGACATAGTCAATGCCCAATTTTTCAAATGGCATTTCAGCCAAACAGGTCGTAACAGCATCCTATCATTTTTTGGGTTCGGGTTGAATCATTGACACACGTCACACCTCTTGACCTGATTGTGAATATCTCTAAACATCGTGGGCCACCACAGGCCGTGTTGTAGGACCTTCTTATTGGTAGCTTTGGCAGTGAAATGTCCCCCTCCTATTCCTTCGTGGGCGATGCTCACTACATGGGACACTTCGTGCGGTAGGATACATCGGCATATAATTCTATCGTTACAAATGCGATATAGTTGTCCTACTATCAATGTGAATGGGGCAGATTTAATAAATTAACTTGCGTCGTTGTACTTTGCTCATCTCAGGGGGAGGATGTCTTGACATAAGATATCCCACAATATCGGTAGCTCACTTTGGGATGGTGTCGACATGAAATAGTATGGCATCTGGGAGTTCATCATCAACATCTCTACTCTCGAAAATATTTTGGATCCTTGAGAGGTGATCAGCCAAATAGTGTTGTTTCCCCTTGCGAACGACGATTTTAAAGTCGAACTCTTGAAGAAGCAGCAGCCATCAGGTGATACGCCCAATTGTGTAGGGTCTATGTACTAGATATAGTAGGGCTTGGTGATCTACGAAGAAGACAAAGAGGTTGGCTAGCAGGTAATGGCGGAATTTCTTCACACTGTATACTATGGCTAGCGCTTCATGCTCGGTAGTGGTATAGTTCATCTCCACATGAATCAATTGCCTACTAGTGAAGTAGATCAGGTAATCCTTCTTGTACTCCCTGGTTGGGTCAGAACACTTCGTACTGCATAATTAGAGACATTTGTGTGGACGTGAAATTCTATGGTCCAAATAGGAGGTTGAAGGATTGGTGTTATAACTAAGGCCTTCTTGAGCTTGTGGAAAGCCTTAGTGGTTTCAATTGTCCATTCTAGTTGGATAGTCATCTTGATAGATTAAGCGGACCAACTTAGTGAAGTTTAGGACAAACCTTCGATAATAGTTGTAATGCCCCATAAAGATGTACATTTCGCGTATAGTTTCCGGTTCAGGCAATGCATGTATTATGTGGATCTTGTCAACGTCAATGGCGATACCATGCTCCGAAACAACATGGCCTAGCACTATGCCATGCGTGACTAGAAATTGGCATTTGGACGAGTTTATGGATATGCCGAATAATCGACATTGGATGAACACTTTCTCTAAGCGAGCTAAATGTTGGGCTCTAGAGGAGTGGACACACAGGTCGTCCATGAATATTTCAAGAAACTTTCGAAGAAAATCCTTGAAGGCATAACTCATCATTCGGCATAGATACAAATTTGTCTCACTCTGATTGGTGGATACATATAGGCTGTGTTCCTCAATTCATTATTTGACAAATGTATGGCTATGATCAACAGGAATTGGCTAAAAATATGGGCACAACTTTTCTTATTTTGATTTCATGATCTTTTATTCTAAACTCACTAGTTATTTTGTTTTCTTTCTTTCTTTATCGCAATATCGAATCGACGCACGCCTTCCCATACAGTGCATGGTCAGATTCATTCAGGCACACTGAATCGATATCAGTCTCTTCTGATGTGTGCTCGTGAAAAATTTTAGTCTTGTCCTAACGATATCGGATCAACGCGCGCACTGTTGTTCATTCCTCTACTGATATCATTCTGTCGCGTTGAACCGATATCAGGTTCAATATGGCTAGTTCCTCCATGTCCTCAGATAACAAACTTTTGGATTTTTTGAATGCCAGTGACATTCCATCTGAGAAATTAGAGTATTTTGCGAGTATTTTTTTTGCTCCCTTTGATATCGATTAGCTAGTTTATGAAAATCGTTATAATTCAATTTTTTATCTTGATAATTTTTCTCAGATTATTAGTATTTCCTATTTTGGATATAGATAGTTTTTATTGCGTTCATTTTCAGGACCTTGTGCATTCCCAACCATCCTCTAAGCATAAACACTATAGAAAGTACTCTAACCTGCATGACCATTTCAAAAGAAATATATATTGTGATATCCACAAAAGAATATGTTACCTTCTAATCAAAGGAATGGCTTTTGTCTTTTACATATCTATTGAATTTTCAGATGATGAGTTTGTTGAATCTTCAATTGTTCCATTGATCGAAACATTTGCACCTGCTCCAGTTGATGTAGATGATGCAGATACTGATATAGGGGTTGAAGTTGAAGCATCCTATGGCTTCAGATTATAAAAAAACTCTCCCCTTGTTCTATAATTCTCTTTGATTCTCTTCCATCTACATCTCTTGTTAATCAATTAACTCTACTCGATGTTCCCTTATATTTTATAAATAATGAAAGTTATATTTCATTTAATGATATAGAAGATGTTTTGAATTTGAGAGAGGATGAAATCCTCTCAATTTTTGCTCAAAATTTATCAGAATTTTCTGACATTGTTGATTACACATATGAGGACCTTGAAAGTGAGATAGATTATGATAAAGATGGCAATTGAAAATCTGGCAATGAGGCCTTGGAGGCCATGATTGAAAAATCTAAAGCCTATGAAAAAACTTTGCCTATAGAGGAGGAATTTTTGGAATTCCAAAAAAAATATCCCCCAAGACCTAGATATATCCCCTCCGAAAATGTAGAGGCCATTGGAGGACATGACATTGAATACGATAAATATGATCTGGTACGTAGATATTATATTGGTATTCATATTGTTCAGTTTTCTTCGAATTCAAACACTGTGTTAAAGTACGAGTTTGCAGTATTATGTATTATTCTAAATTTATTTTCTTTTCTCGTTTACAGGATGCTATTGTTCTGCTCTTCTATAAAACCACTGAAAAAGTTGAACTAAATATTTATTTCTTGAATTGTGTCCTCCCTGATTTGTTGCTCTATGAAATGCTCCTCTTGCTTGTCAATGAGATTTTTCCATGCCTTGTGATGACCAGATATTTAAGTTTCCATATTCCATTGCAAAATAAATTGCATAATGAAGAAGAATGTGCTGCAAACAATAGTTTTGATTAGTTGCATCAGTAGAAAAAAAATATAAGTCTGAATGAGAAAAGTACCAGATAATGATATAGATTAGCACCATGTAATGAGTAACGTTGTCTTTTCCCAACAATCATGTACATATTTTACAAATGTGGTGCAATGATTCTGCCAAGTCCTCATATCTTCTAATGATAGGTTTTCTTTCCTGATAACACCTATGAGTTTGTCTAAGTTGGTCCACACTTGTCTTTTTTCCACTCAATTACTTCCTTCCAGTGTTCATGTGGCTTGAACAATTTCTCTCCAAATTTCGTATCTAACACTTGATTCTTTGCATGTGTGATTGGATAAGAATCTTCTTGCTTTAGGCACACCTCCAATTGATGGCTTATTAGGAACGTTTTTCTTTTTTCCCGGAGAGTTTGTCACTTTTTTCAATCGTGACATTCCCATTATGTAGTCCTGCATTTGACAGAACTATTTCCAACCTCCTAGTTGATGTTTTAGCCACAGACTCCGGTTTATGAATCCATGCTAGTAGAATATGCATGTAAATAAGTTTTTCAATATACGAAC
>CM055108.1:14577683-14708721 GCA_029204225.1 Diphasiastrum complanatum
AAAGTGGCAGTGAGAGACTTGGTCGCATATATGCCGTGATATTAGCGCTTGCCCTGCTGCTTGATATAACCTGGTTCATACTGTTCACAAATGAAATAAGGTATAGCTACCATGTCAAACAACCTCATTTCTGCTCCTGAAAACTTGCTCCATTTTACTTGGCAGGGCAATACTTAAATAAATCAAATTGTATTCATGTCTATTTAGAGAAGCATCTCCTCATTGATACTGAGCTGTCTGCCATCACAAATCACTGTTCAAGTTGGGATGTGCTTCATCCCAAAGCTTTAGACATGCTTTTACACTTTTTGGTGGTGAGATTTTCCACTTATGATTTTGTTACCAGAGCCTGGATGTGTTATAATGAGACAATGCATTGCAAAATATGTTTGATATGTGCTTCCCTAAGTTCTCAGTTCTCAAACTATTCCTGCTGTGAACTGTGGAACGAAATGGCAATCTATGGCAGTCTAACACCTTGCTATCTAATTGCAGGCAGAGCAACAGATATACTGAGTTCGGAAAGTTTTGGGAACTGCCATTAAGGATTGTGCTCTGGATGCAATCAATCAGCTTTGGACTACATTTCGTATCTTCATTTATATGGCTCATGATGTACCGCATAGGTCTTAGAACTGATTACCCTGCTATGTACCAGCCTGTTGACTTTGATGGAAGGATTGGAAATCTTTTTATCCACAGCTCGAGCCTTTCTGCTCTTCCTGCGGATATAGATGAAGAAGTTCTTGGAGGATCTATTTATGACCCTGCTTACTACTACTCTCTCTTTCCAGATCCTGACGGACTTTATTCAGGTTCAAAAGACAAGGTGAGACTTTTCTACTGCATCTTAACCACTTTGTTCCAGCATATTATTTTAATGAAAGCAATCAATGACTATATTTTCTGAGGTTTTCTACATGCTGTCATTGAATTAGCTTTTAGTTGTCTTACACAGTGAACAGACTATGTCTACACTCAAACTTGGAAAGGGTATGACAAGTTGCAAGTAACACGGAATCGGTGAGGTAGCGGGTACAGGACTATTGATTTGTATTTGTGCTTTGATGTCAGTATTATGGAAGTTCTGCGTATCTATTTTCTGTTCTTGGCATTGCTTACACTTGTCCTTAACACTGTCTACAAGCTCATGATTAATCTTCATTGAACACACACTCTGGGCTATCGTTTTTCTTTTGAACATTTTCTCCATGTTCAGGACATATTTGGACCGATTTGCTGTTGTATTTAGAATCATGTTCTTTGCTGGACCCCTCTACTCGAGCTTCCGCTAGTGTTTCGTCTTTTGAGGAGCTATCAGAAGGATGAAGAGTACTCGTGAGAGTACTCAGCTGATACATGAGCCTTAAGAGCTTTGCAGAGATGTGTGATTTTAGCGAGTGCAAACTCATGCATGTAGAAGGTTAGATTTTTTTCAACAATTTCTTACATCATAGACAGCCATGTTTATAGCATGTTATCATTGGTCTTGCTATGATCGATTCCACCATTCTTCCATCTGCTTCTGAGTTCTCGGTTCTTGTTCTTTCTTCATATCTTTGTGGAGTTATGTACAAGTCTAGATGTCCTTTGGACACTTATTAGCTATTGGGCTCTTAAGGCCTACCCTCATTCCTAAGTACAATAGTTAGTGCCTCTGGCTCTGGAGGTAGGTTGCAGGTAGGCAGGCCATTTTTGATTTGGACCTGCATTTACCCTAACTGGAGGTTCCCGGAAGGTATTTTTAGAAGGCCTCAGGACAATATAAATAGGGTAGCCCCTAATGAGACACCAGTTTATGTGATTCAGTTCTAGAGTTCATTGTAGCTGACTCTATTGTAATCTTGTAGGTGTCTGCCATTTTGTGTTGTGTTATTGATTTTCATTCAATAATCTTAATTTAACCTTACTTTCAACTCAACTTCTATTGTCTTTTGAGCTAATGTGATGCCACATTTGTGAATCTTATTCAAAATTTGGCATCAAAGCACTTTCTTGGGTTGTCTGCTGGATTTTTGCTTAACACTATGAGTGCTGTATCTCTCAAGCACCCATTTCCAATGTAATCTGCAATCCATATTCAGCAAGGATCAGATGTTGTGTGGTCTTTTACTTTGAGCTATTCTCCAACTTTCTTTCAGTAATTCGTTATTAGTGATTTTTTTATCACAACGGTCTCCCAAGGGCATGCACTTCTGGGGCTTTTGGTTCGTAGCAATGGCTCCAATTTTTTTGAGGGTTTTGTGTCTTGTCAAAGTTAGTTGAAGGCAACATCACAATAAGTAGTCTTAGCACTGGATTGGAGCTTTCAAAGGGCAAATCATTTGCCACACGCCAAAATGATATAAGTGATATCGAACTTGTGCACCCATGACAATGGCCATTGCCAAAAAGCCTATTGTGCACATAAGTCTCAAATAGCCTATCGTGCACATAAGCGATATCATGCAGACAATGTTGTGGACTTGTGCACCCAAACTCAACTTGCCATTGTCAAATAGCTTATCTTGCACATTAGCAATATCGAATAAAAATAGAATATACATTAACACCAGAAAAAATATGATCTTTGTGCACCCCAGCTGAACTAGCGATGATCAAATAGCCTGTTTTGTGTATACGATATTGTACGACATTTCAAAGTCTCTCTTTTGTGCACAAACATTATATTGGTGCTTTGAGTTCTTGATCTATAATCCATAAAGTTGTGGATTTCTTAGTTTTTTTAGAATAATCTTAATGATCTCTTAAAATTATTGTTTCTTGCAAGGATTGAAAGAGGCGACTCTCCTGCAGTACACAATCCTATATTTGATGTCTTTCCCTGTGTACTTGTTTTGCTTGTGAACCATTCTTCAACACATTAGGCTAGGATCAATCTGAAGGCACCCGCGTGTGTCTGATCAGCCCTTGAGGCCTCGTTTTATTTCTTGGATAGTTGTCCATTCTTTAGAACAACCTTAGAGCAGGATACCACATGTATGGTTAGTGTTATGTCCTTAAAGTGTATAGCTGGTATTAGGCCTGTCCTATATTGTAGGGTAGCCCTTAACTCTAAGTAGGCTGTATGTCCCTTTCTGATTAAGGTACTGCCCCATATGAGAGTGGTTGTGGATGTTTGCCTGGATTGGGTACTGTAGCCATGCACGGAGAGGGGTTATCTTGAAAGGAGAATCTACGTGTCATATGGAGGCTAGGATTTGGGAGAGGATATCTGTATACCCTCACCCCTCCTGAGGTACGTAATGTTGGTGGATCTGAATTGCAAGGTGTTCGAGTCGGAGTGAAAGATGAAAACTTGTTGGTCTGCATGCTGGGGGGGCGAGGAGTTGTTAGTCGTTTGTGTTCATACAGGCCAAAGGGAGCTGAGACACTTAATTGTAACTGTGGTATTTTGTGCTTATTGAAAAGCAATAATCTCTTTATGCCACTAATAAGCGTCTTGTCAAAATTTTGGGACAAGTGTAAGATATGATACATTAGTTGCTCACTTTTTTGCTTTCAACATTATGGAGTGATTTTGCAGACTGAAAAAGCTGATGCTGATGGGGTAGAAAGTGCTCTGCCCCACATATTGCCTCAAAGTTTCTGATTTTCAGGTAATCTGTCTATTTCCACCATTTGTCCCAACCAGTTGGAAATGCTGTAGCGCTTTCTGGATCTTAGATTTGAATTGTGCAGAGAGGTCATTCTTGTAGCCACGTTTGTGCAGATTTGGATTCGGACTCCTGAACGCAAGTAGCGTCCTTGTAGAGTAAATTAATGATGCATTTGGTGTCTTGTCTCTGGGTTTATATCACTTTGCACCCTTGTCACCTTCCTCTCTCAGTGATTCTTGGGTATATTGCAATAGTGTATCACAAAATAGAAGATATTCAAACAAAATTCTCTCGATTTCTATTTGAGACATCCTGCAATTACAATTGCAATTGCTCATTAAATTGCGACTAGCAGGAAGCTTTATTGATTACTTTTATAAGCATGTAATATAACCATAAATTTGTAGTTGGCTAGATAGATTGGAGAGTTGTTTTCCAAGGAATCCTTTTTAGGAAATAGATCAGAAAGAGGCCGTATTGCAAGTGTGTAGCTGTACATCCCATATCAGGTTTGGTCTTCTCGGTATTGAACTAAATTGAGAATATTTATCGGCTTTAGAACCACTTGGGCTGTCTGATATTGTTGTTTCTACTATTATCATCATTCATGTGTTTTGCATGTCAACTCTCTATTTGGATGAGATATTGACTTGTCTTATGGTTTGTCAATCATATCAGTACTTATGAATCATTTCTTATCAAAGAAAAAAAAAGAACCCATGATGCTACAGTTTGCTCCACCTTTGCAAGTTGCAAACCTCGATATCTCTTGGATTCTGAAGCTCTCTTCACATCATGGATATGAATTCAAAACATTCAGAATACAGACCTTCCATGTGAGTTTTTTTCCGGATGGGTTAACCTGTTCATACTCATCATTGCAAAGGCTAATAAGGAGAAATTCTTCAGTAACAATGTCTAATGGATTATGACAAGGGCTGGCTTGAACGGGAAACTTGAAAGGCTTCATGAAGGTTGAGATAACAAAACATTCTGGGCATGACATGTTAAAAGTCAAAGGTCATGTCATGGCACATTCGGTCAACATGGGTCCAATATTGCAAAGGATTCGGCTGCTCTCAATGGTTTTACTTCTGATTAGATGTCATCAATGTAACAAGGTTGAGTGCCATTATTTGGCATATGCTATATAATATCTTGTGCTATCTGGTATAACAAATTAAGTTCCATAAGCTCTTTTCTCAGATATTTGTCTCGACTCCATGGTTTATGGTCTTGCATCCCAAAAAAGTTCAAGTAACATAGGTTTTTGGTTCTTAACTAGAACACGATAGTTCTAATCATAGTTGCCTGTTCCGGAATGAAACACGTTCCGTTCCGGAATGTGGCCAGAAAAAATTAAAAAAAATTATTTTATCCTTTTATGATCTGGACTATTGCCCAAAATTCAAGTACTTGCTTTTCTCAAAAGCTTCATTTGAGTTTATTGTGTCCCTTGCACACTCATTGTCAAGCTTTCAAGTTCCTACTCTCAATTGCTTCTACTCGAGCTAGAAAAGTTCGATATTGATTTGCCTACTATTATCAAACACTATTCTTGCTCCCTTCAATTCAGAATCTTATTTTTTAATATCTGCCTTCATATATGGTAGAATTTTCTGCGTTTGTCGTGCTGGGTCTTTGTTTCAGTCAGGTAGTCCATTAAACAGATATTTTTAGCGAGTTCAATGAAAGGTTATGAGATTCTTGAGCAAGGCCACTGATAATGACCCTCTTCTGGCTAAGAATAAAGGCAGGAAAGTCGGCTACGTTACAAGACACATCCTACCTCTGTTGTCAGGCTTCAAGATATAATCCAATGGTGGCATTTGATGAATTTGAAGAGCATGTGTATGGTTTCTTTTGAGTACGTTAATGTTTAAAGCAAAGGTTGAAGCCTAAGGTACCAGTCATGCCAAACGATCACTTGTTACGCTTGCTAAGGAAAAGAATCTAGATATGTAAATGAATTTTGTTCCTCTTAATAATATCACATGATATAATCACCAACTCGATGTTTACAGATAGAAATTAACATGAATTAAGGAAAATAATGGTTCATAATATAAACCATTTTCTTTGAATAAAGATAATGATATTTTTTTTCTTATGCTGTTGCACAACTAGAGGTGATAGCACTTTACGTCTACCTCATTTGTAGCATCTTTGAAATATCAACAATGTGTTTGTAATTTCAATCTATGTATTTTGTTGGTAAGTGTTTGACTTACATGGGAGTCAATGTCAATTCATGATGTATGTGCTTACACATTAAATGCCATATATGGTTGGCAATATGCATTTAAAATAGAACTAAAGGAAATTAAGCAAGACTTTTGATGACGTTTTTATTAATAGACTTATCATATTATATTCATGATAAAAAAAATGGAATTTTTTACAACTTGAGACTATCTTTAAGTTAGGTGCATGAGGATTAGTAGATCTCAAAGTAAACCTTGATGATTAGATCTAACGGTATATGAAATGGGTCAACTTGACAGGCCCTTCAAGAATTGCAACTTGCAATACATCAGACATGCTTTGGCCTGAAGGAAGGGACTCCCCATAAAAGCTTGTAATAACAATGTAGTTACTTTGTTTTTGTGAGGGCTACAAAGTAACAAGGGTATAATATGTCTACTTACCTTGTAGGCCAAATGATTGAAATGAAACATTAAAAAATGAAAGTTCGTCCTGCACCAGAGTTGAGTTAGATTGGACCTATGGCAATGGAAACCCATATTTGAATCCCAAATTGCATTTGGAATAAAAACATCTAGGAGCCCACTTGCCTCGTAATTGTATTGGTCTATAAATGTGAATGTATATTGTAAAGAGTGTAAATAATGATGCTAATACCTACACGTGTGTACTACAGGATGTAGTACGGCCTTCAACCTGAGAAACAAGTAGAAATTGATTTGGTTGCATTTGGATCACAAAAACTCAATGTACATAGTGAACTAGCTTGAGATTGCCAATGAGCTTAAAAAAAACCCTATCTTCTCACTATGGAGAGATGAAGCTACATAGTAAATTCACTTCCTTTGCAAAGTTAGGTGAAAATCCAGCATGTAATAAAGGAAGTTAACTTATTCTTGTCCTAAAATAAAACCCTGGCCTAGATCCTAGAGATATGTTTGGTAGGTAGCTAGTTGGTCAAATTTTCACTAAACTTAGGTGTAGGTCCTATAAACTAGGGATGACCACCAAATAGACATGACCAACTCTCTTGACTTGATCTAACCTACATTAGGAGTGGGTTGCCATGTGGCATCTTGGCCTTCCATGTGTGGAACCCAATTATACACAATATTTACAAAGCTCTATATGGCTAGATTTGCCAAAATAGGCTATTTTTCACAAAAAGTAGAGGCCATTGGGGGATATGACATTAGGTGTATCAGTCGGGAGAAAGGATGTGTCTCTATCTCATTATTTAAAAAACTTTCAAAATAATGAGATTTGTATATATCATTCATCTTTTAATCCATATGCAACCACTTTTATTATGGCCATCAAATTATTATCAGTTTGTTTAGGAGACCATAAGTATGCAAGAGGAACATATAAAATATTTTTTGTGAAAAGGGATTTGGAATTAAAATATTGGGTTATACTCTCAATAAAAATACAAAAAGATCATCTCCAGTGGCCCTTTATTCGAGTTATATTGATATGAGCGAAAGGAAAAATTTAGAATTTTTGGATCTATATGAAAGAAGATTATTCATTCATGACAATACCATCCGTCTGAATCTTGAAGAGAATGATGATGATAATTAAACAATTTTCTGTAATAGATTTTTGATATATTACAAGGATCTCTCTTTTGTTATGAATTTGAATGCCTTTCGAAAAATTGTAACATTTGGCGAGTTTTTAGCTTGATATCTAAATTGTGCTCTTCTGTAAAACCACTGAAAAAGTTGAACTAAATATTTATTTCTTGAATTGTGTCATCCATGATTTGTACACCAAACATGATCTGCAACAAACATATGAAACTCAAATTATGTTTAATAAATAAATAATCCATGTTATCAAGTGCAAATCAAACTTAAATAACATATACAAATCAAATAAACAGAATATATGAAATATACTTGAATGTTCAAAGTCTTTTTTTTTTATTGCCGCTATGTGTAGATAAGTCATCAATTTTTAGCACTAGTGTGTTGCACATAATGAAGCAATTGCTGATTTGCACGTTGCAATTATTGATTAACAAACTGTAATTGCTGATTAAGACAAGATATGATATGCATTCCAATATCACGCAACCTTTGACAATATCCAAGTAATTCGCTATTTCTTTCACATACAAATCTGAGAAGATGAGTTACGGACTTAAAATCTGGACACAAATTGGTAGCTGAATCATTAGGATAAATTGATCCATTCACCCACAAATCTATATTCATATGATTATTCATTCTCAATTCTCTAACTATTGTAGCAACATTCTCTACAACTTTCAATTTTTTCTTAATAATTGGATTTCATAGGAAGAACAACATGTAAATGGAACATTGCCATTGTTAAAAGCTACAATCCATAAATGCTTCAAACTACAGTAAATCAACATGAATAAATCTAGCATACCTTATTTTTGTAATGTTTATGTTGCGTTGAAAAATCGTCCCGTCTCATATTTCACTATAAGCATACAATGATTTCAAAAGTTCTGCTACTCCCGCTTCAGTTTTTGCATTGAGCACGCCAAGATTTTCAGTCTTAAAGCTCTAGTCCCGAATTTTGGAACGAGCACGAAGAGAAGATATTACATCTCATGCTTAACTAACTATTGTCTGAAGTTAACCATACCAGTTAAACGTCGGGCAAGGCCAGAAATTCAGAAAATGTTGACCATCAGTTACCGGTTCAATGTTTGGAATGTCTACAAAAATATCTGGGCCTTGTTATTGATGGCTGGATCAGAAAAAAACAATGTTGTCTCATTTTGTCAGACAGATTTTATTCAGGTTCATCTCGTTGCAGCACTTGTGTTTAATGGCACTTTGGAGTCCAAGGACTTTTTTAATTATCCCAACGTTCAAAACGATCCAAATTTGACGATCACCATTGTACATAAGATAATTTGCAAATTTGGTGAAAATCTTTCGAAAATACTTTATTTGCAACTTGACAACATTGCTAGGGAAAATAAAAACCATATTGTTTTGGCTTATTTGTCTATGCTAGTAGAAATTTTTTTTTCAAAAAAGTAAAAATAGGATTTTTGTTCGTAGGGCATACCCATGATCAAATTGATTAAATGTTTAGTTGCTTTTCTAAGAAGTTGAGACACAAGAAGACATTTTCTTTACCAATGCTTCAAATCATTGTCGAGGAATCGTATGTGCCAAAGCCAAAAATGTCATTAATCAGACACACATATGATTTTCGTGATTATGTTAAGGCGTCCAATGAAACAGAGCGATGCATAGCTAATATTAATGATATTAGCTTTCAGCACCAGTTTAAAATCAAATGTAACAAATCAGACATTATATTATTATGGGAAAAACTAATTTCAAATTCAGTTTCATGGCAGCCTCTTGAAGGAGTTCAATTTTTGCTTAACATTCCATCGACTCAAATCAAGCTTGCCGTGTTGTCTCCCTTGAAGTCCATGCTAGAAGAACAAAAGCGCAAAGAGAACATCGTGAGATTGATCCATTTGCCTCATTAAAGTTTTTGGAATCAAGCTTATCATTTTTTCGATGAGTTTAGCATTAGTGGATGGACTTTTTCGAGGAACAAAAAATCAGTCTGCTTAATCTCGAACATGCATCAACAATTGAAGAATTTCATTGGCCTCATAAATTGATGCTTTTTTGAGAAGGTACGAACTCGAAATGTTGCAAGTAGATCCAAAGGGCAAGAGAAAGAGATTGCCAAAAAATCAACCAAGAGTCGACGATTTGAATTTAGAGGATATAGATGTTTTGGCATTTAATTTTGAGTTAACAATGACCAATCATCTACGAAAGTCAACTATATTTATATTAAAAGAACGGCTTGGATTAAAAACCATCATCCTCTACTCGTCATCAACAGAGAAAAGCTGATTTACAAGGCTTTTTGCCAACATTAGACACGGATTCTGAGGAAGATATGCCAGTTGACTTTGATGAAGAAGACAAGTCTTCCACTTCATCAGCTGAAAATGAGTGTTGAGAATATGTCAAGTTCTGAGCATCAGTGAAAATTCCTTAAAAAATGTACTTTAAGAAGGAGAATGTGTGAATATAATATAAGTCTTTTTGTATTTTGGGATTTCAAGTTTCAAAAATCATTTGTTCTCCTGAATTATTATTTCATTTGTAATTATGATGATTTTATGAAGTTTTGCGACACAAAAACTTGTAGTTCTTTATTAAAAATATGCATTTTTTGGTTCTTTTTCAAAATAAAATTTAAAGATTTATTAAAGAAATCCATGATTTTGGCCTAAAACTAGGACCACTAGAAAACACCAAAAAAAATTATTCTTTTTTAGGTCAAAGTCCCAAAACAAATGTCATTGTGTTGTACATTCAATTTAAATAAATGCCTTCATACTAGGCCACAATTATCATGTGCCTATCTTAAAATTATTAGCAAAACATAAAAGAGATACCAAAAATAGGAAAATACAACAACATTTATATTGATAACGCGATAGAATCAAAATAGAATATATTAGCCATTGATATTATTAATTCTCAAGAGATTCAAGTACAAAGCACCATGGTTAAAACACAACATAAACAATCTCAATTGCTCACATTCACAAATGAGGAGTGGAGGATTATTCAACTCTTTCACAATGCAAATGAGCCAATTCTACTATTTCAATAGACTATGTTTAGACAACATTAAAATCCTAATTAACATTGACCTTGCAATGGCCACTTACTACTAGTTAATCTCTTGATAGCTGGCTTAAAGAGAAATCCACCTTTATTAAGGTTTATGGATACTTTTGGGCCCCACACGAAGGTTTACTAGGCCACATTCTATTTCAAAAATTCCATTCACATGACAAGGCATCTCATGAATAAGATAGATCTTGATAGTATGAAACACCAACGTTACACTCTAATGGATTGATAGTGGATGTCAATGAACATAGTTCATCGAGAGATTGAACTTGACTAAAAGTTCAGACCTTAGGACTCCTCAAGTTAGATTCCTTATTGATGGAATTGGTCTTTATCACTTGAGAAAGCTCAAATTTGATATCTATCAATTGAGGTAACTTGATTGATGCCTACATGCAAGAAAGCTCAATCTTGTTCTCAGGCTTGGGAGTGGGCACCGATTGCTCCATGGTTGATGGGTGGTATATGAGATCTCTCTAATTTGGGTTTTTGTGAAGTGACTTCTTGGGCGATTTCAAACCATACACAAAGATCTAATTGCTGATTTTCTATTGAAACCCTTGATAGATCTTTATGTACCACTCCAAGTACAAAACAAGCTGAAATCCTTGGTTAATTTCCATACAGAAATCCAAGTACATAGCAAAGTCCATAATTTTCTCCTAGCTCGTGGTTCTGATTCTATGAATAAGCTAATGTGTTCCTACATCCTTTAAGAAACTCAATATGTACATGTGGATGGGCTTTTGCATGCATGTATTTTCGGAACGAAACATAGAAATGTGTGTGTGTGTGTGTGTGAGAGAGAGAGAGAGAGAGAGAGAGAGAGAGAGAGAGAGAGAGAGAGAGAGAGAGAGAGAGAGAGAGAGAGAGAGAGAGAGAGAGAGAGAGAGAGAGAGAGAGAGAGAGAGAGAGAGAGAGAGAGAGAGAGAGAATTTGAAATAACATATTTCTTAGATTGGTTAAGTGTTTCAAAATACTCACACTAAAAACAAACACTCCTCTCTCACATACAATTGCTGAAAAACTTGGTGGTTTCTAAGAGCCTCTCATAATTGAAAGATTCTTTCAAAATTAGAAGTTAATTGCAAATGCAAATATTTGGAATGGGTGACGTGGGTGTTTGAAAATAGTCGCAGCATAATCTAAACACAACTTTGATCAAGAAAAAAAGAAAGTCAAGTAGAACACATGATATGAACATTGCAAAAAAAGAATAAAAGCCAAAATTACAACAAAAAAAGTTCTTCAAAATTGATGAGTCATAATCAACAACTTTCCCAACAATGATGCCAAAATTTTATGTTATCCCTTTTCCCATCCTTGAAAGAGGCTATGGAAGCTTGACATTTCCAAGATAAAGAGGGCAATACCGCCAATCTAATGGTGAGTAAAGTTTAGTACTAAATTGAACCTATGAAAAAGTGCAAAGAAAAGGTGAGCTAAAGACACAAAACTAGTCACTAAACTAGAAGATGAGGAAAGTGTTTAAAACTATCTCCACCTTATCAATAATGTTACGTTATAGTGAAATATAATTGATATATTATGGATCTTGACTCATTAATCAATTACTAAGATTATTCAAGCATTTGAGTTTGCACAATAATAAAATCATTGAGGACTAGACTCATATTTTTATTACAATCTCTCCAAGATTACAAGATGGCAATTGCTCCTAAATTCACTATGTTCACAAAGCAAAATGCATTCAACACAACATGGAGAACATGTGAGACAACAAATAAACTTAATAACATTGAAATGATCATTTACATCATCATAATCAAGCATAGTTAGAACCTTCCACTTGGCCAAATTTTTGTGACTCTAAGGTAGAAATACTAGCAAGAGCTAATCACACCTCTAGTGTGCAGGACACTAACAAGATTTACATATGCTTTTCAAATTTGAAATGGCTTGGAGTATAATGCAGAGTCACATGCAACTGTTGGCAATCTATTGAAGGTCAATTAATGAATTGACTTAATGATTTACACAGTGTGTATATATTTTGGAAGTTCTAAAGTAGTGCACTTATTGAAACTAGCACATGTTCTCCAATTCTTTTGAAGGTCAACCTCAAAAAATTACTACAATCAAACATGAAATTCCTTGGGGTGTTCGTATAGTGTTTTGGCTAAGAAATGATCTAGATAGTTTGTAGAACGATCAAACATGAAATGTGTACGCACACAAAAAAGCTAGTAGGATGTAAAGATTTAAGAGGTCATAGAGTTGTTGCAGAGTTTGGGTATGATCATTTCACTTGAAACTTTGTCAAAAGTAAGCTTAATGTGTTGGCTTTAAAAAGGTTTAAATGATTTGGAAAAATGGTTTTTCACAAGCTGTGCACAAAATGTGAAAGCAAAGACATTCAAGCAATACTTAAACTATCAAGTACAATGTTATGGCCAACATGCACAGGTACTGGGGTGAGACTCCTTTCATGTCTTTATAGGACCAAGCAATATTTGCACAAAAGCTTCTCAAGCCTTTTGCATTGTTCCCGATTGAGATGAGCCCCAACGTGGACAATGTATTCGTTACTTTCATTGAGCTCACTCAAGGAGAGAGTGATGGTTCAGGCAGGGCCTTCCTAGGGTGAATTACCATTTGGCTCGCATTGAGCTTGGAGTAATTGGATGGTCACATTCTCGATCATATATTTTTTAAAATATGCAGACACATCATGTGCTGGGGATTCGAGGGGGGCCTTGCCTTTCAACTGTCTGGATGGTGATTTGGGAGGTTTGGGAATTGACGTTTGAGCGGATGTGATATCAGGCACTTCCCTAGCAGTGGTAAGGTCTACGAGGTTTCTTCATCTTTTCTTTCATGGTATGGCCACGAGGTTGTGGCTTCGAAGGACGTGAGGTGTGCGGATGAGGAAGTGGTGGCACGTCATGGAGGATCTCATCGTGGATTTCAAAAATTGTTTCCTGTCATTTGACACGATATAGCTTTGTATCAAGTTTTTTGACCGTAACCTTTGCAACTGGTTTCACTTTGGATGAATATTACGGGAAGGCTTTGAATGGAAGTGCCTCCATGTAGTTGAGGATCTGAATATCAGAAATGTCCAAATCTTCTGGCAAATATGAATTCGTAAGACATTTTCATCATCTACGAATAAATCTTTTGATTCACCAGTAGGTAGCCATGCAACATTAACAACTCATCATTGTGTGGAAGAGTATCAATAAAATAGATATTAATGATAGGGGTGCCTAGATCAGGAATTTGTTCATTATCAACCAGAGGATTATAGGTACAATCATCCTGATGTTGAGCACAATAATCGACATTCACACAATCAATGGTAGCCAAACTATGATTCCAATTTATGATATCAGTAGATTCAACATAATGATCTTTTTCTTGAGTGGACTAGTATGGCTCAAACACCGAATTAGTGGTAGAGAATCCCTTGTCGTGAAAACGTGCGGGTTTAAATTTGCCAGATAAATCAATAATAATAGAGCTGTCTCTATTTCCAAAGGTGACTCGTCCTTTGCTCCAGTTGTGAATGACTCTTGCATTGGTGAGCCATGGGTGACCAAGTAGTAACTCGTAGGAATAGGCATTAATAGGGATATCGAGTACGACTAGGTCTATATAATTTCAGGTCTCCTGGTTTGATAAGAACTTGTGGGAGGAAACCGGTAGGTCGGACCACACTTTGATAAGCCATCCTAAGCTGACAAGTGGGTTAGGTAAGTTTGTCTCTCAGATTTCATTCTAACATGAGGGATGTGGAAATGATGTTGACACCTGAGCCACCATCTAATATAGCTAGGACTTCACGAGATTGGCGATGAGTAGATGGAATCTTGATATTGCCCCTTTCACTTAGCGGATTTGTAAGGTGTAATGGCATTTCGGACAGCTCATTAGAGGTGGCGGTGTTGGTGGATTGGATTTGTTGTTTTAACTTTCTCACATGTTTCCAGAGAACGTGGAAATGGAGAGTCACGTTAGCTTGTAATAAACCCCCCCACACTTTAGTGCGAATCTGGTCGGATGCACCCTAATTTCTTCGGATGGGTGAGGATAGAAAATGGGTGTCGAATCTTGTTGACAGATCCCCTACTCCAGAGGATCTGTTGGTTGTCTTAAAATTGATTCTTTCTTACTTTTGCCTATCAGCAGAGACGGTGGGTTCTTCTTGAGATTATCTTTCTTGTTTAAAGACCCAGATTAGGTAGAAGGGAAAAGATTGTCGTTGTAGTATATTTTTGTCCTGCCTGTCAGAGGACAACTCAGGGCGAACTCTCTTGAACGCACTTACATTCATACATAGATGCAAGCCACGCTCATTCACAAATCAGAGTGCAGCCCAAATGAACACTCCATAGATTCTACAGCTACCTACTCTAAAAATGAACTGAATCAGATCCTACAATATACTAACACTGAGCTACACTTGCATAAATTGACAAAACAAGAAACAAGAACTAATCTATAGCATGTTAGAAGTCCAAGAATCAAGAAACCAACCAGTCTTTTGATTCTTGGACATCCCAAGAACATCAAGAACTGAACTGTAAAGAGAAATGCAAGAACTACACCACAGATCCAGCCTATTTAGTTTACCTGAATGCTGGTTCCTACATCAATCCACAAACAAGAAAAGAAACTAATCCACTCTACGAAAGCAACAAATCTAATCCACTCTACAGTCCACAACCACACACAAAAAGAGGGAAGGGCAAGATCATAAATGCATCACTCAAGAAACAAGCATGATCAAGGAGCTCAATGGATGCACCAAACTCGTGAAGTCTCTTCTCATTTCAGCATGGAGTTGATACGATTCACAAAAAGCTCCTCTACTCAAAGAGAGAGTCTCTTAAATAAGCAAGAGAGCTCCTTAGGTGGCATCCTAGTGGAATTTCCACATTTCACAAATTACAAGTGAAATAATGCTCTCCACTAGAGGTCACCATCAAAAGGTGGCTCACTCTACTTTCTATAAGAGGGGTCTACTTGCATTTATTACATTTTCTTAGAAATACTAGTCCCTACATGGTCATTCCATGTTCCAGGATTCACCATGAGGCTTACACAGTTCTTGCATGTCTTTCCTAGCTAGTATTTCTCGGCTCTCATACTATTCTTCGTTAGTCTCGTCTTCTCAGAGACCTCCTCGGTCTAAGATGAGAGGTGCTCTTGAGTTGCTCTGTCCAAGTATCTTGGGGATTCGTCAGAATCAGCCAACATCATCCCACCCCTAATGTGTTGTAGGATCCACTGCAACTCATATTGGACGATGTCGTTCCGCTTTGCATTGGCATCTTTGATCGTCACTTGGAAAAACATAGATCCTCGTTCGCTTACATAAAACCAAGTGCTTATTGCCGCCAGTCTTTATCACAAAAACTGTTTTTCACGAATTGCCGCAGTTTAACCAGAATGTCTTATTGCTGCAATTGGTTGACATTCTCAAAATTGGAGAGCTCTCAGCAGCTTCACAACTTGCATGCTCAAGTGCTTTCCATGTGTCTCTTTGTTTTGTCACTTGTATCTGCCATTGACGGTTTCATCTTTGGTTTCTTGGCAGATTCTATCTTCTGGGAGGTCTGTATCCTCCATTTGCCTCTGGGTGTTTCCGTGGTTATTCTCTCAGTTAAAGTTCCAGTCTCAAGGAAAACCTTTGATTTGCAGGTTGCACAAACTTTGATTATCAATCTCAAGGGGATGGATTCATCAAGAATTGGTGGTAGAAACAGTTTTGGATGGACGATTTGGTAACAGTAAGGAAACATGATGAAGGCTTGGTGGTAGGGTGAAGGAACTGATAGTTCTACAGTTGTAGCCTTGGACCCTTTCAATGCCGAGCTTTGACCACCACTTGCTGGGTGAGAAGCTTGCTTTATTTGCAGGTTCACGGTTGTCTTCATCTTTCTTTTTCTGCAGCTCTTCCTTTTGATCCATATCTCTTTGGGCTTCATAGGAGGGGATCCAACTATCATTGCTCCAGAGAGTCTCTTTTGATCAAGATTGATCTGACTCATCTGTTGCTTAAATTTTTGTCCTTTCCTCCTCAGCTTCCTGGATCTTTCTCTTTATTTCTTCTAGCTGCTTTGCCTGCTTTTGTAGGTCTTTTTGGGCTGAACAACCAATATAGGTGGTAGTTGGTCTCCGCAAGACACTTGCAATGATCTATCAACTGCTTCAGTAAGACTATAAAAAATTGGAAATTTCTTAGAAGAAAAGTAAACTGATGATAAATAGATAGATGGAAGGAAGGGTGGTGGTGACAATGGTAGATGGTGTGGACGATAGACATGAGAATGGGCGCAGAAGTATGGCAAGAGGTTGGTTGAAGAAGGAGACTAATTTTCCAATGCTTGTGCTTCCCTTTTCTAAAGGATCTTCGTCATGACTGAAATACTTCTTCTGATTGAGTCTCTTCGGATTACCCATCTGCCTTCTTTAGCCTTGTCTTTTCATATTTGACTTGTGACCTTGGCTGTTGATCTTGTTGATGTTGTTGTTGGCAGCATAACTACTCCAGTGGATCCAAGCAGATCTACTCTCTCTCCCCACCCAAAAAAATCTGTTGGTGGAGATGTTGTTGCTGGTAACTGTTCATGTTCAGGATTGGATCGATGTGTGGAACACGTAGTTGAAACTCGTTGAACATGTGACTGGACTAAAGATTGAACAAATTTTAACTAAATTTGTTTTGATCTTGCTGTAGGTGACTCAAAAAATAATATGGCAATGAGATACAGTAATCAACTCTAATTTGACATGGATTTCTCATATGTCTCAAAAATCCTAAACTGCTGTACAAGGGAATCTGAAGATGGATAGATGAATGAAAATGTGCTCTGGAGATTCTCTACAAAAGACTCTCGTGCAATAGCTATTCCTCGAGCAAAAATCAATCACACAAAATAGGTGAAGAAAAACAAGGAAATAAACAAACGTTACAGAGAGTGAAAATTGTATAGCACTTGTCGAACAAAACTTGCATTCATCAACATTGATAATGTACCTTGATAGTTGCAATATCTCAGTTGTTTTGTAGAGTAATGTGACTTACTCTGACATGCCCTTGTCAAAACAAGGCAGAGTTGGTTACACTAAAATCTACCATCATTGATAGCAGATGTTGTAAGATATAGCTTGAGATGCAGGTATTATTGAGGTACTATGTCATGAGGACCTCTGTGAACAAGAGATTCAGAACCGAATCTCTATCTAGATTTTCGAATCCGGAACATATTGTGTATTGGCACATTGGAAATCTTATCAGCATGTGGAAAGACAAATAGATTTGAGGTTGTAGAAGGGGAGAAAAACTGTCAATTCCCTGTGGAGGTTGCTCTTGGTTGGACATTGTAGCAGATGACGGAATATCGGTTTCACTTTCTTTCGACAAGGACTCATTTCATATTGTCTTTTTTCATTATGGAGCTGGTGTATTGTGCAGTATTGTAGAAGTTTTCTAGAAACTTCTTGAGTGAGCAGCAGGTTGAGCGGTTGGGTGCTATGGTGCTCATGTGGTTGTCGTGAGGATCCTATCGGGATTCATAACTAACGTGATGGGCAGGTAGGATCGTAGCTGGTTGTTTTGGACAGTCTTTGAAACTGTGTTTTCTAATATAGTCAGGACACTCAGCATGGTACTTGGTCTTGACTGGACAATCAACCATGAAGTGGCCAGTTTCACCACAGATGAAACATCTGGTGTGCAATGGCCCTTGTATAACGGCATAGCCATCTTGTATGGCTAATGGTTCTGGACTTTCTAGTGGGTATTCATGATAAGTCAAGGAATGTCCAGATGGTGACGGTTGTTCTTCATATTGTTGGATTGTATGTGCTTGGATAGGTCGATATGAAGGACAAGCATTAGCAGGATGCGTAGCCCGACAATGTGGGCACCATATTGTTTTTCGTCTATAAGGTACCTGTGCAAGGTTTGACTGACCAGGCATACTGCTTTGGATAGACTTCAGGGTAGCTTGAAACTCATTGGTGAGTTTCTCCATTTGTAGTTGATGTTGCTTATTAAGCAACTCCAATTGGGATTTCCAAAGCTGATCTTGGGTGTCCTCGATCGGCTCCGACTCATGGGCAAGAGCACGTGGTGCCCGCCTTTCCCTGGATTCGTCAACATCTGATCCTTCATCTTCTTCCTTGATGGCATCAGACATAGCTAGCTTTAGGCTCGTATATTTGTCATTTGATTTAAGCTCGCATCTAATCCATCTTGGAAGGTTGACTAAGAACCAATGATGAACATCTGTTCAGAGGGCTGTTCTTGTACTTGACTTTTGAGGCGTTTGAAACGCTCGATATAGTCACGTACGCATTCATCTTTTGTCATTTTGATGTTACTCAATTTGACAAAAGGACTCTCGACCAAGCAAAAGGGCTTAAAACGCTTGATAAAGGACTCTTTCAAAATTGACCAGTCTGTCTTTTCGTCACGATCAAGGTTGGAAAACCAATCACGTGCTTTAGCAATTATGGTCATCGAAAACAGTTGGACCATAGCATCGGGAGATGTTTCGCCATACACATCACATGCATTCTGAAAGACTTGCAATAATCTTTGAGAGTCCGAAGTACTGTCAAACTTAGGTAGATCTAATTTGGGTGTACGTCTCTCAAGATGAGCTCCGTGAGTGGCAGAAGCACCATTAAGGCTAGTTCTGACCTGGGAGGGTTCAGCACCATAAAAATGGGCTCGTGCTCGTAAAGACTCGGCTCTATCAGGTTCTTGTTCGTTGAACAGGTTTGTGGATGGCTCTTGGAGTTCGGTCCTCATTGGGTAGAACCTATGGCGACTGATTTGTTCAGCTACAGGGAACCTGATCTCGTATGGATAATCATCTGGGACTTCAGGGTCTTTTTGGTGGTGCATTGAGTCCTGTTGTGTCTTTTTTGTGTTGGGTATGAGTTTTTTTATTGTTTTTTTTATTGTCCGAGTTTTTGGTGTTTTTTAAAAAGTTTTTTTTTTCGGTCCCTACTGTTTACGGTTTACGATCTGGTGTGGTTTACGGTGACGGTTGGTTGCGGTTATTTGCGGGTGATTGCGGTCAGTGGTGATATGAAGTCAGTTGCGGTCAGTTGCGGTTGACGGTCCGTTGCGGTCTGGGGCAGTGATTGTGGTGGAGCTAGGTGAATGCAATTTTTGACTGATGTACGTGGTCTGTTGGTGATGGTCTGGTTTTTGGTTGATGCTGGGGAAGTGTTGTCATAATGTGGGGCGATGGTGGTCCAAATGTGTTGTGTGCGGTGGGTTTGCGGGGGAACGGTGAGGTGACCTTGCAATGGGGATTGCAAGTGGTAGTTTGTGGTGGAGAACGGAAGAATGCGGTGGTAACGGTTCAAGTTAGTTAGTCGGGTCAGTGTAGTTTAGGTGGAGGTTTACGGTTTGATTGCGGGTTGGTGCGAGTGAATGGTTAATGCAGGTGCTTGTTTGCTTGTTGGGTGCGAGTGTGATGGGTTGAGAAGTGGATACGATTTGGTTAAGGGTAGATGTGGTGTAATGGTGGTGTGGGGGGTGAATGTGAGGTGGTGATGGTTGTGGTAGTTGTATACGGGGAAATGCATTGGTCACGGTTGAATGGTGGAGGAAGGTGGTGTGTGTTTGGAATGCGATTCAAGGAGGAATGCAGATGGGGTGCGATTGTCTGCGGTGTATGTGGAGGTACTGAGGTGAGTTATGTGTGGTGGGTGTACGGTGGATGTGGTGATGACGATAGATGGGTGAGGTGTGTTTGGAATCTGACGTGGAGTTGGTCCGGCTAAGATTAGTTGTGAATTGCTCCGGTCAAGATTTGACCTAGGCCTCTGGTTGAGATTTCAGCTTGGCCACTGATTGAGATTTCAGTGAGGCCTCTGGTTGAGATTTTACTGAGGGTCATCGGTCGAGATTTAACAGTGGCCGTCAGTTGAGATCTGACACAGGGCCATCGGTTGAGATCTGAATGAGGGTGTCGGTTGAAATCTGATTGAGGGCATCATTTGAGATCTGAACGAGGGCATCGATTGATATTGGACTGAGGCCGTCGGTTGAGATCTAGCTGAGGGCATCAGTTGAGATCTGACTGAGGGCGTCGGTTGAGATCTGACTGAGGGTGTTGGTTGAGATCTGACTGAGGGCGTCGGTTGAGATCTGACTGAGGGCATCGGTTGAGATCTGACTGAGGCCGTCGGTTGAGATTTGATAGAATGGCTCTGGCTCCGGTGGAGGTGGAAGTGTGAGAGGACATGAGGTGTGTGAATGTTTGTCATGGAGGAATACGTGATGACGGCTAAATGGGATGGGTTCGAAACAGCCTAAGGTGGTCACGACTGTTGAATGCAGGTTGGCGATGGAGTGCGGTGGTAATGGGTAGTCTATTTGTGAGTGTATGCGATGTTGCTGTGGAATGCGGTCAGCTGCGGTGGTAATGCTGTGTCCATTCCAGGGCGAATGCGGTGGAGTGTGGAGTCCGTGTGTTGTGGTGAAGGTTGTCAAGGATAGTCGTAGGGCGAATGAGTGCAGTCTGTATGCGATTGCTACAGGCGAGTGTAGTGGAATGTGAGGTGATCGTTCCAAGTCAAATTGCGGTGGAATGCGACCTAATGCGGTGTGGTACTGTTGCGATGGAAGGCGGGCAGGTCGAAGGTGGGTTATGTGCGGAGGAATGCGAATGTTTGCAACTACGGAATGCTATCTCGATGGGTGAATGTGGATGGAGGTGGAGGTGGAGGTGGTCCGTGTCGATGGTGAGAAATTCGTTCTGTCCAGGATGGATAGAATCTCGTCCGTTGAGATTTGATACAGTCTCTACTGTTCAGATGTGAACGTTGTGCTCCGGTTGAGATTTAACAGAGGGCTTCAGTTGAGATTTCATAGAGAGCTCTGGTTGAGATTTAACAGAGGTCTCCGGTTGAGATTTCACAGAGAGATCCGGTTGAGATTTAACAGAGGGCTTCGGTTGAGATTTCACAGAGGGATCCAGTTGAAATCTGAGGTAGTGCGTCAGTTGAGATCTGTCCGATTGGCTTCAGTTGAGATCTGATGCAGTGTGTCGGTTGAGATCTGAACGATTGGCTTTGGTTGAGATTTGATGCAGTGCGTCAGTTGAGATCCGAACAAGCACTCCGGTTGAGATGTAAGCTGGTCCTTCGGTTGAGCTTTAGGCTGGGCTCCGGTTGAGATTTGAAGCGTGATAAATTTGGAGGAGCGGGAGCTTGGATGGAAGGAAATCCAGGTCTGTTAGTGTGTTTGCTTACAAGTGATTGGTGAGTCTAACAACTCATGGATTTGGATAATGATGTAGTCAACGATGTGGGTCTGTTCAGTTTGTAGGAACTCAGATGTGTTTAATGATTTGGAGTTTGTTTGCAGGGACCTGAGTGTGGACAATGTTGCTGTTCTGGATGATGTAGAATGCATTGGGGTTCAAGTAGCAACGATGTTGAATCTTGTTGACAGATCCCCTACTCCAGAGGATCTGTTGGTTTTCTTGAAATTAATTCTTTCTTACTTCTGCCTATCAGCAGAGATGGTGGGTTTTTCTTGAGATTATCTTTCTTGTTTAAAGACACGGAACAGACAGGAGCAGCTGGGTTAGATCGGGAAGGACAACATGATGTTTAATGCCACAATTTTCACAAGCTGGTGGAAAGCGAAGTTTATCTGGTCAACGAATACTAGGAAGTTTACCTGCACATATAAAACATCCTCGCATTTCTGGAAGTTGATGCGTGGCAAACACAACTTGGTTAGGATCATAGGTTTGGGCATTGGGGTCAACCGCTTGAGCATTAGGATCATATGGATAATATATAATTTGCTTAGAGGAGTATGTTGGTTGAGTAGTATCATCCACATAATAAGTTGCTGGATTAATGGTGTTGGGATCAATGAAGTGCACATCTTGTTGTGGAGCGGGTTGGTTAACGACAAACTGTTGCCGTGGTTGGTACTGAATTGGTGCAGTTGGTCATGGTTAATACACTCTTGGTTGTGACATGGGCTGTTGTGGAGGGTAGGGGCGGTACGCTCGATACATGGGTCTAGGTGCTTTTGGAAAATGATTTCTCAGTTGAGGGCATTCATTAGCAGTGTGATTCTATGAATAGATCGGACACCAGACATTCTCTCTTGCTGGAAAAGATTTATCAGCGATATTTTCCATGGCAGTTTGAAAATCAGTAGTGAGTTTATCCATATGAGTTTGTTGAGCTTTCTTCTAGGTTTCCATTTGATGTAGAAGTTCGAAAGATTGGGCAGTGTTTTCATACTTCGGGTGGTTAAGACGTTCGAGATTCTTAGATTTCTTTTTACGATTATCAAAGTTGTCATCAGATTCCTCGTCTTCTTCACAAATGGCATCGGTCATTACATCTTTAAGCTGATCATAAAGGTCAACTGGTTTCAGTTCGTAGTGGATGTTTTTAGGCAGTCCAACCAAGAACAATTTGATAGCTATACGTTCGATGATATTGTCGCCAACACATTCTATTTGAGATGTCTAAAACGCTCAATGTAGTTTTGAACCAACTCTTCGCGACACATCTTAATATGGGTGATGTGGATGAAAGGAATCTTGACCCAAATTTTCCAAATATAAATAAAATAAAATTTTTCTAAATATATTGTTGTTTCATCGGGCAGCATGTGGAAATGCTAAGTGGGCTTGTATGGCATGGACTTGCCCGAGCTGCAAAGTGCTTGGACTCCTAATTACCTTCGTGGGAGATCTGCTTTAGTGCTAGCACTGATACTTAGTGTCAAACTTCGTTTCATTTTTGAATTAGCTTCTTACATGTAAAACTATTTTAATACATTCTTTTGACCCTTATGCTGATCAGTATGACTTTTGTCTTGATATGGATGTATCTCAAGATCCTTGTAGCATTTTTCCAATGTATCACTAATGGATCTTGCATATATTGACTCAGCATACACACACTAAAGCATAGATCAGGCCTAGTTATGGTGATCCACATTAAGGAGCCTATAAGCTGCCTATAAAGAGTGATGTCCATAAAGGATGCTTCATCACTTTTACTGAGCACTTTTACATCTTGCTCCATTGGTGTTTCTGCATGCTTGCAATCTTGTATCTTGAATCTATTGAGCAAACTTTGAGCATACGTAGTTTGACTAATGAAGATGAAATCTGAACCTCTAAGTACTTCTATGCCCAATATAAAGTGAAGTTGACCAAGATCTATCATCTTAGATTCTAGTGATAGATTTTTCTTGGTTTTCTCAATGACATCAATGTTATCACCACTAAGGATGATGTCATCTACATAAATCAATAAAAGTACAATGCCATTTACATTTGACTCAACATGAGAGTTCCATGCTCACTCCCAAGTCACGAAGTCCACATTGGCATTCATGATCAATCCACTAGATTGTAATCTTGGTACCTCATACCATCAAGATCTATCCCATTCAGCATATATCTTGTTATTTGATTAGAATTTAAAGAGATTAAAAAAGGCCTTTTGAAGCTTCATATGGCACAAAGGCCTTTGTAATTAAATGTAGATTTCAATTTAGTGCTTCATAAGCTAATGAGTAGTTAGTGGCTTTCAAGATTAGTTAGGTTGTAAATGTTGTCCATAAATACTTTATTGATATCATATAATGTATCTGAGAATGAATTCTCCACTGTTCTTTTGATAATGTGAGGCAAGGGGATTCTTTATGCTAGGTCTCATGTGACCCATGATAGTATGTACAACTCTATGAGATTCAATAATAATCAATGGTATTATATCTTGATTCTATTGTTTCATGAATCATTATACGTGCCATAAAAAAGAAGTGGTCCTTGGGAAGGGGGGGGGAGAGAGAGAGAGAGAGAGAGAGAGAGAGAGAGAGAGAGAGAGAGAGAGAGAGAGAGAGAGAGAGAGAGAGAGAGAGAGAGAGAGAGAGAGAGAGAGAGAGAGAGAGAGAGAGAGAGAGAGAGAGAGAGAGAGAGAGAGAGAGAGAGAGAGAGAGAGAGAGAGAGAGAGAGAGAGAGAGAGAGAGAGAGAGAGAGAGATCAAAATCGGTAATTCCCTTGGATTAACATAATCACAAAAAGGAAAATGTAGGAGAAACTCTCCACAAAAGCATTATAGGCAACACTGTTAAGCAAAGTAATAATTACAAGCTAAATATTAATTAGAGCTTTTATTAGGTACTAGCTCTTAGTCTAGCAGTCTAGTGAGATAGAAGAACTATTGAAAGAAAAATAATTAAACACTGCATTTTTAACTCTTTGTCAATGTTTAACGTTTACAAACCACTTACAAAGCATTTATAGAAGAGATGGAACATGGATATCAACGAAAAACATTAAGAATTTTTTGGCCATATTACTAGCGCATTCATCATCACAAGACGTATTCCAACAAAACAGAAGGGCAAAATCAGCTTTCTACTACTACTAGAAAGCAAAGATTCTTGACTTTATAACATATCCATGAGGGCAATTCATTTTAGTTCAAGATGCTTGTCTGTATTTTGAGTTGAATGCACAATTTTTGAATCCCCATGTTCACTAGAAATTTAAATTTTTTATTTTACTTTTTTCATTTATTTGTTCTCATTTTGAATTGGTAATTTTATAATCTTTTTGTTCTGACAAACTTAAATATTTGGGAGCCAACATAATTACTTGGACTAATACTGAACCCCATCCACTGAAAGTATGAGTGTCATGTAATTAGAATATTGATGTGTTTTTCTTTTTTCTCTTGAAAAGCTAATCGTAGATTAAAAACTTTTTATAAAGTACAAGCTAAAAGAGTGAAAACTTATAGAAGAAAGAGTTTATATGCCTCCTTAAAAAGAGACAAGGGGAAAATGACATAATCACCAGTCCCAAATTCCATGCTATTTCTATCTAACCAAATGTATCAAAGTGTAGTAACTCTAATAGATTGCCTGAAAACATTGATAGCTGCATCCCCAAAAGTAATATCATTCAACAATAGATCAATGTGGCTGAACCTCCTAAATCTGACATGAAAGCGCACAATGAAAAGGTCAGTCACTGATTTCCATAATGGGACATAGCAATGAAAGAACAAATGTGTCACGTCTTTATCTAATGTTTTGCATTTAGAGCAAACATGTGACACATTACTCCTGTAACTGGCACGAATTGTCAAAGAAAGCTGAAGAATGCTAAGAGAGAAGATTCTATATTTACCAGGTCTAATTTTATGGGTAGGACGAAATCTGGTTTTTCTAAGAGGAGGGAGATCTGAAAGGTTCCACTTACCATTGAACCAAGAGAAGATGAAGTTGGGCTCTTTGGTTGCAAAGTAGACTGATGAATAGGATCCATTTGTTATTCAGAGCCTTGAAGATCCATTTGTTATCGCAGTCAGTAGTGGGGGAGGTGGAGAGAGGGCCAAGGTCTCCATGAGAGAAGGGAAGGTGAGGAAGTTAGATTCATGGGAGGAGAGGCCAAGTTCAGTCATGAAACAAGACAGTCTGAGGGAGTAAATGAAGTTCATGATGTGGTCCCAGGTGACAAATCCTTTTTGCGTAAGACTAAGGCAAAGTCTTTTTTCAATCATTACGAGAGGATTGGAATTGATGGTGATAGCTTTAGAGAACCACAATGGCTCAAGAAGGGAGATAGTGTTACCACATGTCCAGAAAGTAAGCTCTCGCACGAAAAGAAAGACCCTAAATATGGACTTGAACAAAGGAGGGAGGGAAGTGGAGAAGCGGGTGAATTTAAGGGTATATCATTGGAAATTGGCAACATTAGATGAGGGAAGAAGGGGAAGAGGGGGAAGAGTTCTCGTCACCATGTGAGCCCAAGGACAAGCAAACTTAATGTGTATACACCTATGAGAGAGAGAGAGAGAGAGAGAGAGAGAGAGAGAGAGAGAGAGAGAGAGAGAGAGAGAGAGAGAGAGAGAGAGAGAGAGAGAGAGAGAGAGAGAGAGAGAGAGAGAGAGAGAGAGAGAGAGAGAGAGAGAGAGAGAGAGAGAGAGAGAGAGAGAGAGAGAGAGAGAGAGAGAGAGAGAGAGAGAGAGAGAGAGAGAGAGAGAGAGAGAGAGAGAATAGAAGGGTCAAGAAGCCCCAGTCCGCCCAGCCTTTCTAATATTGTACAAATATCTCAATTCAAGAGACTAGGGCCGTTATTCCAAAGGAACTTTCTGAAAGTCTTGGCAATGGTGAGGGAGTAGGAGAGAAGGAAAACCAAATAAAGAGAAAGTGCACGAATTAGGAGGAAACAGTGTGCTTGAGGACAACGAGCCTGGTAGGGAAAGAGAGATCATAAGAATTCCAAGCCAGGACTTTGGAGCTAATTTTCTTAATTATCCAGTTGAAGCGGTCTTTGTTAAATAGGGAAGCTCCAAGAGCAAAACCAAGATATCTGAAGATGGTGCCATGCGGAAGGACGTTTTGTGAAAAATTGGCAAAAATCTAGCTTGACAATTTATGTTTCATGTTTGTGAGTACATTTCACATGTGTGGAGCATGTTTCCACTTGTGCAAAATAGTTAGAATTAGTTTATACTGTTGACCTTAGGGGTGTCATAAAGTTTTATGGTCAAGCATCTAGGTGTCATAAGTGGATAGGGCCAATTTGGCCTTTGTTGGTAAAAAGTCAAGTACACTTGCTTTGTGTTGATTTGACCAAAAGTCAAAGATGAAAAACTTGAGCTAGTTAGGTTGCCTACACATGTCAAGTTTAGGTTTGATGAGTGATGCAAAACTGTTTGGAAGCCACTTGATCAAGATTTTGGAATAAACCCTCAAGAGCAACTTCAAAGAAAAGAAATGAGAACATTCTTGCAATGGTTGAGGTTGAGGAAGATTGGTGTCTTAATCACATTCGATCAAAACTAGACATGCTGCAATTCGATCTACCTCAGTACTATCAATTTCGGTTGAATGGTGTAAAGGTACGTTATGCCATATGAAAATGTTCTTTTTTTTTTATTTCTAACTGAATCAGTTTCAAAATATATATTAACTAAAACAATTGCTCTGGTGCAGGTAAGAGTAAGGCAGGAGGAGCATATAAAATACAAAGACATTGGAACATCCATCGAAATTGAAGATCCATAGATTATGAACAATGGAATTTTGTATTATGTAATACAATTTTTTGTATACATCAATTTTGAAAATATATGAATCACTTTTTCTTTGAGGCTCTTTCATTTCTATGATCTCCATTTCCATGGTGCAGAACACAATGTAACTGCAACTAGACAATATGAGTTTTCGATAACAAGATTCATTGTCTCCTACAGGAAATGTCTCATTGTCTCCATTGGGGAGATCTTCCGGCAATTGAACTCCAGTGACCACTACAATCAGATATATCAGCTTGCCCTTGTTGACGTCTCAGATATATCGAATATATTTTTGGTCTTCATTGCCTTGATCTGTATTGTCCTTGTCTTGGCATATTTAAATATGTTCATAAAATGATCTGATCTAAGCTTTTCCGCAACAAGGCAAGACAGACCAAGGCTATGAAAAACTTACATGTAGGAACACCATAGAAGATGAAAGAATAATAACTTGAAATAATAACAAGAAAACAAACATGTTATAACAACCATAGAAAAATGTAAATATATTTGCATAAAATCTTCTGGTACATGTGTCTCATCCACATCAAGGAATGCCAATCAATGATCTCTAAATCCATTTCTCCAGTTGGAAGTTGCTTGGGTGGAGAGCACTCTGCCACTGCAACTGGATATGAATTTTCGATTACAAGCTTTATGGTCTGTTGCTTGAAGTGCATTATCTCCATTGGGGAGACCTTTGGGCATTTAAACTGAACAAAACAAAAACATAGTTAAATGTTATAAATCAAAGATTAGTTATTAGGAATATAATTAAGAAAAAAAACAAAAACACTATTAAATGTTATTAATCGAAGATTACCTCTTCCAAATTGGGAAGTCCATCTTGTAGTTCAAGCCAATTGAAAAAGAATTTGGCATTGCATACCGTATACCAACCACAGCTCACTGAATTAACCTGTTGGGAGGATTGCAGTATTCAATAAAACAAAAATTAGTAACAAGATTTGAACATTATGTAACATCGGATAAACTCGCAGGAGCTTATAATAAATTCTACAAAGGAAACAAGCACGCGTCGAACTAATATTCAAAAAATATTGTTTGAATAGCAGATTAGCGCGCATGATATGAAAAAAACTACAAGGGTGCATCAAATGTATTGGAAAAATTTTCTGCATCAACCATTTTCAACTTCGAATACAACTTCGAATAAGCTATTGCATGTGGTACTGGAAAGAGTTCTAGTATTTTTTGTATATGGCTCTTGGCAATTTTGTGGGCGTGTGTAATAGAGTTCATCTTTGAACAAACTGGATTACACGAACCCTCATCATTGACATATAAGTACAACACATATAAGCTCCAATGATCACTGCAATCATAAAACCATTAATTTATTTGAATAAATATTCATATACAAAATTCTACTTAATAAATATGATAGAAGTACACTTATTTTGTTATGTATGGGAGATCGAGAATTGGAGTCCCCAGTCTGACGTATTGTAGCATATCATCGTGCAGACTTTTGAAGTCAGGGAAATCAAGAGCAGCCATAAATTGAAGAGGAAACAAAGCTACATCTATAAACAATGGGGTCTGGAAAAACTCCATCCAGTATTGAATCGCCCCCTCCTCCTACATTGTCCCCTACCATATTATCCCTACTTTCTAATTCACTTGTATCTAATTTAGATAGGGGAAGACCAGCATTGGTCTTTGGCATCCTAAAATTGTAGAGAGGACCTAAAGCTTGAAGATAAGTGTTTAACAATTGGTCATACTATACATATTGAGGAATTTTTACAAAGGCAAGTGTAGAGGGTGAAGGAAGTAACACTGATAAACCAGTAAAAGAATTGTCATTCAAAATTGATTCGACCTTTACATTTACAAAATCATCTAAAATCTGTTACTGAAACAGGAGGGGGGGGGAAACTAATATTTTTGAGGATAGGAGGAGACCCAGATTTTGAAGGAGGAGGAGAAGAAGGAGATTGAGTTCTAGGAAGAAAAGATGGAGGTTGAGTTCTATGAGGAGGATATGGAGATTGAGTTCTAGGAGGAGAAGAAAGAGACAAGGAGAACTCAAGATCAAAATTTTGGTCATTATCAATTATTTTCACAAAGGTATGGTCACATCTACAATTGATATCTGAAATTGACAAGATAATGTTATAAATTTTGTCATTATTCAAAAAAAAAAATTCTAACTGCCTTTTATGATATCCAATCCTTGAAAATTTTGAACAACTCCAATTGCCATTATTGCATCCAATAGCGAATTGACGCACATATACTGCTTCTGTACACCAGAGAGGCTTTTCCCGTGCGCTAAATTGATATTGGAAGATAATATGAATGATCAAAGCTTGATTTGACAGATTCTTGTTAGCTTTGGATAGAATGAGGAGTCTATTGAATCAAGCTTTGATCATGCATACTACAGTCCAATTTGGGACAGTCGCATTGATATGATATTTTACTTGCATTACCGAAGTATCTCATCAATGCGCACCTATTTGATCTATTCTTGTGAAGCATTTGTCCTCTCGCATGGACTCACTATCTGCTTTTTCAAAATGCTCTGCCTTATAAAAATGTTCTGAATGAACAACTATCTAAAAAGAAAAAAATATTGCCTTTATGGTGCTTAAATAGGTCAAGAGACACGACTTTCAATGACCTCCATTTGATATTTATTTAATGATTATTCGGAGAGGCTAGTACTAGACTACTAAATGTATTCCGACGTAGATACAAATTTTAGGGTCAGGGCAAATCCTCCAATAAAATGTGTTGTGAGGGCATGGCATCTTGCGTGTATAAGCCCATGGCCCAATGAGCACGCAATTGAAGTTGTAAATAAAATAAACTTGACTTGGGCCTTGTAATTAAAATAAAACTAGAGGCCCAATGTCATTTTTAAACTTAAAGATCACTTTTTAGAGTTGGGTCCAAATTGGGACTCACATGAATCTTGTGATTTCTAATGTACTTTTTGTGGACCCTTGGATCAAGTTGGGTCCAAGATGAATTGTTAGGATCATTGTGAATATTAGCCAATAAGATTGAGGGGCAAGGGCCTTTCCCATTTTATAAAAAGGCACCATTTGTACACTATTTCCATGCTTAATGAGAAGGAGGAAACTCTACAATTTTTTGGAGGAGAAGCATCCTCATTTGCTATTCACTACTTGCTAATGCTCTTGATTGTGTTTTCCATTGCTTTCTATTTCCATGTTTATTGTTTGCCATAGTGAATGCTTTTCCATTAGCAAGCATAAGGAGCATTTGAGCTAACCTCCACCTTCAATCTCTATCTCTCTCTCTTTCTCTCTTCTCTTCTCAACCTCTTCTTTTCTATCCCTTCCCTTCACCCAACTATGATGAATGTTAGTGTAGAGGAGTAGAGTTAAAGATGAGTAGCATAGTGGTGAGTAGAGTTAAGGGAGAAAGTAGGAATTTAACTAAAAGTAGCATCTATGCATAGTTAGGCACCTATCCAATGATCTAACCTTTGTAGGCCTAAAATTCATTCCGGTCGATCAGATTGATCAGATCCTTGAAGATCCAGACTGCATCCTATTGTATAAGCGAGATCCAATCACTTTGAAACCTACCATCAGATGAATCTGAGATCGGGACGATCAATAGCACGAAGGATAGCAAATCAGGCACCACACTTTTCCAAATTAGCAGCTGTGCAACAAGAGGCATAACCGGAACCAACACCAATGGATCCAATGGGCCAACCTGTACCTGTCGCACCCTTGCATGCAATTCGGAGAGCACCACAGATGGAGATACCAAAATACGACGGATCCTCAGATCTCATCCGATTCCTCCAGATCTACAAGCAAGCTTGTGAAATCTACGGCAAATGGACACCTGTGGAGAAGCTGATGCTATTCCCTATGTCCTTACTTGCAGTGGCTCAGGATTGGTTTTTCAACGTGTTAGAGGAAGAGAAATCCACTTGGGAAGCGGTTGAAGCGGCTCTCATTACGCGCTTTAAACCAAGAAAGTTCTTGGAAGACCCGTTTCTCCTGCTAAGCAAAGTCAAGATGGAAAAACCAGAAAGGGTCCGGGATTATATTGAACGGGTCAAACATCTACGATTCGAGTTCAGTGCAGCCCTGACTCTCGATCATGCAGTGATTATGTGGTTCCTAGCCGGGTTACCATGAAGTATTAGAAGAGAACAGAAAAGACGGGAGCAGTATGCTACTCTGCAAGAAGCTATGGAAGATGCCATCAAGGAAGAGGATGAGGGATCTGACGACGAATATCCTTCCACCCACACTCCTACTCCCTCGATAGCATCATCATCATCAAACACATCCACTCTATCCACAGAACTGCTGTTGGAGCAAATGACAAAATTACACAAATAGCAGATGGAGCAATTTACGGTGCAACTTGACCAGAAACTGAAGGCCTTACAAGGAACTGTAGTAGTAACTCCACATTAACCAGAACCAACCCAATTGCAGTATCCTCGACGAGAAAATGTATGGTGTTCAATATGCACGCAAAACCATACAGCAAACGAGTCTCCAGTCCTAAAGAAAATCTGAGACTGACACATAGATTCTGCCATCTGTGCAATGCGACATAGCACGATACGACATTTTGCTCGTTTAACCCCAGAGTTGTTCAACAGAAGAGAAGTCCCTATCAGAATTCTTATCCTTATCATCAAGGGGCACCTAATGCGGTACCAAGGTACGGCGCACCCAATCCACCACAACGCATGGCCTTACCTGCTCCACCAAGGCCAGCCAATCAACAAGTGGCCCATGTAAACCTGACAGCAGCAGAACAAGAATTGCAAATGTCACCTCAACCTGAGTAGCAGCAGTGGTACGGACCAGATGA
Organism: Diphasiastrum complanatum; assembly: GCA_029204225.1. Classification (NCBI taxonomy): domain Eukaryota; kingdom Viridiplantae; phylum Streptophyta; class Lycopodiopsida; order Lycopodiales; family Lycopodiaceae; genus Diphasiastrum; species Diphasiastrum complanatum. The sequence continues at coordinate 14,610,070 of CM055108.1, forward strand.
ACCATTTATGGATCCTGCCATAAATGAATATGTATCGGCCTATGCAGCTCAAACTTAACGTCAAGGTGGAAGAAATTACGGCTGCTACAGGTGTGGCGAGGGACACAGAATTGTAGAATGTCCCTACAAAGGACAATATACAACCTCTTGCCGGGATTGCGGTTATGGACATTGTTTCAAGAATTGTCCATTTAAACCTGGAACCAGTGCACCTCTTAACCTCATTGCCATACAGCAACCAGCAGTTCCAGCAGGGATGCCATCAAAATGACGACACGACTACGCTCCTGTGGTAGTTGTTACACGAGCACAGAAGAGGAAGGAAGTGGCTTCCTCACCACCACCATCGGTCACTGACGACCGACTCTCAACTTCAGCGCCATATCCAAATGTGAGGGAAGAGAGAAGACAGTACCAGAAAATAAGACACTGGGTACAAAAAACACAAGAAGAGAAAAAAGAGCAAGAACGAAACAATCCTACAGAACCTCCAATCGACGTCGAACGGGATCCACAACCGGGCTCACCACTGCGCATTGATCAGAATGATCGGTTGCACCAGCATGAACCACCTTTTTACATGGTTGAGCCTGAGAAACCATGCACTGAAAGGCTCACACTCTTGTTGTCATGCCACGTTAGTTTACCCCTCGAAGAACTACTGCGGATTGCACAACAAACAAAAAGCCATTTAGCTGAATGGGCCAAGGCGGATGAGGAGCCAGTAGCGCCTGAGCCCATCTATTGTGCGGGCTATGATGAAACAAGTAACGTCCTCCACATTGGAGCAGCATGGGAAAGTGAGGAACACAACATCACTTTGCCAATCAAACACAAGAGATACGAGGACGAGGCGACAATGGTAGATGGAGGATCAGGTATCAATTTGATCTCCACTACCTTGTACGAAAAATGGGGATTACAAGGATTGAAACCAGCCAGATTCACCATCAAGCTAGCAGATCAATCTAGTGTGAAACCAAAAGGTGTAGTTGTTGATATTCCCGTAAGGATAGCAAGCATGTAGTATGTGATTACTTTTGTGGTCATGGATATACCTGAATCTCCATCTGCATACCGTATTTTACTAGGAAGACCATGGTTTAGGGCTGTGCAAGTAGTACACAACTGGAGTACAGGGAAACTCACCTTCGAGAACAGAGAACAGGCTGTAAAAGTAGATCCAACCACATGGGTAGTGAAACCTATTGCACACAAAGCTGATGACAGATCATCCACGACAGATCATACGATTGATCGCCCAAGGCCAGCCAAGGGAGGTCACTATCATTCAGAGGCCGATGTCATGAGATGGACGGATGCATTAGCAACTATTGACTGCCAGGCATGTCAATATGAATCAGATCCAGAATCGAGTACATCTTCACCCATATGTTACACTATGGACACACCAATCACATTTGGAGTGAATATGATAAACGTAGCATGGCTGTCAGCGGAGTCGATTGAGAACCCAGTGGACGATGATCTAGTCTCTTGGCAATATGCTCTAACTTATAATAAGGAGATTGAGCTAACTGATGAACAAGTCCTACACCACATGGACCCAAATCGTTACGGAAGCAAGAAGGTACCAGCTCAACCACCACAAAGGTCTGCTATGGCAAAAGTCTCAAGGATCGAACCACCCAAGTCACCTGCGAATAAGAAGAATCAAGCAACACTACAACCAGGTGATCCGATGGTAATAGCTACAGTAGACGTTGATATTTGCAACCATGAGGCGAATGTCACAGCAGTCCCAAAGAAAGACAACAAGGATGAACCCATCAAAATGACAAAAAAGAGCAATAAGAAGGTGTTGGATTTCTTGAAGGCAATCAAGTCGGACTCAGATACAGCGTCATCTTCTACACATGTGACAAAAAATAAAAAAAATGACCAGTCGGGCCAAGATCAATATGCTGAAAGAGGAATCTCGACGAGCTCCAGTTCATGAGCTTGATACTTTCAAGAATTATACATTGGATGACGTGGTAATGATGATGCCGCAAGCCCAACGAGAACCTAATCAAAGTCAGGCACCAATGGAACAAGTCTTCGAGGGACCTGCGCGAACACAGTCGATGAATCTTGCAAATCATGCAGGCGACATTCAAAGATTATTTGCAAAATTTTTTGGAAATTTTCTTGGACAATCTGTGCGTGCATGGACCAGATTCAGAACACTTATCCAATTTGGAAAAGGTGCTACAAAAATGCCGCGAATACCAGATCTCCCTGAATCCAGAAAAATGTGAATTCTGGGTGACACATGGCTTGATACCAAGACACGGGATCGCCACAGATCTATCAAAGATCAGGATCATTGTTGATCTATCACCACCAGGGACGGTCCGCGAGGTCTACATTTTCATGGGTCATGCTAACTATTATAGGACCTTCATTCTCGATTTTGTGGAATTAGCCAGACCAATTTACAAGGCCACAATGGATCCACATTGGAATGAGGAACCTCTAAAGGCTTTCCAGAAGATTAAGGATGCATTGGTCTCAGCACCAATCGTACGACCACCCAATTGGTCCATTGAGTTCCACGTGCATACAGACGCATTGAAGTATGCAGTTGGAGCAGTCTTAACCCAGCCAGGTGAACACAAAAAGGATTTTCCAATTCGATTTGCTAGCCGACAGCTCAGTGATACCGAAATGAATTATTCAACCACAGAGTGATAAGCATTGGCAATGATCTATGCGGTTAAGAAGTTTCGACACTATTTGATGGCCACTCACTTTGCTTTTTATACGGACCATCAACCCTTGCTATATCTCGTTAATAAAACTTGCAACACCGGGAGAATCACCAGATGCTCTTGTTGTTGTTGGAATTTGATTTTCGGATAGTAGTTCGCAAGGGAAAACAACACTACATGGCAGATCATGTGTCACGAATCAAGGGAAAGGAGATTGCAACCCAACCCGACGATGAGCTGGCAGATGCTGCCTTATTTTACATAGATACTATACCAGAATGGGCTACCGACATTGTCAAATATCTAAGGCGGGGCCAACCAGACAAATCACTACCAAAGGCGAAACATCGGAAATTGATCTTGAAAGCTAGACCTTATCAGCTGATTGCTGACCAGTTGTACCAAAGAGGTCCAGACGGAATTCTTCGGTGGTGTATTCTTCCTCATGAGACCACCCAAATCATTTCGCTTTCACATGAAGGCATGGGTGGAGGTCATTTTGCATCTGACATTACAGTTTGCAAGATCCTGCAATCAGGATGTTGGTGGCCAACGATTCATAAAGACACAGAGGAATACTTGAAAAGGTGTGATGTGTGACAAAGGGCAAGAAGACCAACGAGATTGAATTATGATCTACTGCACCCAGTCTTAGCCCAAGCACCGTTCGAAAAATGGGGATTGGATTATATTGGTCCAATTTACCCTACAGCAAGGAGTTCCCAGACTCGATACATAATCGTAGCCACAGACTACCTCACGAAATGGGTCGAAGCCAAGGCAATACGAGTAGTAGACGCTAGGACCACTGCCAAGTTCCTTTATGAAAATATCATTGTGCGCTTCGGGTGCCCGGTGGAACTAGTCAGTGATCGCGGAAGCCATTTCATCAACGAGACCATCAAGGTCCTATTGGAGGAATTCTTTGTGATCCACAGAACCAGTACGGCTTATTATCCTCGTGGTAATGGGCAAGCAGAATCATCCGATAAGATTCTATGTAGCATGCTCACAAAAACAGTTGAAGCTAGCAGATCAGATTGGGAACACAAGTTGCATGCTGCACTGTGGGCATTCAGGATAGCATATAAAGTGAGCACCGATCAAACACCCTTCCAATTGGTATATGGTCAGGATGTTGTGATGCCAGTAGAGTTTTTAGTTCCATCATGGATTGCCATCGTGCAACATCTTAATGAGTCCAAATCTCTACAGCTACGCCACGAAGCTCTACATAAACTCTGTGAAACACACTTACTAGTTGTGCATGCAGTGGCAGCGGAAAAGAAAAGACGCAAGGCTTGGCATGATCGCAGATTACAAAAGAAGGATCTTCAATCCAGAAGATCTGGTCCTGATGTATAAAACCAAGGCGATCAAGGGGAAGTTAAAATTCACGGGCAAAGGTCCTTATAGGATCAAGGAAATTCTTAATCATGGGGCCGTGAACTTAGAACAGCTTGATGGGACGCCCTTCGACACACCCATCAATGGCAGCCGGTTGCATAAGTACTGGCCACCACAGTAAGACAGATCTAGATTGGGGGTGGTACATTACAAAAAGCTTATCTGCTCAGTCATTATTGCTAGATCTAAGGAGATCCAGCCAAATCAAGCTAAATCCATCAAGATTCAGCCAGATCTGACAGGATCGGAGAAATCCATCAGAATCCAAGGAGGATTCAGATCCTGATAGGGTCAAAAAGAAAGCAGATCATCAGACTGACTGAGGGGTCTACTACCAAGAATCCATCAGAACTTCCAGAGCACTACCAATAGTTAGATCAAGCCTGGATGAAGCTGATTACCAGTTTACAAAAGTTAAAAATCAGAAAATCTCGAGATCTCATCAAAAAACACTTTGAAGGAGCACTTTTTTCATGATTTTTTGAGATCCCCTGGGAGCATTAGAGGAGTTCTCAATATCAAAAAGACCCTTTGTAAAGATACTTTTATTTATTTTTATTTAGTTTTGACCATCACCAGGCCCTATCAAAATGCACAGATTTGAAATCTACGTAACGTAGTTCAAATTAACTAAAACATAAAAATGCAATATAGAAAACTTTGAAATTTGTGTCCCGGCAGCATGGACGTATCCCATTGGTTTCTTTTTCCTGCCCGACACGTGCTAATCTGCCTGACGTCAATATCCGAAGTTAAATTTACTTTACTATGCTGGTTAGTATAATGAAATTTTCTAACTATACTAGTTACAGTTATAGAAATATAGTATGTACAGTTACATAAAATATGGTATACGCCGTGACTGTGACTATGTTGGCATTCACATTAGATTAAATGTGATACGAAAAACTAAAATCAAGTAACATATCAGAGAGATTTTTGGCGCCCAAGCTTTGAAAATAGCAATGGCGAGGAGACCCAGATCTACAATCGATTTCGTGATTTTTTACAATTAGAAAGATGAAGCTGATAACTGGAAGCCAACAAAATATACGAAGAACTCATGGGTATTGCTGCATCCATCATCAAAGGGCAATTTTCGACAAAAGAAAAGAGCAAAAATGACTTACAAATCTAATTGGAAAGCAAAATTTTTGGAGTTTAAGACTACCCCGGGAGGTCAATCGATATCAGAAGTCTTAGTGCAACATGTATATATGCATTCAGAAATCAAAGTACATGATATCAATCCTCATGATCATCAAAAATGTAATTGTAAGTATATCAAAACATATGCACTCTACAACAATCATAGGTGATTTCCTTTATTGATGCTCTTCAGATTATGATTTAAATGCTTCAACATTGTTTTTTTCTTTCAGATTTATATCCATCATGCATAAGTGAATGGGAGCTCGCACAATCACTTGCAGGAATATTAGACGTGATTCACTCTGATGTTGGAAACCTACAATACAAAGGAAAAATCCAAAGGAACTTGCAGATTGTGGTATCTATTTTTATGAATCTTTATATACGCCACAAATAGATGGAGATTTAGGCAAGCTCGAAGCAATTCCATTGCCTAGTTTTCAAAGTGATGAGTGGCTACTCCTGACAGCATTGTTTCTGAATCCTTGAGATGCAAGCTACTCATTGATATTAAAAATGCTATGAAGATAAGCACAGGCTCCAAAATTGTTCACCTAAGTTGGTTTATCTCATTGCATACATTTGTTGATTTTTTCTCGAGTGCTAGTGTTCGTAGGACACCGACTTTATTTGTTTGCAAGGATTTATCAGATGAGACTTTGTTAGATCTCATGGATCAAGGCTGGGATAGTAAAACAAATAATGACATAGAATGCAGGATTAAAAAGTCCTCAATGATCTTTCGTTATCATATCAAAAAGCAAATGCTTAGTGTCACATTTAGCTACCAGAGATAGAAGAAAATTGAAGGTACATGGCTACCACTGGATCAAGACTTTGAGCTAAATGGTCACACAAACCGAATGGAGATAAGCATTATCTACAATGAGGAATATTTGACTATGGTTGAGGTGGAAGAGCACTGGAAGCTTGATTTTATCAGAACAGAGCTCATGCTATTACAAACCAATCTACCAACATATTTCAGATTTATCATCAACGGAAGACTTGTAAGTACTTTATGTTTATTGCCATTTCAAAATAGAACAAAATAATAGAAAATGTCATCATTTACAATTGCACATTCACTAATATTTGCCATGTCACAGATGCGAAAAAGACAGGAGCTGATAACATGCTGCAAAGATCTACCTACAACAATCACCATTGTGGGAGAACAGTAGTTTCAAATAAATTTTAGTAAAAATCTGTGTATACACCCTTTCATTCAATAAATGAAAGCCCAAGTTCGGCATCTATACATGTATTTTGTGCTCCCAAATTCATAAACTGGAGTAGCATTTGATATATCAATGTATATTTTTCTATGAAGTCTATACATGTATTTTTGTTCTATGCTATCTATATTTTTTCTAATCTTGATTTAGTACAACTACATCATCCTTTGCACCATCATCAATAATGGGAGGCTGAAGCCTTGCCCGAGCCAGTATACTCAGGATAATTTCTTGTCTAAATCTGTACACCTGGCTTGATGTGTACTCAGGAAGTGTAAACTGCAAAATAGAACATTCATGTACTAGTAATGGCCAATAACATCACCAGAATAGAAAACTAATCATGATTCCAAAATAAGAATAAATAGAATTTATTACCTTAGAAATATCAACATCTTGTTGAAGGATGAACCACTCAAAAAACAGCTTGGCATTGTACAATGTGTACCACCCATAACTGAATGAATCATTCTGCTGGGGTGACTGCAAAATAATTCAGCACACAAGAGATTAATTATGAAACAGAATGAATTAGATTGAAAATATTTCATTAGAATACTGATTTCAAAATGCTATTAAGAAAGAAGAGTTTACCTCCAAGCTGACGATCTGCCAGTCTACGGAATGGGAAACGTCTGTAGGAATACATTTACTTAGATATGGAATGAATATATCTACATCCTTATGCGTATTTCTTGCCGAATTCATCTTGACACAAGAATATTTAATAATATTATTTACATATCTCTTAATAGAGATCAGGTTTAAACTCCAGGTCACTGCAAAATAAGATTGAAAGTACTTTAGCGACAATTCTGAGAACTATTTAAATTGAAAATGTCAATGTTAATGCATAAAACAGGAAGAAGCACTTAATATATCTTAGTTGGTATGATAAGGAATGACCAGATACTTTGTTGCTGGTGTGAATCCACTTGTCAGACACTGTGACAATGTGCCATTATTCTCCTTGAAGGCCTGGAGCAGAAAGTTACTCATCACCAGCAACTCATTTACTAAAATCAAGTTCTTCTAATCTAAAACAAAAAGGAGTACCAACTGTATCTATAGCATCCGATATGTCTTTCTCAAATTTAAGATAATCATCCGAATCTATATATGTATAGAAATTGGGAGGAGGAGGAGGAGGTGGAAGTGTAGTATCTACAACAATATTTGGAGTATCCAAAATAGAGGTAGCTATATTTATAGCATTATCAACAACAGTATTATCTACAATGGATTTTGGGATAGGCTTCACTTTCTTAGGAGCACGCTTGGGGGCTGTCTGCTTTCTAGGACGCTTCGTAGGAAGATGAGTCCTATCTACAGGAGTTGGTCTAGGAGCAGCAGGCTGAGATACATGTAACCTATAGTACATATCTCTCATTCTGATCAGAAGCTGAAAATCCTTGGGCATTATGGTAACCCTCTTGGTATGGATGGCAAGCAAAAAAGAATCCTAAAAAAAAAGGCTAATATAATCTTCAGCAGCCTCCTGAAGGCACTGAAGAGCACTCGGTGTGAATCTAACGTGCTGTTCGAAATCATTTCTTGTTATGATCCGGACAACACGGTAGAATGGAGCTCTTGGGATCAGCAGAGCTATTGACCTCTGATACTTGCGTATGTCAGAGAGCCACCTGCTGCGGTTGCGCATTCTAGGTCTAGCAAGGGGTGTGATGGCAACCGCAGGAGATGAGGATGAGCCAGGAGAGAAGAAGTCTCTCCTTGTCTGCTTTCTCCTATCCATGGGCGTGAACTATGTGATAGCGGACTTGTGCGCAAAGGTTAGGATGAGAAGGAAGGGATGATAAAGAACTCGCAGAGGACCGCTATGTACAGACAGAATGTACGGTGTATCGGACCTATGCGAGCCGATTATCAGAGAGAATGATTAGATTTGAGGAAAGACGCACAAGTGCGATATGGGATGACACGTAGGAAGACGTATCGGACCTATGCGCATGGAAGGTAGTAGGAGGAATTTTGATAGTGAAGGGCACGCACAAATGCAATATGCGGAGCGAAAAAAAAGTGAAAAAAATTCATCGAAATTTGTGATTTTATATCGGGGTTCGCACATGTGAAAGAACGTCCTGTCATACGTGTGGGAGTTGGATGGACAAATGCGAGTGCGACACGTGTTAGTCTGTCACACTACACGTGTGGGATTTGTACGATCGAATGCGAGAGCGACACGTGTTTATAAGCACTCGAATGAACACGCGACACGTGTCTAGGTGTCATTTCACACGTGTGTAGGTGTCATCTCACACGTGCCTGTGCCTGTTGTCGAATTGAAAGTAGACACGTGTCATAAGTCCGTTGACCACACGTGCAAAAATTTAGTATAAATGGCACGGAAATTGAATAATTTTTTACCTTTTGCGTTCTCAAAATTTGTGACATATCGCTTTTGTGTGCGCTCATTTTTGTCCGTTTGCTTGCAAGTATACCTACTCGTGCACAAGTGCGATATTCTGTATCTGTCTGCCGTACATATCCATCTTCTGCGCCATTTTGATTGTTAGTTTTGGTTCAGTTCTCCCACACGCACAAGTGCGATATTCACGCTACTGCCATGGCCTCTTCCTCATCATCCTCACGAGAATCAGGCTTGAGTTCATTTCTGAGTGAATTTGGGATTACTGAAAATCTGGACTACTTCCACAGCATATTCAGGCCATATCTACATGTTTTCAGGACTGCACAACCAAATTCTGACGTATTTTATGAACATTATGTCAGATTCAGAGATATACTTAGCAAGCCTGTTTTCTCCATAGGTCAACTCCAGTACATGCATTATATTGATCTTGTTCATTTCTTCCCAGCTTTTAGACATAGACTGGATAGAATGTTCACCAAATGGTTTGATCTTTTCAAAAGTAGTTCTATGTGTCTGTATTGCAACAAGAAATGTCGATTGGTTGAATATTAGAGTGGTTTCGTACTTTTTCTTTTAGTTCAGATCCCAGATGATGATGAGTTTCCTGTTGCTGACCCTCCTTTTGCACCCTCCTCTGTTCAGTCAGCCATTAAGGATATCAGTCACTTTCTTATCCACACTCGTAATAAAGAAAGTGACCTCATTGATTTAAATACTGATGTTCTCTGGGATTCTTTCATTGGCCAAAATACATCTGATGATGAATGCAAATCTATGGAGGATTCGAAATGTCTTTTCAATTTTTATGTATATTATATTATTGACGATGTATATTTTACTACTGCTGATTTATGTAAATTTTTTGACTATCGTGAGGACGAGGTCCTATGCTTATTATCCAGCACAATTTCCGAATTCTCCGACTTTGTAGATTCTGAGACAAATGACCTTGTTGCTGGTATTGATTTTGATGATGAGGAGGGTCTTATGACCGGTGAAGAATGCCTGAATAAGACTTTATCAAATATAGCTGAGGATGGGCGAGGCAGACCATCCGATGAAGAATTCACCACATTTCAATCCCAGATGGGCTTCCCTCGTCCATCATTAATGCATTTCACTGATGATTTCACTTCAGTACGTGGTCATTATATTGATCATCCTGATCTGGTTGCTGATCTGGTTCACTTCTTCCCAGCTTTCAGACATAGACTGGATAGAATGTTCACCAAATTGTTTGATCTTTTCAAAAGCAGTTCACTGTGTCCTTATTGCAACAAGAAATGTCGATTGGTTGAATATCAGAGTGGTTTCGTACATTTCCTGTTAGTTCAGATCTTAGAAGATGATGAAATTTCTGTTGTTGACCCTCCCTTTTCATCATCCTCCGTTCAGTCACCTATTAAGGACATCAGTCACTTTCTTATCGACACTCCTCATAAGGAAAGTGACTTCATAAATTTAAATACTGATTCTCTACGGGATTTTTTTATTGGCCAAAGTACATTTGCTGATGAATCCAACCCTACAGAGGATTCTAAATGTCTATTCAATTTGCCTGTATATTATATTAATGACAGTGTATATTTTACTACTGCTATTTATGTAAATTTTTTGACTATCGTGAAGATGAGGTTCTATGTTTTTAATTTGACACAATTTTTGAATTCTCCGACTTCGTAGATTTTGAAACTGGTATTGATTTTGATAATGAGGAGGGAATTATGACTGCTGAAGAATTCTTGACTAAGACTTTATCAAATATAGATGAGGATGGGCGAGGCAGACCATTCGATGAAGAATTCACGACATTTCAATCCCAGATGGGCTTCCCTCGTCCATCATTAATGCATTTCACTGATAATTCCACTTCAGTACGTGGTCATTATATTGATCATTCTGATCTGGTTGCTGATGATGATGAAGAATGTGTAAGTGTTTAATCTTCCTTGCATTTGAATGTTTTCAATCACTGAATGTGTTTTTGCTAACATATTTCCTATTGCAAGATGCTCTCACAATAGATGATTTTGCTGCAAGACGAGGTGGTTTCAGACAACACGCATCCTCGTTCTAGAGGGACAGTGGACTGGGCCACTATCTTCGGCATTTCTTGAAGAGTGAGATCTGTATCGCTCATTCCAACTGAGCCCAGTCGGGGAGAGTCTTATAATGGCAGTTAAAGCTTTATCATTTTATTTAGGAAAATTTGTTAAGACAAATAAGATCATTTTTGTCAAAAGATCTTATGTTTTGAACATTTTAGGCTTTATTGATGGGAATGTTCCTTTAAGGAGCTCCCATTATTCATTGTATTCCACTTATATTGAACTTAGTGGAAATAAGGATAATGCACATCTATTAGATGCATACGCTAGCAGAGAATTTCTTCATGACAATACTACCATAGAATCTGATACAAGATCTAATGATGAATAGTTGACACTTTGTATAATACAATCAATACATTTACATTGGATATTGCTCCTCTCTTGTTCAATGAATTTGCAAAGCAATTCTGAACATGTCATGATGATCTTCTACTCAACAATCATCTAATTTTCTCTTCCTGTATGAGCTTGCATGCTTTTCTAAACTTGTTGTATTGTGTGGACTTTGTTATATGTCGAATCTGAACTCTGCGGTAGAACCACTGAAACAATTGACAAATGTAGTTTCGTTTTTCATCGGTTCCTCCATGTTGTGTATTTCGATGAAATACTGCTCGTGCTTGCCAATGTGACTTCTCCATCCCTTGTGATGACCATACACTCAAGCTTCCATATGTATTTGCAAAAAATGTTGTATGATCTCTTAGTATGTGTTGCATATGTCAAAATCATAATGTTAGTCTTATGTTTAGATCTAAATATATATGAAAATTTGAAAGCATTTTGAAAATTTTATACTAACCATGTAATGAGTGATGTGATCTTCTCCCCATGCTTTTGATATTGCATTAACAAACTCGACACAAGTCCTTTGGACAGTTTTCTTATCAATATCAGAGTATTTTTCTTTTCTTAAAATAGCAATCATACTATCAAGCTTTTTCCATACATCAACTTTTAGTACTTTGGTTTTGCCGTCTTTCTCGAAGTCCTGAGTGGCAGCAACAATATCTATCCAGACTGAGTGTTGAATATTAGAAGCCTTACCAGTATGATTTGATAGAAAACGACGTGCTTTTGCTCCTCCTATGCTTGGCTTAGTTGGCATGTTCCCATTCTTTCTTGAAAGCTTTTCATCTTTTTGAATTTTGACATGTCCTTTATGGAGTCCTGCTTTTGATAAAACATCTTCTAATCGAGAGATAGCTTCCTTTGCTAATGATGTTGGCTTAGTATTCCAAGCAAAAACTATATGAAGATAAATGATCTTTTCTATTAATCTAACTTCTGCATGAAGAGTACAAACATGCACATTTTTTAAGGGGATAGGCAACACAGGCTTCTAGTTTGGATCTGCATATTCTCTAGTAATTCCTATACTCCTAGTTACATCTTTTGCCATTTTCATGCAGTACAAACAAGGGCGTTTTGATGTAGCACCGTGAGAGACATTATACATACATTTCAACGTTTTCAAATCACCTGCTAAGTGCCATTCAACATTGAAGTCTCCAACTCCTGGAACATTGAGAAATCCTCCATCCATATGGTCGTTGATGATCCTAGGATAAGATGTCCTTGAGAATATCCATGATAATATATCATGATCCTCTTTCAGCACCTGTCCAAAGAATTAATCATACTTAGTTTACAATGTATTAATACTATTCAATGAATGTAATGTAATAATGAGGCTAGTTACCTGAAACTCTGCCAACTACCATATATCATTTTCTGACTGGACACTGAATTTGAAATCTTCTTGGTTCTCTGTTTGGGATAGAGCACCATTCATGAGAGTTATATTAACCCTTTCCATCTTTTGCCCTTTCACAATTTCTGACTCATCTAACTTAAGTACTATGATTATTTTGCCATTCACCTTTTCATAGGTTATATCATAGAATGTGACGATGTATCTCAGCAAGTAATTTAGATCAACAAATAAATTGTTTGATGAATTATAGAATATCGATCTTTCATCAGTTTCATACACCTCCTCAATATGAAATGGAGTTTCAGTGATCTTACGCATACCTATGTTTAATGTATCCCTCTCTTTCTTCAAGTGGTATGTCCTAGGGATTGGGACTTTTCTAATTTGAACTTGCTTAAAAGCTTCTCTAATTAGTTTAAATATTGTTGCATATGCTTCCCTACTAATACGTGCAAAATTACAAGCACCCTGAACTATAGTCTTATCTAAAATATTTTGAATGTCCACCATCAAAGACTCTGTTATTTTACACTTTACATTTGAAATCCTATTGTTCATCATGATACGCTCAGTGGATTTGCAAGTCAATATTGTGCCCAATGACATTCCTAGTGAAGCATTGTCTTTAATATTTCGAGGAGCTACTAATGCAGATCTGCAAAAAAAACAGATAGTTAACAGAATATCACCATAGCTGAAATTAAATCCAAATGTCATTGAAAAACTTACAAAATTTAGAATATGCTTACTTGAATGCACGGATCCTTCTATTTCAATAACCTCCTTTTGAGAGCGTTTGAATATCCTTGCAACTTTGTCGCTTTCATTTCTTACTTTCAGCCTTCTTCTTTACCAAATCCACATCCTTCAGTAATTGTAAGTTTTCAATACGAATAGACTGTAAGACTGATTGCATTTGCTCTAGTTCTAATTTGATATTGATTGCTATCTTCTGTAATGATTCATGATTTTTTTTAAGTTATTCATTTTCTTCTAACGTCTTTTGGAAATGACAATCTCTATTCTGAAAATAAGAGGATATCCGAATTAACTCACCTTCTAAAAAGTGAACTTTATTCGTATAAAGTTGTTTTCCATGGTTTTGCAATCTTTTACAATATCCTAGTAATCCACTATGCCCATTGCATATCCATGTAACTAAATGAGTTATTGAAGAGAATGTGGGATGTGTCGAAGTGCTTGGATCTTGTGGATATAATGTTCCATCTGTCCACAAATCCACGTTTTTCTTTCCTTCTGCCTTGTAACGAGAACGATCTTCAGCAGATATTTGAACTCCTTTGCCTCCTCTTCTCTGCAAAGGTGCCAAATCAACAGGGATATCCACATGTAGATGATATAATGTCATCATCAAAAAAATAATAGAGTAATCAGTTGCATCAAAGTACTATGACCAGATTCTATAAAGCAAAACAAAATACTCATCTTTGATTATATTATATACTATGTACGATCAATCTAATATCCATGCTTGTATGCTTGATTCAAATTTGAAAATGCCGCTCATTTTTTCATTCCAATAGGTAGTTGGCGCTCATTTTTCCATTCTCGTGGAAGGAATGCATACGTAAACATTTTACAATTTTTCTTGATTCGAATTTGGGGATGGCGGTCGTATTTTAGATCCATTGAAAATATTGCCCTTTTCGTAACCAATGGAGGGAATATTTTTGAATTTAGTCAAGTTATACTGCGAACTGTTAACAGTTCTTAACTGTGACTATAGACACTGTGGTTAGATCACAAGGAGTTGGGGAGGCCTTGGGAGTGGTGTGGGCAAGCAAATAAACAATATTGTTTCATTTATTTTGATATTTTTGTATATCCTACATGGCATTCCTTAAAGGGTCTTTTTGATATTGAGAACTCCTCTAATGATAGCTCTTGAAAATTGGACAGTCACCAGATCTGACCTACGTGCATCCATGAAAATCTCTGCGAGAGTTCCTGATGGAGGATCATCATTTTTTAGTGTATGCGAGAGTTCCCAGAAGCAGAATACTCAGAACCCTTGCAGAGCATCAAGATCAACTTACCAACTCTCGCAAGGTGCCTAAATGGAATCAGAACAGTGAAATTAGCCTGCCTACATGGCTTGATCTTGAAAATCCAATCACAGAAACAAGTTGTGTGAGAGATCTCTTCTTGCGAGAGTTGAACCCTCACAGACAGCCTGAACCCTCGCAGAACCTTCGCATAGTAGTCAAATCACCTTCTAAACTCTTGCAGACTTCTTTGAGGCCTTAGAATTTTGTGAAGAAGGTGCTTGCCAAAATTTGGGTGGAACTGAATAAGGAAAAGTGAATCTCACCTAATACACACTCTAAATTCCGCTATATAAGGGCTGAATTCGAGTCATTTGTCACCTTTGCTAGCGAAGCTCTGCCGAAATTTTCACTAAAAATACCAAGTTCTCTGTTTTCAACCAAACTTCCTACCAGCTGTCATCTGTACATATCAAACACCGATCTGCGCTCTGAACTACAATAATTGTCATCCAACACTCATTATTCTCAGTTTTCTACTGTTTCCTTCCATTTTCCACCGTTTTCTACTTTTTTGACTTTTTTTGACCACTAATCATCATTGCTAACATGGCCTCCTCATCCTATGAAGACTCTGGCGCCAAACAGGTGATCCAGCGTGACATCCCCGAGGCCATGCAGATTTGGCCTCTACCCTCTGACACTTTGATTCAACCATGGCTGCAGATAGCCGGGCCCTTCCTTGAAGTAATGGATTTTTACTCGGCGCTCTTCCATTTTGAGATTATCATGGGCCTCGCCCTTCACGCTTACGCCACCTGGGACGAGGACAAGGCTTGTTTCCACTTCCTGTACCAAGGTACCACATACAAGGTCAAGATTAACGCCGACTCAATGATCACCGTTGGCATTATGTCCAGTGATTGTCAACCCATCTCCCATCGCCTTGCCAAAGCTCTGATCAAACCATTCGTCACCCAAACCACACCAGAAATCCCCATCCAGACTAACAATGGTTACCTAATAGAAGCTATCATGGAACCCGTCATCCAGACAGCTGCGCATCTGTTGAATAACTTTCTGGTTATTTCAACATTTTGCAAGGACAGAATCCAGTCTACGCTGCTGAGTCAGATAGTGGAATCCTTTCTGAAATTCCCTAACCTCTCCATTGTGCCATACGATTGGCATAGCTTCCTTATTCGAGAACTAACAAACTCCATCAAACCCAACAACCGTGAGCGAATCGCAGCAGGCCCCCTGTTGTGTAACTTTGCCTGCACACTTCTCGAGGCAAAAGTGCACGGTTTCCAATGCTCATCCCTCCTATCTACCCTTGTGCCACATACTAAAGTTTACCCACCATCTCAAACATCTACCTCATCCCAACCTGCAGTCATTAACACAATGGCCAGCAAACGAATGCGTGGCGTTGCCTCTACATCCACATCTCCACCTGTTACCCGACGACGTGTCTCCACTGCCGCACTAAATACTCCATCAACCACTGCCACTTCGTCTTCCTGCAACCCCCCACTCCAATTTCTATTGTCGCTACCTCTCTTCCTATTCCATCCACTTCTGTTTCTGTCTCCATCCCTGTTTCTTCTGTTGATACCACTCCTACTTCTCTTCCAGTGTCCGCTGCTCCATCCATCACCATCGCATCCTCCATTACTCCTGCCACCACCGTTGCTCCACTCACATTCAACCCTTCTGATTCGCAACTGTCCCCTAACACTTTGGCATGGATGCCAGTTATCAATTTTTCACCCCCACGCTAGACACTTTCCGCTCCATTCTCACCTTCTTCCATACTCCACACCACCCTTCAGTTCACCATTGTTCCTCCCATCCTCTCGTTCGGACATACCGTCCTCGCCCTTGTTTCCACAATTGTTTCTCACACCCCACCTGCTTCGCCAAAGGTTGCCGAGGGCATCCAACCGCTGCCTGATGACACATTTGTACAAATAGTCTTTGTCGCATCACCAGATTGGGCTGACCCTACCGTCCTAGATGGCATCAGGATAAATGAAAACTTGATCGAGGACAATGACGACGGAATTCCACAAGTCGTCGGGGCCGATACAACACAAGCCCCTGCCACTGCCAGTGTACGAGCTGCTCCCACGGATCTAACGACGACGTACCAAACCCTAGGAAAATACATCCTGGATGCGATAGCAGCCAAAGCTATTCTGGAAAGCAGGGTACTATAGTTGGCAACAAATAATACACAGCTGCGAGCAGACCTCATCAAGCTGCAGCAAGAGCTGATTCTAGCTCAACAACACGAATAAGTAGAGCACCATGAGATTGCCAAGTTGCAGCAGAAGGAGGAGGGCCTAAACAAATATATTCAAAGCCTCCCCAAAGCGCTGACGGAGGCCTCCACAAAGGTGCGGGAGCTTCAAACTGAAGCATCCCAATGGCTTGCCCCCATCCAGGCACAACTTACACTTTTGGAAACAGAGAACACGCACCTGGGGACGGAGGTTAAAGCCTTACAAGATGAGAAACTTGTCTGGTTAGCTCAATCTGCACCGGACACAAGGCCACTTTTCCAATCATAGATGAATCTTCTACGGCGTCAGGTGTAGATTTATAGCCAAACCCTGAACAGCTACCAGGCGGAGTTCAATAAGTATCGGGCAAGCACAACGCAAGAGCTCGCCCAGGCCAAGCAAGCTCTCAAGGCATGCCAAAAATACATGGAAACGAAGGCCTAGCCCTCCACCGTGGTAATTTCACCGCCACCTAATTTTGGCGCTGCACAAGCTAGTACCAGCCAAGACCAGAGCTAGCAGGCAGCAGGGGGATTTCAACTAGATCAAGGGTCCGAAGGCCAGGACCAAGGGCAGACAGATGTGGCTGCTGAGACGTACGACCAGAGCCAAGGCGCAACCACCAGCCAGGGCCCAACAACATCATCCAGATGGTCACGAACGATATCTGCCAGTCGGGCCTTCCAAAGATCGAAATCTGTGGAGGAGAACATTAATGAATTTCTATTCAAATATTTCCACTAGTCATCAAGAGGCGGCTGGCAGTTATCGTTCTCAGCTCAGACCATCAAGGGAAAAGAACTGCAAGCCTTATCCGCTTTCCAACCACAACCGGAGTGGCGACAACAGTTATTTGAGAAAGACCCTGCGACCATCAGGGCTTACGTGATGAGTTCGCAACAGTTACGGGTGAACGCACATTTCCTGCCATGTCCAAGAAGATCCAAATAGGCGGAATGCGGCACTCCTCTGGACTAGATCACACTGAACAATTTCAACTGGCCAATCATCAAATCCGAATATGGGTGGACAACGGATATAGATGCCAAAAGGGCTCTCTCCGCATTCGTCAGCCACTTCATCAATTGCCCCGATCCCACAGTCTACGTGGCAGTCACTTACGCCCGGGACTTGGAATATTTACTGGGCATTGAAACAAAATGGGATGATTTTCTTCCTTCCATATTCTTTGATCCAAATAAGGTGCTCGCTTTCGACAAAGTCGAAGACCAGCTGCCAGTCACTCGCGTATATTACCGAGCTGCATTCCTTGGTGATCCCTGGACGAAATGATTTCAAGCATGGGTGGATCAGGAATGGTTGACAGGAGTTCACAAGTCCTTCCACACGCCAAAGGACTTGAAGAAACTGGACCGTCTCAACTTCATGGAAGACGTTACGAGATATCTCATCCACCAGAGGCGGTCCAAGAGAACGCTCTACTAAACCGGCAGAGTGCCGAGGGACCGGCACTATTTCAGGCCATGGGTCCTGTTGGGGGTATTACCAACAAAGTGTAAATAAATAAAATCCTCCAATAAAATGTGTTGCGAGGGCATGGCATCCTGCGTGTATAAGCCCATGGACCAATGAGCACGCAATTGGAGTTGTAAATAAAATAAACCTGACTTGGGCCTTGTAATTAAAATAAAACTAGAGGCCCAATGTCATTTTTAAACTTAGAGATCACTTTTTAGAGTTGGGTCCAAATTGGGACTCACATGAATCTTGTGATTTCTAATGTACTTTTTGTGGACCCTTGGATCAAGCTGGGTCCAAGATGAATGAATAGGATCATTGTGAATATTAGCCAATAAGATTGAGGGGCAAGGGCCTTCCCCATTTTATAAAAAGGCACCATTTGTACACTATTTCCATGCTTAATGAGAAGGAGGAAACTCTACCATTTTTTTTTAAGAGAGGCATCCTCATTTGCTATTCACTACTTGCTAATGCTCTTGATTGTGTTTTCCATTGCTTTCTATTTCCATGTTTATTGGTTGCCATAGTGAATGCTTTTCCATTAGCAAGCATAAGGAGCATTTGAGCTAACCTCCACTCTCTCTCTCTCTCTCTCTCTCTCTCTCTCTCTCTCTCTCTCTCTCTCTCTCTCTCTCTCTCTCTCTCTCTCTCTCTCTTCTCTTCTCAACCTCTTCTTTTCTATCAACTTCCCTTCACCCAACTATGATGAATGTTAGTGTAGAGGA
Organism: Diphasiastrum complanatum; assembly: GCA_029204225.1. Classification (NCBI taxonomy): domain Eukaryota; kingdom Viridiplantae; phylum Streptophyta; class Lycopodiopsida; order Lycopodiales; family Lycopodiaceae; genus Diphasiastrum; species Diphasiastrum complanatum. The sequence continues at coordinate 14,629,302 of CM055108.1, forward strand.
GTAGAGCTAAAGAGGAGTAGCATAGTGGTGAGTAGAGTTAAGGGAGAAAGTAGGAATTTAACTAAAAGTAGCATCTATGCATAGTTAGGCACTTATCCAATGATTTAACCTTTGTCAGGCGGAAGAGCTATACTACGAGAGATCTTCGACCCCACAAGGTCTACCTAAACGGATCAGATGTGAACTGAAACGCCATAATGAGTACGCACTTTTGCAAAATGCGATGGACGATGCAATTCGGGAGGAGGATGAAGATTCAGATGATGAGCCAAATGGCAGTATGCCTTATACAACAGGGTAGACTACTACGACATCCACCACTATTGCATCAATGAATGCCAATGCTACTGCAGAAATGACGCTCAATGAGTTCGAGAAACTTGGGAAGACCCAACGGAAATAGATGGAAAATTTGCAGTTGCAATTTGATGAGAAGCTCAAAGCATTAGAAAATCTTCACGGAGAAACGAACAAGGAACCTGAGAAGTTTGCAAAGACTTTCCTACCAGGGAGAATGTCTGGTGTTCTATTTGTACAGGAAATCACATAGTGAACGAGTGTCCTCAATTGAAAAAACGAATGGAAATCAGTGTTTTCTATCTGTGTAATTCATCTGACCATGAGACTGTCTTTTGCAACTTCAACCCTTGGATAATTCAGCAACGGTATGCCCAGATGGGATATCGAGATCCATAGTATGGAGGCAATCCAGCAACAAGACTACAACAATCTACTCTTGGATATCCGGATCGTCTAGCTTTGCCTGCCCCACCAAAACACTCGGCTCCTCTTGCCAATTTGATGGAACCAAAACCTTACGGAAGTGCTGAGCAATGGAGCTATGGTAATGATCAGGAAGGTGGATCTTCAGAACAGTATGCCATTTATGTTGCCGCTCAACAACAAGCCTCGAGAAATTGGGCCAGAGCACCACTTGGATGCTTTGCATGTGGAGAAAATCACAGAGTTGCAGAATGCCCAAATTAAGAAAAATTTGTACCATTCTGTCGTGACTGTGGATATGGGCATTGCTATAAAGACTGTCCAGCAAGACCAAAGCCACCACCAGCTACAGCACCTGTAAATTTGATAACAATCAAGCAAGGATCGATAGCTCATAATAAACCAAGTGCACCCTTGATGGTGGTCACTAGAGCACAAAAGCAAAAAGAACCAGTAGTGGATTCAATACCTGCTGATTCTATACCATTAAACGATACACCAACAACATCGGAAGTCTATCCAAATCTTAATGCAGAAAAACGAAGATATCAGGATATGAGACAGTGGATTAAACATCTGCAAGAGGAAGAGGAACATGAAGCTGCTAAAGTAACAGCTGAAGTTCGGTCTTCACCAATGCAGCCTCCAAGAAATTTACGTACGGATATGAATAATCAATTACATCATCATGAAGAACCCTTCAAGATGACTGAACCGGAAGCACCACATATAGAATTACTCATGAATATTTTGTCTAGCAAGATCAATATTTCATTGGGAGAGTTCCTAAAGTTGGTGCCAAAAGAAAAAGAAGTCTTAGTGCAATAGTTAGCTCAAGAAGAATCAAAAGACCATCAGGAGCCTCTGTTTTGTGCTGGATTTGAAGAATCTAACGATGTACTCCATGTTAAGGCCGCTTGGGAAAGTGAACAAAAGAATATCACTTTGCCGATACAACATATACAATTTTCTAAAGAAGCAGCCATGATAGACGGCGGTTCAAGAGTTAACCTGATTTCTACAAAGCTATGTACAAAATGGGGCCTTACAAAGATTAAGCCTGCTACTTTTGCTATTAAGCTAGTTGATCAAACGACGGTTCGTCCACGAGGAATGGTGGAATATATACCTGTCAGGATTGCAGGAGTACAATTCGTCATTACTTTTGTCGTGATGGACTTACTAGAAGCACCAAATGTCTACTGAGTTTTTCTTAGGACGTCCATGGTTACAAGTTGCGCAAGTAATTCATAACTGGGGTACCGGCAAAATCACTTTTGAAAATCGTGAACGTGCAGTTAAAATTGATCCTACGACTTGGACTATCAAGCCAGTGGTTCAAAAAAAGCGGATGACGATTCATCAACAACAGATCACACTTGTGATCGACTAGAGAAAAAATTGGGAGTTCACTACGATTCTCAAACGGATACTGTCAATTGGAACGAAGCTCTTGCAACAATTGATTGTACAGCAGGATATATGTGTCAACAAGATATTCAATCAGAATTGAGCGAGACTTTCTTGTTAGATAGAACTTTGGATACGCCAATCACGTTTCCACTAAATGTGCTGAATGTAGCCTGGATATCAACGGAACCTATACCAGATCCAATTGAGGATGATCTCATACCAATGAGCCATGCCTTAACTTATGATGGCAATGCAGAACTTACGGGTGAACGGATTCTACATCATATGGATCCGACCAGATTTGCACTGCGTAATGTTCCTGATGAACCAATAATCAAATCGCCCAAGGCAGTTATATCGAAGGGAGACAGGATGACAAGTTTGATGACGAAGAAACAAGCAAATCAACATTATAATACGGTCCTGAAATGGGAAAATCTCCCTCAAAAGATCGATTTTAAGGAAGTGCCACCTCTATTGGATAAAGACAAAGGGAAAGTCAAGAATGATTCTTCAAGTTAGATCTCCAGCAAGACATCATCTTCTAGGAAGTCTTCACTTGTGAAGAAAGATTTATCATCCCGAAAGTCATCACCTCCACGATCAATTCCTGCAAAGAAGACTAAACAAAGAGCCAAGACAAGTCCTTTCGAAAAAGAACAAGCAAATGTAGTCCAACATGATATGCCAGATCATTTTATACGTTATACACTGGATGATGTGGTTATCATGTTAACTAAAGCACATCGTGAACCTGAAGAACACATGCCAGAATCTAAAGAGGTTTACGATGGCCCAGCTAGGACACAGCCAATGAATCTTGCAGAACCAGGAGACTCGGAAAAGATTGTACAAGTGGGATCACAACTTACTCCTGAACAGTATCAAGCACTCCGTTTGCTACTTAGTAAGTATCAAGATTGTTTTGCATGGACTTATCAAGATTTGAAGGGTATTCCGACATCAGTCATTGAACATACCATACCTTTAGTACCTGATGCAGTACCAAGGGTTACAAAGTTCTATCACTGTAATCCTAATGTGGCAGATCTGATAAAGAAAGAACTTTAGAGATTGCTTGACGTCGATTTCATTTATGAGATCAAGCATACCGAATGGATTTTATCGATTGTCATTGTTCCTAAGAAAAATGGGAAATTGTGAATCTGTGTGAATCTCATTGAATAAAGTGACACAGAAGGATCACTTTCTGTTACCTTTTACTGAAAGCATTTTGGATCGCCTTGCTGGAGCGGAAGCTTATAGTTTTCTAGTGGTTACAACCAGGTTAAGATTGCACTTGCCGATCGCCACAAAACTGCTTTTGCAATAGAATGGGGCACCTATGCTTACAAAGTAATGCCGTTTGGACTCTGTAATGCACCAAGTTCATTCCAAAGAGTAATGCAATTTGCCTTTAAAGATTATTTGCAAAAATTCCTTGAAATTTACTTGGACGACTTGGGAGCTCATAGTACAGATACAGACCACCTGGATCGATTGGAGAAAGCCTTTGAAAGATGTCGCAAATATCAGATTTCTCTAAATCCAGAAAAATACTAGATATGGGTTTCTCACGGAGTGGTGCTTGGACATGTGATATCAAGACATGGTATTGCCACTGACTACTCTAAGATCAAAGTTATTGTGGAATTGCCACCGCCAGCAACAATTCGAGGAGTTTATGTGTTTATGGGTCATGCGAACTACTATCAAATTTTTATTATCTTCTTTGCGGATTTAGCGCGAACTATATACAAATTAACGATTGTTCCTATTTGGACAGTAGAGGCGTTAGAAGCCTTTGAAAAGTTAAAAAAAACATTAACTTCAGCACCAATACTGCATTCTCAGATTGGACATTAGAGTTTCATGTTCATACGGATGCCTCAAAATACGCCATTGGATCAGTTTTGACGCAGCCAGGTGACTATAAGAAGGATTATCATATACGATTTGCAAGCAGACAGCTTACAGATCCAGAGAAAAATTATTCAACAACAAAACGTGAAGCACTAGCCATGATTTTTTTTGTTCGGAAATTCCATCTATCTCATGGAAACGCACTTTGCATTTTATACGGATCATCAATTGTTACTTTACTTGGTAAATAAGACGTGTAATACTGGACGTATTGCAAGATGGTTATTATTATTGACTGAATTTGACTTTCAAATTGTGGTCAGAAAGGGAAAGCAACATTATCTAGCCGATCACGTTTCGCAAATTGAATCCGCACCAGTAATACTGAAGTGGATGATGAACTGCCAGATGCTGCGTTGTTCTATGTTGACGCAGTACCTGAGTGGGCGACAAATATTGTTGAGTACCTGATGCTAGGACAACCGAATGACTCTTTGACAAAAGTACAGAAAAGACAATTGATTCATAAGACTCAACCTTATTAATTAATTGCAGGACAATTGTATTATCGTGGATCAGATAATATTTTACAAAGATGTGTTTTACCGCATGAAGTACTAGATCTAATCATGTTTTCACATGATGGCATGGGTGGAGGACACTTCTCTACAGATATTACTGTTCGCAAACTTTTGCAATCCGGTTGTTGGTGGCCTACGCTTCATAAGGACACATAAAATTTTATTCAGACATGCGATGTCTGCCAGCGAGCACGACGGCCTACTTTCTAGAATTATGAACCCTTACATCTGGTTTTATCACAAGCACCGTTTGAAAAATGGGGACTGGATTATGTTGATCCTATTCATCTCGCTGCTCAAGGATCTCAGGCCCGCTACATTATCGTCGCAACTGATTATATGACCAAAGCTGTCAAAGTGGCTGATGCGAAATCTACGACCAAGTTTCTATATGAAAATATTATAATCAGGTTTGGATGTCCGATCGAAATTGTCAATGATCGGGGTACACAGTTTGTTAATCAAACAATAAAGTATTTACTGGAAGATTTTTTTGTTATACACAAATTTAGTACTCTCTATTATTCCCAGAGGGAATGGCCAAGCTGAATCTTCCAATAAGATTCTTTGCACCATTATTACAAAGACAGTTGAAGCGAGTCACTTAGATTGGGAACATAAACTGTATGCAGCATTATGGGCATTCAGAACCGCTTATAAAAATAGTACAAATCAAACACCTTTTCAACTGGTTTATGGTCAAGATGCTGTTATGCCAATTGAATCTTTAATCCCATCTTTACGCATAGCAGCAACAAAACGATTAAATGATGATCAGTCTTTACAACTTCGTCATGAAGCGTTGCACAAATTATGTGAAATCCGATTGATGGCAGTTCATGCCTTAGCAGCAGAGAAAGCCCGCCGCAAGGCATGACACGATCGTCGATTGCACAAGAAAGATCTGGAAGCAGGAGATCTTGCATTGATGTACAAAACCATCAAGGGCAAGTTGAAGTTTACTGGGGAAGGCCCGTATAAAGTGAAGGAAATCCTGAACTATGGCGCAGTAATTCTTGAGCACTTGGATGGAAAACGATTTGATACTCCGGTAAATGGCAGCCGATTACGCAAGTTTCGGCAGCCTGCTCTGCCAGTTCAGCGAGCCTGATTTCAATATATTTTTCATTTTATTTGTTTTTAATTTTTTATTTTCAGTAATTAATTTGCTAAACTAATCAGCCCAATTACTATTCAGTGCAATGGACCCACCAAATTCACCTATAAGTTGGTTGAATTCGATTCATTCCTCACTTGTGCTAGCGAAGCTCTTGCGAATTTTTCTTGCAACCAAATCCTTCCAGATTTCCCGCATTGTCTTCTGATACACTCTCACGCAGTTATAATTCCTTTTTGATCATCATGTCGTCTACTGATACTTCCCAGTCTCTGCGCTATACTATCCATTGTGATGTCCCATCTGCAACGGACATCATGATTCTTCCTAGCACAAGCATGGTCACTCAGTGGATGACCTTGCGGAGCCTCTACTTACTGCAATGGGTATTCATGAGAGAGCCTTTTCGGGACGCATCTAAATGAATTTAATCACTCTTGCCTTCAGTACATGGAAGGAAGAGAAATCCAAGTTTTATATCACCTTCCAAGGAGCCACACACAAGGTGCGAGTCACTGAGGCCGCACTTGCAGCTATAGGAATCTCATCCGGTACACAAGCCTCACCCAATCACAAGCACGCCAAACAGGCCATCAAGCCATATATTGACGTCACCAACGATGGCTACCTTATGGAAGCCATCACTGAGCCTTCCATCCACGCCGCTGTCCAGTTGTTGAATCATTTCCTGATGGTTGGCAACCTCAGAAAAGACCGCATCACATCTCAAATCCTTCACAGGATAGTGGAGTCCCACATAAAGTTGGCCAAAGCCCCTCTTGAACCATATAACTAGTTCAAGACTGTTTCTTGTGAGCTCAAGCGAGCTATTAAGGCCAATACAAAGCAGCAGTTCACCGCTGGTTCTCTATTGTCCCTCTTAGCCGCTTCTCACTTAGAAAACAGAATCCATGGCTTCCAACTGGATTCTGTGCTTTTGGTTTACGAAGAAGCACCGGGGCCGAGTCACCTCACCAGGCCTCAAGTTCTCATAGTCATCGTCGTCCATGCAGTGAGATCGTAATTATTGATTCGCCTTCCACGTCACGACGACGTACTAGGCATACCTCGTCAGCTGCGCTTCCACCCCCTGCTGTTGTTCACACTGAACTTCCCATTCCCCTCGCCTCTAATGCTTCTCTCGCCTCTGCTCCCATACAAGGACGGTTTGTGACCATTGGGCCTACCATTCCCATCACAGCTGCCCAAGCCGCCTCACCCCCGCACACCGAAGCAACCTCACCCAACACACAGTTCTTCATGGATATGTTCGATGATTCCGACCCCCTTGGGGCCACCGAATCTTTGAAATGCCCCAGAGCCCAGCACCCTTTGAACCCCAATCCCCTGGAAGAGGATTCGGACATATCCATGAAGCTACTATTGGTGTCGAAGATGCCAGTCAGCAACCACCCACACAAGGTAGCCCAGCCATACTTCAGGTCGACACAACTGTAAAGTCACCAAAGGAGTTCAACGCCACGGTGCCTGAAAGGTTTGAAGATGAGGATATTTTTGAAGAAGAAGAGACCTTGGCACCTATTCCACGCCTACCAACGACAGTACCATCAGGTTCTCTTGCTGTTGCCACCTCCATGACTGTCGATTTTGGTGATGCTCTCGGGTTAGTTTCAAGCCTTGGGCAAGTGATCCAGTCTATGCTGGATAAAAAGAAGGAAATGGAGCAGAGGATCTCTGATTTAGGACCGGAAAACACTTTGATCAGCCAGAAATTGTCCAGCTGGATCGAGAGGTGAAGATAGCCAAGCAACATGAAGAAAAGACTGAAAGCGAAAAGAAATTGGACCAGCAACAAGTTGATTGCTTGAAAACCTACATCAGCTCCCTGCAAAACGCCTTGACAACCGCACAGGATCAGGTAGATAAGGCAGTGCAAGATGCCAAGCAACAGATGCAGCTGCTGAAGGGGCAATTACAAATGGCCGAACAAGATCGCACACAGCTTCAAGGTGAATTGGATGCGACCACCCTTGAGCGTGATGCATATCTGCAAAAACAAATACCCAATCATCCGGTCATGCCGACGGAGATTGCATATTTGTTCAAGAAAGTGAAAACATACAAAGTGGCCCTTCAGGGATTCCAAGGCCGCTTTGATAGGTTCAAAGGAGCAGCTTCAACCGAGTTGGCAAAGGCAAAAGAGACCATCAACGCCTATGAAAAAGCCGCCGCTCAAGTGTTGGAAGCCGGACCACAAATCCCCATCCCGGTCATGCCGCAATTCTCCCCTTCGCGCCAAGAAGCTGTACAGATGGATACAGGGATTGATTCGAGCATGGACCAGGGGGGAGCTCCAGATCTAGCAGATCAACCGCCAACTATACCGGCAGTACAAGTGGGTCCATCCTCATCAAGGACAAGCCATTTATTCAGAAGGCCCATCAGCGTCTTAAAGCAACATCCACATGAGTCCTCGTGTGGTGGATGGGTTCTCAAATTTAAGACCTCCGAGATCGAGGCCGGCAAAGAATTGGACAAAATACCTGCACTGGGAGAGCAGCCGACATGGAGAATCACGATTTTAGAAAAAACTCCAGAATCAATTAGGAGTTATGTCGCCAGCCCTCAGCAGTTGCGGGTAGATCCTTATTACGTGCCAATGCCGTGAAGACAAAAATGGAAAGATTTGGGATTGGCTATGGATAAAATCACCATCCATATGCCCAATTGGCCAATCATCCATCAGCCTTACAACTGGAATATTTCAGTGGACTTCCACCGGACTTTACAAGCATATCAAAGAGAGGATGTCCACTCTCTGGATCCAACGGTGTGACAAACGGCATTGTTTGCAAAAGACCTAACTCTGTTGGCGTCAGTGGCAACCAAATGGGACGATTGCCTTCCTACCCTAGCATTTGATCCAAATAAGTCGATGGCCTCAGAGCAAATCAAAGATCACCTGCCGATTGCTCGATTGTATTTCCGTGCAGCTATGATGGGAGGCTCTTGGGAATCCCGCTTCACCTCATGGACAACTTCCAAGTGGATTCCCGGAGCCCACCGTTGTTTCCTGATGCATAATTTGGATTTCAATACTGCACGCCTTGACTTTATGGAGAAGGTGCAGTATCATTTAATTAAGATTCGGCGCGAAGCCAATAAAAGTCCCCAATAACTGCATATTGCAGGTGTCGTGGGACCGCCACTAGTTTTGGTGGGGGATACCGTTGGAGGGTTTGCGGATCCCAAGGCAACCCTAACCCTAGTCAATAAGTGAGAGGGATTTGGCACCCTGTGTGTGTAAGTCCAACCCGATGACCACATAGTTATTTGATTAATTAGAATGTTAATAAAAGGACTTTAGGCCTTTTTGCGAGACTTTTAATGTCGCGGGGCCTAAATGTCAAGTTAGTGAATAAAGTTGAGTTTCCCTCCAATTTTGATGGTTCCCACACTCTTTTAAATTTGAATAAAAAGAGAGGCAAGACTGGACCAATAGGATTCAGAGGCCAGGGTGCTCCTCTCTACTATAAAAAGGGACCAACTCAAGTTGTTCCTCATGTTCATTTCCTCATTTCAATAAAGCAGATTGGTTCTCTTTAGAAATGGATTGATGAATGTCCTTGCTCTTCCTCTCTTCTCCTCCATTTCTCATGCTTTCTTTGGATTTTGCTAATTGTTGGATTTGATTATTATTGGGATTGCTATTTCTTATGCTTCTTGTGAGAGAGAAAGGGAGAGAGAGAAGAGTAAGTTTCTATTATTGTTGTGGATTTAGGGTTACTGGAAGTAGGGTTAATGGATGTAGTATTAATGCTCAGTGTTAATGGATGTAGTGTTAGATCCTCCATTCATGTTGAAATATGAACTATACTATCGCTCTCATGGGAACGAACCTACGCGTGACAACTAACTCCGTCTCTTTGATGCTAGATTGACTAGATCTTGGATTCATGTTAGGCAAGGAAAGAAACCCACTACATTGTGATTGCACAAGATTGATCAGAGAACATTATACTTGAAAAATCTATGACAAGAGCACAATGGCATACATCTGATGAAAAAATCTAACTTCTCACTATGAGAATTGAATGTCAGAAATAATTCTAATGCTCAATATAGGAAAAACAGCTTGCTCTCGAGTAGAGAGAGAAAATCAATGAAAGAGAACTCGAGTAGAGAGAGAATGCGTCCAAATAACCAAAATCTCATTATTCACAATATGGCAAAACGTGCCAAGCTTACCCTACATGAGAGAGACTCGAATTCCTATAGTGGAGTTGCATGGAAAGTCCGCTTAACTGAACTAATTCACCTACCAGAGATCCACATGTGTAACTGCATGCATGGATGTTGCATATACTGCATGTCAACTCATAAAATTGCCTAGACATGTGTAGATCACAGAAACCACTTTGCATGTTGCATGCACTGATTGCATGTGGCTTGCATGCATACAGTATGACATTGCATGCATACAATATGACATTGCATGCTATCTAAACTTCTGCATGTCATCAAAATTGAATCTACCTAACTCAAATCCGAGCTATACTAGAAGGTTATGTGCTCAATTCACATACCTTTTATGTACAACATGAAATATAGTGAGAATAACCATGGACATGGCCCCAAACTTGAGATAGGAAGATAATATTTTAATAATCTTCACACTCCACTCTTAATTGAAAGATTCTTTCAAAATTAGAAGTTAATTGCAAATGCAAATATTTGGAATGGGTGATGCCGATGTTCGAAAATAGTCGCAGCATAATCTAAACACAACTTTGATCAAGAAAAAAAAGAAAGTCAAGTAGAACACACGATATAAACATTGCAAAAAAGAATAAAAGCCAAAATTAGTAGCAAAAACAACAACAAAAAAATCTTAAAAATTGATGAGTCATAATCAACAACTTTCCCAACAATGATGCCAAAATTTTATGTTATCCCTTTTCTCATCCTTGAAAGAGGCTATGGAGCTTGACATTTCGAAGCTAAAGAGGGAAATAGCGACAATCTAATGGTGAGTAAAGTGTAGTACAAAATTGAACCTATGAAAAGGTGCAAAGAAAAGGTGAGCTAAAGACAGAAAACTAGTCACTAAACTAGAAGACGAGGGAGGTGTTTAAAACTAGCTCCACCTTATCAATAATGTTATGCTATAGTGAAATATAAGCGAAATATTATGGATCTTGACTCATTAATCAATTACTAAGATTATTCATGCATTTGAGTCTGCACAATAATAAAATCATCAAGGACGAGCCTCATGTTTTGATTACAATCTCTCCAAGATTACAAGATTGGCAATTGCTCCTAAATTCACTATGTTCACAAAGCAAAATGCATTCAACACAACATGGAGAACATGTGAGAAAACAAATAAACTTAATAACATTCTAATGATCATTTACATCATCCAAGCATAGATAGAACCTTCTACTTGGCCAAATTTTTGTGCCTCTAAGGTAGAAATACTAGCAAGAGCTAATCGCACCTCTAGTGTAGGGACACTGAGAAGATTTACATATGCTTTTCAAATTTAAAATGGCTTGGAGTATAATGCAGAGTCACTTGCAATTGTTGGCATTCTTTTGAAGGTCAGTTAATGAATTGACTCAATCATTTACACAATGTGTATATATTCTGGAAGCTCTAAAGTAATGCACTTATTGAAACTAGCACATTTTCTCCAATTCTTTTGAAGGTAAACCTCAAAAAATTACTACAATCAAACATGAAATTCCTTGGGGTATTAGTATAGCGTTTTGGCTAAGAAATGATCTAGATAGTTTGTAGAACGATCAAACATGGAATGTGTAGGCACGCAAAAAAGCTAGTATATTTTAAGACAACATCTTTTTCCAATCGGGAAAAGATAAAAGCCAAAAGTTCTCATTTATTCTATGCACAAAACCCTATATATGAATTCAAAATTGTCTCATAAAGGTCATGACTTATATACATTTGAATGCCCCAAACCCCTCAAGATCATAAATAAGTTATGGGTTGCGTTCGGCCTACTGACCTCTAGCAGGATAATCAATCATAGATTAGTCATGGCATGACATCTTTGATCAAAACAATTTTTTTTTTTTGACCAATTAAACCCATAAAAAGAAAATAAATTTTAAAGAAGTACAAAACAATCAAACATTGGAAAATCAATAAAAGTAGCATAAATCTACACTGATATCAGTTTGGATGAATATGTGAGGTTGAAGTGCCTTGGATAGTATTTTTGGATGGATTTGTAGTCAACATAGATACATTGGTGAAATTCCAGTGCATGTTAATTGTTGCTTTTGAAATATCAAAAGCTCTAGAAGAAGAAACAATCAAAAGCCATAAAAATAGCATATGTCCGAACTAGCACAATCTTGACCAAAATAGAAAGCTATTGCGACAATTTTGATATTGTTGAGGATCAATCTAAAAAGTGCTTTAAACTTTGCCTCATTGATATAACCATTGAATGGTAGTTCAACCTAGAGCCACACGAGAAACAAGATTGGAATGCTTTGTGGATGACGTTTATCTTGATCTTCAAGACCCCACCCAACTAATGGAGGATCCCATCATATAGCTCGAACGAGTGTGTATCAAGAGTCACAAATCTATTAGAGACTACATAGAAAGGGTCAAGAAGTTAAAAAGTCAATGTTACGTCGCTATTACCCCAACATGGATGTTGTTTTGTGGCTTATGGTTGGACTACCACATCACATTTAGAGCCACATAAAACACATAAGTGGATACGTAACCATTGGTGAGGTTTGTGTCAACACTACACTACACTAGAGGCAAATGAAAGTTTCAAATATGACTCCAACAACTCATCCGATCAACTTGAAGGAAACTATAAATGAAAATGAAAAGTTTTCCGATTCAACCACAGCCACACCTTCACCAAGGCCATGGAGAGAATTAGGACTCAACAAGATGAATATATGCGAAAGTGAATCTCAAAGGTGTTCAATGAGTGGCACTCTTAAACTCTCGGCATGTATATATATCATGTCATCAGAATCCTAGATCTTCGCATTGTCCAAGTTAAGGTTTCACTCCCTAGCTTCGTAGGGGGCTATTCCCACTTCCATAGAGAATCACCCTCAGATTAAGCCACATTATTCTTAGCAATTTTAACACGAGGCTAATCTATATTAAGTCCAAATTTATGCCTTGTTATCCCCACCATCTGGATCTGCCCACGTGGTATCTAAGATGAAAACGTGTCAAAATCTAAACGTTCATGAGAGCATCCACAACGGTAGCTCGCCTTCCGTACTATAGCGCCACTCAGATAGAAGTAATAATATCCCTACTTTTATTAAAAATGATGAAAAACTCATGATCAAACAAGAAGATTAAAGTATTTAAAATAATAACGAAGAACGGCAAAAAATGAATTAAACTATCCAAAAGCTAAGTAAAAATTAGAATATTAAGCTAATTACTTAAAACTAACTCATATAGAATGGTGTATATACATAAGTGGCGATAGCGAGAAACCGAGAGAGAGAGCGCGCACATCATACAGCACTGAAACATTTGTCAGCAAGATCTTGAGGAAGCGGGGTGGTGCTGCTGATTCTGTGCTGCGATTGCAATTCTTTGAATCAAATTTGTATGTTATTGGTTATGATTTGGCATTAGAATTGGATTGTTAGCAGATTGATGCATGGGCAGTGTTGATTTTAGCTGCATTTGTGATGAATTTACTACTGCCCACTTCTCAAAGTCTTGATCCAGCTCCTCTCGGCTTCTTTCTAGTTGCTGATTTCCCTAATCTTTTACATATCTATACGGTTTTGTCAGTCCAGCCATCTCTTTGATGTTCCCTTAAGGCCTAGCTTCTTCCAAGATACTCCTCCTTGTTGTTGCAACTATTTTTTGCAGAATAGCAAGTTAGGGGAGGTTTTCTTTCTGCTTCAAGGTTTTCCTTATACTGTCAACTTAATGCTTGCTTTTGTATCCTCATAAAGGGAGTCAATTTATTTTTAAAAACCCGATCACACTATAAACTTAAGATTTTATGTGATGATAAGCGACAATGAACAATGCTGTATAAGTACAACTTTTCTATTTAGAGCATAGAGATTAATTTGATTGCTGAAGGGTAGTCTGTAACCGGTCCCTGAATGTCCATGTAGGGGGTAAATATGGATCAACTATCTTTCAGCGCGGATCAATTCCATGCCATTGCTGCACCGAACGTATACATGATTGAAGCGGGTTTGCACTTTCTACGTTTCTGTGTAGCCGTTTGTTCAGCTTGTCTCTGATTTTCTGGGACAAATCTTTATTTTGCTTATTTCTGACTTTCCTTGCTAAAACTTTTAAGCAATTTACTTTTTCTGCATTCACAGGTGCAGGGCTCAGTGTATGGGTTCTAGGAGTGCTAGTGACGCTGAAGGTACTTGGCAATGAAACTGGGGGATCGTATTCCTTGTTTGAGGTTCTTGTCCCTCCTGGATCAGGCCCTCCGCCTCATATCCACACACTTGAGGATGAGTCGTGGTACATGCTTGAAGGAGAGCTTATCTGGCTTGTGGGCGGCAAGAAATTCCACGCCAAGCCAGGATCTTTCATTCATCTGCCTCGTTTTGTTCCTCACACATTCACAAATAGGTTCGACAAGACTTCAGTAATGGTGGTGACCAGCGCTCCAGGGGGATTTGAGAAGTGGTTCTTGCAGGTGGGAACGGAAGTGCAGGATCCCACAGAAGACCCACCTCAGGTAAGCATGACAGAGATGCGGAAGGCAATGGAGTATTTGAAAGAGTATGGAATTATTCCCCATGAAAATCTTGAAGAGCAGCAACCAGCCACTGCAACCATCTAAAGCTACCACACTTTCTATCTCTCTCTTTCTCACACACACACTCACACACATTTCTATGTTTTGTTCCACATAGTCAAGACTGAAGATATATGCATGCAAAAGCCCATCCACATGTACATATTGAATTTCTTAAAGGATGTACAAACACATTAGCTTATTCATAGAATCAGAACCACGAGCTAGGGGAAAATTATGGACTTTGCAATGTACTTGGATTTCTGTATGGAAATTAATCAAGGATTTCAGCTTGTTTGTACTTGGAGTGGTACATAAAGATTTATCAAGGGTTTCAATAGAAAATCAGCAATTAGATCTTTGTGTATGGTTTGAAATCCCCCAAGAAGTCACTTCACCAAAATCTAGATGAGAGAGATCTCACTTACCACCCATCAACCATGGAGCAATCGGTGCCCACTCCCAAGGAGAACAAGATTGAGCTTTCTTGCATGTAGGCATCAATCAAGTTACCTCAATTGATAGATATCAAATTTGAGCTTTCTCAAGTGATAAGGACTAATTCCATCAATAAGGGATCTAACTTGAGGAATCTGAAGGTATGAAGTTTAGTCAAGTTCAATCACTCGATGAACTATGTTCATTGACATCCACTATCAATTCATTAGATTGTAATGTTGATGTTTCACATCCACTATCAATCCATTAGATTGTAATGTTTGTGTTTCATACTATCAAGATCCATCTTATTCATGAGATGCCTTGTCATGTGAATGGAATTTTTGAAGTAGAATGAGGCCTAGTAAGCCCAAAAGTGTCCATAAACCTTAATAAAGGTAGATTTCTCTTTAAGCCTCTCTTAGCTATCAAGTGATTAACTAGTAGTAAGTGGTCATTGCAATGTCAATGTTAATTAGGATTTGAATGATGTCTAAAAATAGTCTATTTATATAGTAGAATGTATCCTTTTTGCATTGTGAAAGAGTTGAATAATTCTCCACTGATTTGTGAATGTAAGCAATTGAGATTGTTTATGTTGTGCTTTAACCATGGTGCTTTGTACTTGAATCTCTTGAGAATTAATGATATCAATGGCTAATGTATTCTATTTTGATTCTATCGTATTATCAATATAAATGTTGTTGTATTTTTCTATTTTTGGTATCTCTTTTATGTTTTGCTACAAAATTAAGATAGGCACATGATAATCGTGGCCTAGTATCAAGGCATTTATTTAAATTGAATGTACGCAAAAAATAAATAATTAAGTTATCTTGTTTTTGTCTAGCAAACTGACATTGTGGACAAAGCTTAAAACATCCTTCCATCATTTTATGAGAGTCATAAGGCCTCAACTTCAATGTTCAATCAAAAAATGATATCTGGTGGTTGGCAACATTTTAGGTATAGCAGTTCCTTCGCATTATCAATAGGCATAATCATTTTAATATGGATTTCATTTGAGAAATCTTCTCTGTGTTAATATATTGAGGCTAAATCACGTTTTTGTTTTCTCTTATAGGTGATGAAAGACGACCATGACATTCTCTCATGGATATTTAATAGAACGTCATATCCTACCACCATAAAAAATAACATAGAGGAAATTCCACTCAATATTTTTGGAATTGGCACTTTCAACATAGAATGGCATTTAGTAGGAGATCTGAAGACATTAATACGTATATTCAATGTATCCCATGGCGCTAACTCTAAACACCCTTGTTTGTACTGCATGAAGACAACAAAAGACATGACAAGGAGTACATGAATATCAAGAGATCGAGAAGATCCTAATTGGAAACCCGTATTACCGATTCCTCTTTAGATTGTTCATATCTGTACATTGCATGCAAAGGTGCATATAATAGAAAAAATAATATATCTTCACATCTTGTTTGCATGGAATTCTGAACCAAAGGCATCTGCAAAGGAAGCTATTTTCAGATTAGAGAATATGTTGTCTAAAGTAGGCTTACATAAAGGCCACGTTAAAATAAAAAGAGAGACAAGCTATCAGGTAAAACAAGAAATATTCCATGCAAGCCGAGCATTGGAGGATCCAAAGCTCGAAGATTTTTATCAAATTATTCAGGCAAACAATCCAAAATTCAATATTCGGTTTGGAAAGAGATTATTGCTGCAACTCAAGATTTTGAAGAAGAAGGTTCTACTCGTATACACAAAAAAGAAGTTTAATAAAAATTAGACAACATGGTGAAATACTTGAGAAAAGATAAGTTATCAAATACTGATGTACAAATGATACTGAAAACAACCAGTAAATTTGTGGATGCAGTTTGAAGTGCATGGAGAGTTCATCATATAACACATTATATGGTAAGATTTCGATTTTACACTACTATAGACAAATATGTGCAATTAATTTAGATACTTTTGGTACTGATTTAAATTATGTTCTTATGATATGTAGCACATATTACGGCATCATTCGACATTCTTTGCAAGAAATAGTGGAAGTCTTAGCATATGGTCATCGCAAGGAATGGAAAAATCTCACTGGCAAGCAAGAGCGACATTTCATAAAAGCAACATGGTGGAACTAGCACAAAGAACAACTATATACTGCAACTTTTCTAATGGTTTTACAGGAGAATTCAAATTCGTCATAATACAAAATCGACGGATTATAAAAAATTTCAAAAAGCATGCAAATTTATACAAGCCAATAGGCAATAGACACAAAAAGAGATTTTGTATATTAAATAAATTTTTTTACAAAGTACAATTTAACAATATCTACTCTGCTTCCGACACTTTCTCTAATGAAATTTGCAACTTAGAATCATGCAACAATTTCCTTCTTTCGTACGGATCCAAGAGCTCATAGTTTTCATGCTTACTCAGATCAACGTAGGCATCATATAATGAAAAAATGAGAGGATTTGAGCGTGGAGTTCACTGGTCCATATCCTGAAATTTTAAGTGCAATAGTTTTCTTTACAAAACCTATTTTATGCACCTTATTAAAATTATGTCCTCTAAGAAAATGAGAAAGTGCCTTGATTGCCATAATCATTGTCTCACCATGTTGATGAAACTTTGAATGGGTAACACTTATCTCATTATTTTTTGAAAAACAAATGCAGACTGAAACTCAACAAATCTACATTTTTTTATTGTGAATTGGACAATCATCTACAGACTTGAAATCATTATGTAACTTAGTGAACATTCTATCAAGCTTAGCTTTATAGCTATGCTTGTCGAGTGCCACCAGGTCCTGATAATGAATCATGTCCTTATTCTGAGTCTGAACAAGAGAGGACTGAGCAGAGACTTAAATCTGAGATAAATCTCAGAAAATGCTTCCACACTAGGACCCTCAGTAATTGAAGGAACAATACAAAGAAAAAGAAAAAAAAAAAATTTGAAATACTCTATATTATCACTAAAACCAAATTCATGAAAAAAGGATAGCAAACTAGAATCAAAATTAGACATTTCAACCAAAAAAAATACAGAAAAAAGATTTTGAATATCGCTTTCAGGCGCAGAATGCAAGTTAGAACAAAACCTCAATGCCCTATGCACTCGAAAGAGATATCAGAAAACCGAGTATCGGATCCGAACGCGAGTACAAAGAGACAAGAATGAAAAAGTAAGACACGCTTGAGAACGGTATCGGAGTAGGCAGAATCGGTTCCAGGCGCAAGTAGGTAAACATATGCTAAAAACAGAGGCAAGTGTGAGCTTAAAATCAATATTCGGCGCAGAAATAAAAAAATTTACGTGAAAATCCGCGTCAAAAATGACCAATTTATAAAAAAATTTCTCACGTGTGAATGAGGTCCAATAGAACATGTGTCGTTGTGTGATTTGTCAGGAATATTCTGTCGTACAGAAAATGATTGATCTGACATTTGTCATGTGCAGAATGCCATGTGTCATATTCTGATTGGTACACATGTCCTACACCCACGTGGCCTCATTATTGAGTCATAATGACATGTACGGACTATACATGTGGACCACTTAGATGCCGCCATGTGTTCACAACCGTTTTTCTTCACACGTGCAAAATCTATATATATATCCCCTCGAAATTTTCATTTTTTCTCGCAAACTTTTTGTATTTCACTCCCAATATCGCTCTCAAGCGTACTCTTTGTATGTTCCGTGTCCGCCATCACTCCCTGCGCTCGAGACCGATACTGCTATACTGCCGATATCGCTTTCGAGCGCTGATCTTCTTGTTTCTTTGTTTCTCTTGTAATCTCGCGCTCGAAACCGATATTCAGTTCTTTGTTTCGCAAATTTTTTTGTTTTCATTCTCTGCGCTTGGTTTCGATATTCAAACCACAAACTTTTTTTTCAAATTTACTTCTTTTGATTCTGAGAATGATGGCTAGGATGAGATCCACTGCCCGTGCCATTACCTCTGTACAGCCCTCTTATGCCTGTGTCCCCCCTGGTACTGGCCGTAGACGTGGCTGAATGCAGGTCTGGTTGAGGGAGATAAAAGAACTCCAGAGATCAACTGAATTTTTGATCCCTAGAGCTCCTTTCGGTTGATCTGTTAGGAATGTCACCCTATCACTTGGGCTTGATGTTCGTTTTGCCATGACAGCCATGTAGGCCTTACAAGGTGCTGCAGAAGACTTTCTGTCCTAGTTTTTTGAGGATTCTTGTCTTTGGCCATGCATGGTAAGCGTGTTACCATCATGCCTAAGGATTTCGTTATTCTCAGAAGACTTCGAGACCGTTATTCAGGTCTGCATGTGGATAACGCCAGCACCTCCAGAGACCTGCCTCTAGATAGAGATCAAACTTGCCAACTACCTCAAGGAAGAAAAGGAAGCAAGTTGTCTCTAAGAAAGCTGGATCTTGAAGGCCAGTTGCTTCCCTTCCTCCTAGAGTTATCCCTAGCAAGAGACCCCACATCTTCCTAAGCTCTGAATCAGATGCTGGAGAATCTGATTCAGACCCAAAATCATCCTCTCCTCCTCCTATTATTCGTCTAGCTCCTTAGAAGATCTCTTCACCAAAAGTGATGATAACCCAAGAGGAACTTGACGGAATAACAAAAAATTTATAAATATTGTGTCTACATCTCTTTCTTTCCGTGTACATAATCTTTTTGTCAAAATTCCATATGATCCTAATTAGGTTTATTTTGATTCTGACCATTGTAACCAATACGAGGCTTACTTAGTTAATAAAATTGATGCTCGACAATTATTTTGATTTCTTTCTTCTAGATACTAATAGAAGCTATAGATCAGGTCACAAATATTGTGCAAAGTTAAAAGAGAAAACATCAGAGACTACAGATGTTATTGTAGAACCTGACAAATTTTTTTTGCAGCATAGTATTAGTTCTGATTCTCAGGGAGTAGCTTTTGTTGTCAGTCCATTTTTTAAGGGAGCAGTGAAGAGAAAAGACGCCACATTTGAAAGGGCTGTATATTTCATCGACTGCAGTCCAATGGCGAAATTTTATTTGATTCCATATGAGAATAAGTAAGGATTGCTAGTTTGCTTTGGTTGCTTTAATTTGGATGATTACTCTTGTTCAAATGAATTTCAATTTTTATTTTGATTATTACAGTCGGCATTGGAGCTTGAACATTCTTTAGGTAAAAATAAATAAGGAGAGAGTACCAAATTTTCTATGTGTAAAAGTAAACTCAACTGATAATACACAGAGAGAATTTGATTCTCTACTTCATGATGTCGTTTGAAAAATACTGACAACGACGACCTCAATTGGAGAGATAACCATTAAATCTCTCAAGATATATATAATTTATCTCTGATATACATGTATTTTTTATAGTTTAAATCTATCATCATAGCATGAATAAATTTTATGTCATAATATTACTAATTTTCGTTCAATATATGCAATGTGTATAGCAAAGGGACGCTTTTAGTTGTGCATGGTTCGTGTTGTACAATACAAAGCTCTTTTTTGAGTGGTATAATTTACAAGTCGATGTAGATATTGAAAAGGTAATATTTTGTTCATTTGTAGTTCCTTTCATTCTGATTCTTATTTCTTTACTATCATTGTTAGCGATTTGCTCATTCACATGTTTTGTGATGACAATTCACTCTTGAGCCATACACTCTGCTGTCAATCTGACTGTTTTTAATCCCATGCTTATCTTTAATGAATTTTTTACATCATTAAAGCTTGCAACGAAATGATTCTGAAACTGCAGCATCTAGAGCAACCCATTCATCACTTTCAAAACTAGGTAATGGAATTGGGACTATTTGTCCAAAATCTCCTTTTGTATCAGGAATGTACATTGATTCATAAAAAAAGATCCCACTATCAGCTAGATCTTTTGCAGTTCTACCTTGATATTGTAGCTGTCCAATATCAGTGTGAATAGCATCTAACACACCTGCTAGAGATCCACTGAGCTCCCATTCATTTATGTTGGATGGATATAAATCTGCAAGAGAAAAATGATCAGATTGGCAAATCTACTAATATATATTAATAAATGACAAAAATCAAAGTATCGAAAATATCAATACTCGTAGTTGTTTTTTTTGTGATCCTGACGATTGAATCCTTGCACATTTATCTCTGAATGCATATATACATGTTGGACTAGAATTTCAAAAATAGATTTTCCTCCTAATGATGTTCTGAAATCCAAAATTTTGGCCTTCCAATAAGATCGAAATGATAGTTTTGACCTTTTGGTTTTTTGAAATATTCCTCTTGATGATGGATGCATCAAAACCCAAGAGTTTTTGAATATTTTCTTGGCACCCATAATCCATTATCATCTTTCTTGTTGAAGAGAAGCACATAATTGATTGAAGAGTACGACTTCCTTGATGGCACCATTCATTATGCGCAGGCAAAAATCTAAAACATTGAACTATGAATCTGAAAATATGTGTAGGCAAAAAGCCATGAATCTAAAAATATGTGTTGGCAAAAATTTGAAACACTGAACTATTTGGCGCTATGAATTAACTCTAGTTAACCTTGTTAACCATGATTTGACAATGCATATACATTAATGGTACATCGATTTTCTCATTTCAACCATTTGTCATATTCATTTTCAATATTTTTGGGTTTCTTCGGATTGTGATGAGCTGGAAGGGCAGGCCTCAATAACCAATAACAATTTTCACATGTTGTCCGACGAAACAGTAATATATTTTTAAAAAAATTATATTTATATATGAGAAATTCTACGTTACGTAGAACTCTGATTTCAAGGTTTCAATTGGTCCACATGGCAACGAAAATAAGAAAAAATAAATAAACATCTTTTTTGTTGGGCTCTAAGTTTCTCTAATGTATTTGGAAGTTTTGGACACATACACTTCACATGAAGTGAAATATGGAGGAGGCATGCAAGCATTTGTTATTCACTCACATAAATTGCTTGATTGTTGTTGTTTTCTAGAGATATCAAAGGTGGAAGCATGGAGGGATCACAATCTTTACATTCTATTTTGTTCACGTACTAGTTTCATCTTGACATGTAAATTTGATGTAAGAAATAGTGAGGCATTTAACATGGACACTATTATCTATATCAATAATGAATGTTCCTATTTTGAGCATTACAAGACCGCATAGAGAAGGTCTATTCTTAGTATGGAGATTATTTTTAAGATGGATCAAAGTTGTGTGGTAAAACTAGTTGAAGAGGGAGTGTGAAAATTGTCAACTAGTTTAGTGGTCAATTTGGAGGCCAAAGTTAGATATAAAATTAGAGATACATTTCTTAATGTCAATACGACCTAAAAATAGTGTCTTTACTACTTTTATAAGTACATGAGAAGTTTTTACACTTGGTGTGTGTGGTCGAACCTAGGACCTCTCCCATTCCGGTGGGGTGCTCTACCACTGAGCTACACGTCCATTTGTGTTCCTAGAGTGTTTTGCAAGGGCTATAGCTTTGACACTTTCTAACAGATTCCACACATGTGAAGTAAATAAAAAAACTAGTCAACAAATCTTGATCTAGATTGGCAATTTGACACACAACAGGCATTGATAATCATAAACAAAGATCATAGACACAAATCCAAGACCATGTGCGAAGATCATCCTAATGTATGGATTTAGAATAGTGTTTGAAGTACTTGAAGTCTTGGTTTCATTTGGATAAAAGAAAATCAATGTACATGGGGAGCAAACTTGAGACTGCCAATGAGCTCCAAAAATAATCTATCTTATCACTATGGGAGCTTGGAATACATAGCAAAACTCATTTCTTTTGTAAAGTTAGATGAATTTCCAACATGTGATAAGGAAGTTAACTCACCCTTTTTGCCCAAAAAGAAACCCCAATCTATTTCCTAGAGACTAGCTGGTCAAAATCTCATCACAAATCAAGGTGTGGGTCCTATAATGTAGGGATGACCACCAAATAGACATGGCCAACTCTCTTGACTCGACCTAGTCTACATTAGGAGTGGATTTCCACGTGGCATCTTGACCTCACATGTGTGGAATCCACTTATTTACAATTTACATTATACTACATGGTTTTTAATCAAGCTAGATTTGCCATTTTTTTGGCAATTCTTCACACTCCTCCTCAAATTTAGCTTGATCTATTTACAACTCTCTTGCTAGATGAATGAATGCTTTTAGAAGTGTCTAAAAAATCTAGCTGCAAACAAGGAACTTTGAGACTCCATTAGAGAATGATGTCCATGAAGGATCTTTCACCACCTCTTAAAGGATTCCTTACAAGATGTTCCACAAATGTGTCTATTTACATGTAGCACACTTCAATAACTATACATCATTCCAAGCCATGGATTCCAAGGCATTTTGCGCACTTGAAGATACATCAATTAAACTATTAAGTGCATACATAATATTGCCAAAGACAATTTGCCTTGCTTGATCCATATGATTGAGCCTTCATGGCTCCATCTTGATAATCAAGGTTCTTCTTGGAGTCCTCGGGTCTTGAGCTTGCTCCTTCACTTGACTTGACTCCAAAGCATCAATGAATTGAATATGGTGTTGATCCAAAGGTGCTTCTTCAAGTTTACAAATCTTCCACTCTTGAAAGATCACATTTTCACCATTGACAAATTCTTTGGTGGAAAACAAGTAGATTCTACAATCTCTACTTGAAGAGCAAAACACTACCATTTTTCCTATCATTGAAATAGGATAATCTTTGGTCCTTACATTGGAATGATCATGCTCCAAAAGCATGTGGACCCAAAGATTTCCAATACAAATGATGTTTCATATTTTATGACTCTATTCAAACTATCCAATGAAATTGCTTTATCAACAACAAATGTAGATTTCAAAGCATCCCATTTCATTGTCTTGTCATACAAAGTAATAAACACCACGAATCTTAAAGGTAAGAAATAAGTCACCTCATCTCTACTAATACTTTCCAAAAAGTATTCAAAGATAGTAGACTCTCCAACGCTCACCACCCTTGCAAGATGCACACTTGAATGGACAATTTGTAGCACACTTGAATGGACAATTTGCATGCAATTTGATGAATCGGCCATTGTCATTGAGGACCTCCTTGGCACTCTCATGCTTTGAAGCTGATTCTCGAGATCTTCCTCTTTTTGATGATTCAAATCATGGAATTTTAGTGTCGGATTGTCCTCATTCTAAAAATTCAAGAAATGCCTTGCTCTTCTTTCTTCAAACTAAATAACCTCATTGACTGGAGGATTCAGAATTGTTTGTCCGCTGGCCAGAATATAGTGCTGATGTGGGTTTTGTTTTAGAATTTGAAAAACTATTACTTGTTTTGAATGCAGCAAGTTTATTGTTTGTTAGTTTCGTATGCATGAAACTCGTGTGTAGTAAAGTAGGTAGATCCATATAATGCTTAGGTTACATAGTAAATCAATGTAAATCTCTAGTATTTTGCTTGCAAGCAATTTGAGATGCAAGATCTAGAATGCATAAGTTTTAAAAGACCAATGACTCACAAAAAAAAAACAAGAAATTAGAGAGAAACCTCAAAGGTTTCCTAAACACTCTAAATTAAAATACATTTTAAAAACAAAGCCATATTTTTGGATGAGCATATTCAACAGCACCACTTGAACAGTCCATTTTAAAGGGATGGTGATATATCCGCATCTCACCGAGATGGATATTCGCTCATCTAATACTTTCTAGAACAGTGGATTAATACGATGACACGTTTCTTCCATTGCACATCAATAAAAGATAAAGATAAACAGTTGCAAAAGTCTAAACCAGGTATACTAAGTCAGAACTAAGAGATAAGAGCAGCAAGTTTTGAGGAAGCTGGCTGCCATCACAATTTTTTGAATCAAATTTGTATGTTATTGGTTTTGATTTTGGGTTGTTGGCAGATTGATGTGATGCATCGGCTGTGTTGATTTCAGCTCCATTTTATTGCATCATATGAGAGATTTTTTTTCTGCTTCTCCTTTCCTTTAGACTGTCTCCAT
Organism: Diphasiastrum complanatum; assembly: GCA_029204225.1. Classification (NCBI taxonomy): domain Eukaryota; kingdom Viridiplantae; phylum Streptophyta; class Lycopodiopsida; order Lycopodiales; family Lycopodiaceae; genus Diphasiastrum; species Diphasiastrum complanatum. The sequence goes on from CM055108.1 coordinate 14,654,194, forward strand.
AATGCTTGCTTATGTAGTCGTTGAAGTAATCCAATTACTGTACGAACTAGAGGTTTTTGTGTGCTTGTAGACGTCTATGAACACTCTTGGAAAGCACAAGTTGATCACTACTTAGAGCATACAGATTAATTTGATTGCTGAAGGGCGCTCTGTAACCAGTCACTGAATGTGCATGTAGGATAGTATGGATCAAGTATCTTTCAGCGCAGATCAATTCCAAGCCATTGTTGCGCCAAAAGTGAACATGATTGAAGCGGGTCTCTACTCTCTGCGTAGACGTTTATTCCGCTTGTCACTGACTTTCTATGATAGATCTTTGTTTTGCTTATTCTGACATTCCTTTCAAATACATTCAGCAATCTCCTTGTTCTACTTTCACAGGTGGAGGGATAAATCTATGGGTTCTGGGAGTGCTAGTGACGCTGAAGGCACTTGGCAATGAAACGGGGGGATCATATGCCGTATTTGAGGATCGTGTACCTCCTGGATCTGGCCCTCCACCTCATATTCACACACTGGAGGATGTGCCGTGGTACATGCTTGAAGGAGAGCTTATCTGGCTTGTGGGCGGCAATGAATTCCGCGCCAAGCCGGATCGTTTATTCATCTGCCTCGTTTTGTTCCTCACACTTTCGAAAATAGGTTCGACAAGACTGCAGTAATGGTACTGAACTACGCTCCGGGAGGACTTGAGAATTGGTTCTTGCAGGTGGGAAAGAGAGTGCAGGATCCTGCAGAAGCCCCACCTCAGGTGAGCAATGAAAAGAGGAAGAAGGCAGTGGAGTTGATGAAAGATTATGGAGTTATTTATGCTGGAAACCCTGAACAAAAGCAGCAATCATCCGGTGCAACCATCTAGAGCTCTCCCCTCTCCTCCTCCCCCCCCCCCCCCCCCCTATCACTCTCCCCCGGGGGGAGCACCGCGCACGCGCGGGAGGGGTTTGGCCCCGGTGCCCTCCTGCGGCCCTGTCAGCCGCGCAGTGCTCGTCATATTTCTCAAACTTATCTACTTATGATGGACCTATCCGTTAATTTTTACAGCAAATGATTATGCTTGTAAAAATTTAAAATTTAAAATTATAAATATATACATAGTCTATGTAGTAATAGATTGTTAGATTTATATTTATTTTGAACTAAGAATGATAGATGAGAGAGAGAGAGAGAGAGAGAGAGAGAGAGTTTGAGAGAGAGAATGTTTGTGAACATGTTTAGCAGTTTACATTGATTTAAGATTTAAGATTCGAGAGAGAGAGAGAGAGAGAGAGGGGGGGGGAGGGAAGTGTGTGTGTTGTGTTTTGCATTTTGAATTTAAGATGAGAGAGAGAGAGAGAGAGAGAGAGAGAGAGAGTATGTGTGTGTGTGTGTTTTGTATTATGCATTAGTTTAGGGTATTTAAGAATGAAAGATAAATAAATAATGTTTGATAAAAAATTTATATTAAATTTTTAGATAGATAGAGAGAGAGAGAGAGAGAGAGAGAGTATGTGTGTGAGTGTGTTTTGATTAAAATTTAGAGTAGTAGATGACTAGATAGTGTTTGATGGTGATTGTATGTTTAAATTTGCTTATAATAATAGTTCAATTGTGTAATTTAGTGTTATTTTATTGCTTGTGCATGTGACAAAAATATTCAAAAAAAAGAGAGCAAGCGTTTAAAGAGCGAGCAATTGCACATTTGCACTTAAGCTTCGAGTGAGTTTACCGGTGATTTTGTGTTGTTTCAATTTGTTTTATTATTAGAATACGTTATCTAACATAGTAAGAAATTAAATGTAATTCATAATTTTCATTTTGTTCAAAGCAATATCATATTTTATCGCATACACTAGCAATTAATTAATATGCAAAGGTGAAATGTAGATAATTAAAATCCTCAATCCTAGGAAAGTGTGTAGCCCTTACTTTTCTCTCGTTGAAGGCGAGATTCTAATCTTTCCAACTTGCATGAAAAAACCTACACGCCGTAGGGAGGGAATATGTCGTGACATTCTGAAATAGGACATAACCGCAAGGTTCGAGTATTATAATTATCACATTCAACTCTATTTATAAAAGTATACATAAAAAGTATTGCGATGAATATAAAAAAAAATGATAGATAATCATAGATCATTCTCATCATTAACATCATTTTCGTCATCACACAAGTCTTGACACTCATCTGAATCTAGGTCTAGGTATAATCGTAAATTTTGATGATGTGAGCTACCATCATATTCAATCTTCTCTTCTTCTAATTCTATCTCATCCAAACGTGGGGGCCTCAAATTAACTCCAATTTGGTCTTGTACGATCGTAGGAATCTCATCATTTTCATTTGTACCGTCTTCTCCCATCATTTCGACATCATTTGGAGTTTGGATGAGTGGTTCAGGTTCTTCCAAAACGTCACCAAAATTGGGTGGTGGTTCGTCGTGTGTATCCAATTCAACAATATTTTTTCCTTCAAACACGCATCGTTTTCTTGCATTAAGTTGGATCACATACCACCATCTTGGGTCTATTCGATCTGGATGGAATATAATCTGCCAAAGAATTAAAAAAAATTAAGTTAGTCTTATAAGATTGATACATAAATAATTGGGTTGCGAATATTAATGACATTGAAATTTTAGAGTCTCACTTGTTCCCAATGTCGTGGCAATACTAAAATGTCATGAGAGTCCATCAATATACATTTTGTTGAGTCAATTTGAAAAAAACTTTGAGTTATCATTTCTAATCGTGGCGTTGCTTTCACGAAAGATGACCTCAAACCATTTTACGTCAAAAATAAAGTATTTGCCGTTAGTCTCGTAATCGACTTCATAAATATGTTGCAATGTGCCGACATAGTCTAGGTCGCCCGAAATGACATTAGGGTCCCTCGCACTAGAACGACTCTCTTGTTGAAAGTTGGCCATTATACCACAATCATATGTACGTCGCTTGTTGTCAACTCTCTCAACACGATAATGGTGTCCATATGCCCACATGGCAGTGTATGATCTATACTAAAACACAAAAAAAAACAAATGTGTGTAATTAGAAATACTATATTGAGTAGTACAAAAACAAAACTTCACAAAAACAATATTACACTAACCTTCCATCCACATCCACGAACAAATTTCCATTCTAATTCGATCACTTCTTCTCCGTTTTTGGATGCTTTTAGCATCGTATCAAAAACCCATTCACGAGAGTATTTTGAAGGTAAAGGCTCCAAAGGTTTGTCGTTCTCCAACGCCTTTCTTCTTCTTCGATTGATATTTCTTCTTCGTTTCAATGTTATGTTTCTTTCCTTTTTGGCTTCTTCATACCTTGAAATCCACTTTTCCATTTGTCCACAATTATGTAATATGAATGTGTCAATTTTCTCATTTAATTGAGGTGAAAGTTTTTTTTGCATACCATTTCCTTGTGGTACTTCACCCTTAACACGTTCATCTTCTTCTTCACAGCACATTTTTGGACTTGCAGGATGCAACTGTAAGATTATTTCGGTGATATAAAACAAAGATTCCTGTACAAGCCAACTTTCTACAATGCTACCTTCTGGCCTTGCCTTTTGTTTCACAAAGCCCTTCAAAACTTTTATAAAGCGCTCAAGGTAAAACATCCATCTCGTGTGCACAGGTCCTGCAATTGATATTCTTCGACCAAATGCACTAGAATATGAACTTGTATATCCAAAAAGGAAACTGAAAAATCTCTATCCAACAAACATACCATTTCGATCATTTGGATTTTCATGGAATCCAATTCACTAATTTTTATTTCTTTTGAGGAAATCCACCTGCAAGATTGATAGTACATTAGGTTGTTTAACACATTAAAAAATTGAAATAACACATATTTATACAAGTGCTTGAAAAAATATACAAACCTAATCATCGATGACAAATTGTAAAGCATATTTCGTACGTCATCGTTGAAGAGACCTCGAATAGAAAGTGAAAGTATGAATTGCAACATCTTATGCCATTAATGTGATTTCAATCCACTTAATTTACCATCTTTGGTAAATGACTTGCATAAAGAATGTGCATAGCCTGTTGGAGTTCTCATTTGTTTTATGATATGTTTAACATATGAGAGTTGCTCTTTTGTAAGAATCCATGACACGCTAGGTAGAATCTCATCTCCACCTTCGGTGCATTGAATCCAATAGGGTCTCTTCACATCGGCCGCTTGTAGATCTTTACGAGCTGCAAAGTTGTCTTTTATGCCAATGATGTGGTTCCATAAGGATTCACCAACGTTTTTGAATATGTGCATAGGATCCAATAGATGGTTTATTAATAAATTTCTCCAATAGGATAATTTATGAAAAATAGACAACTGTTTCATACCATCAATGTATTCATTCCATGAAGAATTAACGTCGTGATGTTTAAGCCATTCACCATGCCATTTTGATACTCCCATGCGTGGAGGTGGTGGTGTAGCTAGAGGATTATCTCCTTGTCCTCTAAAAAATCGCCTATTCGACCTTCAAAAAGGATGATCAGGCGGCAAGTATTTGCGATTACTTTTGTACACCATTTTTTTAACATATTTGTGCTATGTCGACCCTCCAAAAATGGTCCACAAATATAACATGCGTTGTAACCTGATGTGGTTAAACCTGCATAGTTCATAAACCAAACTAAACATAAGATTAGTTAAATATACTCCAACGTTAAACCCTAAAACGAATTAGATTCATTATATAGATACTTGAACATTTGCTTAAACCAGGGTAGTCATGCATCGTCCACATTAGAATTCCACAAACAACGAATTTTCGTTGTTGTAAAGGTCTCGAGATGTCGTAAGCGTGAATACCATTCCAAAGAATGCACAATTCATCGACCAAAGGTGCAAGATACACATCCATGTTCTTGGCCTTGTACTTTTTTGGAATCAATAAAGCCAATAACAAGTGTCCCGTTGTAATACTCAACCATGGAGGTATGTTATAATTAACAAGCACAACTGGCCATGTGGACCAAGTTGATGCTTGAACGCTAAAAGGATTTACGCCATCCATAGCAAGGCCAAATCTCAAATTACAAGGTTCATTTTTAAACTCGGGCCATTGGTCTTCAATATGTTTTCATGCAGGTGAATCACTTGGTACTCGTATTACATCATCCGTAGATCGATTTTTGACATGCCAATCCATTAATTGTGCCAAAGATTTACATCGAAATAAATGTTGCAATCGTGGGATAATTAGAAAAGGTCGTAACACTTTTCGTGGCACTTTATCCCCTTGTACGTCATCTCGAAAACGTGAAGCGTTACACATTGGACATTGAAGCTTTTCTGAATGCTCACCTCTATATAGAACATGGTCTTCTGGACATGCATGTATTGTGTTGTAATCCATTCCAAGCATGGTCATCATCTTTCGTGCTTCTTTCGTGTTTTAGGTATCACATTTTCATTCGAAAGTATTCGATGCAACAACTTAAAAAAAGAGCAATGTGAGTTGTTAGAGAAGAAAAAAATTTAACTTAATGTAAATACGCTATAAAGTATAATAGTTGTGTTATGCGTTAAGTACCCAAATAAAAATGTCATGCTACGATCACTCCATTTGTATGTTGCTTGAATGTTTAGAATAAGAATTGATGTAGCTAGTCTCAAAATGGATGCTCCAAGATATAAAGGAGCGTCTGCCTCCTTGTGCAATAGAATCTCGTCTTCATCAATCTCAAATTGTTCGTGATCTCCGTTTTCATTAAAAGATGCATGCATATCATCATTCTCATTTGTTTCAAAGTAAGATTCAAACATGTTGTGCATTGCTCCATTATGTTGCACCTCATCATCATAATCATTAGAATCAAGTTGATTATTCTTTTTTTCAATTGTGTTTGTCTCTTCAATTTGTTTGATTCTTTGTTTTCTCATATCTATCAAGACTTGACGTTGATTGTAACTAAATACGAATGGATCAACTTCGTGGAATGGCATTCGATGTATAGGCTACACACATGAAACAAATTTCATAAGTGACATATATAGATTGACGAAGATTATAATAAAAAACAATCATATAAAATTAACAAATCTTAACGTCTTCCAAATTCGATGGTTGACCTTCTTCTTTTCGTCCAAACTTTCACAAATGATTTTCAACAATGCGTCTTTCACGCATCTTTTGTCCATCACACTTGAGGCATGTGCACCATATTTTATTTTATTTCTCTACGAGAAACAAAAATCAAGTACATGTCACTTTAGCACAATATTTTAACTTATAATAACAAAGTTTTCATGAACAAAAAAACATGCATGTTTATTACTTACCTTGTTAACTTGAGTAGTGTCTTCATCGCTGGACTGATCTGAATGTAATTAATCTCGTTGTGATAAACTGCATATATGCACAGGTACAAAACACAAATGACATAAAATTATTGTATGATTCTAATGTTTTAATTTTTAGATAGTACTATTCTTATACATTGTCGCTTATATGATTTTTTTGCATCTTCGTGCAGGCTCGAGCTCTATGTGCATATCTCTCTTCTTTTGTTAACACGGGTATGAAAGTCCCACTTCAACATGCATTGAAGTTCTATAATCGATTTCCTTTTCTACTTCATTTCAATATATTAGGGTTTATTGTAATGTATTGTATGTTTATGAATGTAGTAATCATGTCAGGGTCAAACAGTGGTGAAAGCTCGAGAGACTATGTAAAAAATTTATATGAATCATTAACTCCTGAGCAAAAAACACAACTGCAAAGTATGCTTAACCGAGATGAGGGTGGTCCCTCACAAGCGGCCGCGACTCCCTCCCCCACCGAAGAGTCATCCACAAATCCTTATTATGACGTGGATTCTCAAGGCAATATAATTGCCAATAGAAAAAGGTGAGTGGTTTTGGACCGACTCTATTCTTTATGCCAACGCCATTTTGGCGACAGATTATTTAGTAAATGGTCCGAACAACTTGCCGCCGATAAACGACAGGTTATTGGTACCCTTCGTGACGAATTCCAACAAGAAGAGAAATTCGAGGAGAAGGAAATTCATAAGCATATGAGCTTATGGATTAGGCATCATCGTGATATGGCACGACGAGCTTATTTAAGCCCTCCTAGTGTTCAAGAAATGATTGGAACCGTGTAAAAGCGGATGAACGAACACCAGATAAATACAAGATTTAGAAAGATGTTGCGGCCGCTAGGATGCATGGGATAGGCGATTCTAGGTTGGGCTCAAGCGGAAAGGCGGGATTGCAAGCAAGCATAGTAAGTGAACTTACACTACTCTTATAGTTTATCTTTGATTTCATATGCTTTTATTTTTTAATATGCATTATGACTAGTTGCTTCAAAGTAGCCCTTAATTAATTTCAAATTAAATTGAATGCATGGATAGTTGGCGGACTATGGACGTCTGCCAACTAAGGAGGAATACGAATATGCCTACAGGGAATCGTACGACACATTAGTCGACAAACTAAAGAGCGAGGTTCATCTTCCAAATGTAAGTACTAGTTTTTGTATTCATACTAATGTGGTTTGTATTTTGACATCAATTTTATTTAATTTAATACTATCAAGTATAAAATATTAATGTAGTTTGTTTGCTTGTGTTCATGCAGACTGGACGTCACGACGACGACGAGTAGATTAGGTTTATAAATTTTAGTTGATGTTAGATCTAGAAAGACTCGTGCGACATTAAAGCATCAATTTTTTAATACATTGATTCATATTATGAAAATATCATTAATGCAAATGATTGTGCTATATTGCCATTGCTTTTATATGTGCAATGTTCTTTTCTTAAAAATTGCAATGTCAAATTTAGAGATGTGGATTGACGTAATAACCAATTAAGAAATCAAAACCATGTGCAATGTTGGATTTCAAAATAACAATCAATATCATATATAGAAATCTAAATGAAATTTATGATGTGCACAAAGCAATGCAATAAAGTATTGTCATTCATAATGGACATCAAGTAATACAATAAAGTATAAAATGAAAAGTAATTTAAGAATGAAAAGTACCTCATGCTTAGTTTGTTGTTTGATCCAAATGTTGAATGCAACTCAAAAATATTGTTTTAAAAACAATTCACGACCATCGCTTCTCCAAGAACTCAACTCCAAGAACAACCCGATAAAAATGCGCGCGCTATTTTTTACGCATTTTTTATTTTTTTTACCTAATTTGGGATGTCAGAATCTGACGTCCAAACTCGTCGGATAGACGTCGGACACACGTTGGACCTTTTTTTTTATCATTTTGTTAACAGACGTCGGATTTCGACAACTATCTGGGACGTCGAAATCCGACGTCCAAGTATACATCAGATGGACGTCGGATGGGCGTCGGACATCCGTCGGAAAAATTTTAGCATCATTCTGTGTTTACAAACGTCGAAATCCGACATGATTTCAGGACGTCACAATTTTGGGACGTCCACATCATTTCTTTTGCGACGTCTTTGGACGTCGCAATGCGACGTCCACGTCGACGCGTCTTTCTGTCATCGGGATTTTTGTATTCAAAATTCGGCATGTTGTGCCTGTCGAACTGCGACGTATTTTGAAGTCGTCGGATTCTAACGACCTTAATACCAGACATAAGACTGAAACTAAGAGATTTGGGCTTCACGTTAGATTTGGTAGTGCTCGATATCCCTAGCAACGTCTATTCCTATGAATTACTCCTAGGTAGGCCATGGCTCTCTAACGCACGTGTAGTGCACGATTGGAATAGAGAGCGCGTTACATTTGACAATCGAGAAACATCAGTCACAATAGACTCTGCTGGTAAGATCAAACCTGCACGAATCACCGAATATGGATCCTCTATTACAAAGTCGATTCTTGAAAATTACCGTGACATTGAATAGAAGGGCCACTATACCAAAGCTACGGATATCATCAACTAGAGCCACAGCTTGGCAACAATCGATTGTGTCAATGATGAACATTGTGAGCTCAATACACATCACATTGATAGTGATGAATCTACCGTTGAACCAATTGATTTGGATACTCCTATCTTCAACGTCAGTTATGTTAACATTCAGCCCCACAACGAGGACTTGCTTCACGTTGCTTGGCTACCTTATGATGAATCAATAACCTTGTATATCGATGATGAGAGTGTTTCAGGCTCTCAAGAATTTGATACTGACTCCGACATGGCTGATATTACAAATGTAGCTATTCTGCGCTTCATGGACGCCATTCTCCCATGGCTACTCCCTGAGAAGGTCTGAGAGATAGAGCCTAAGGCTATCATTGCTGCAACCAAACTGGACCAAAGTAAACTATATCGTGTCGGTATACGAATGAGAGATATATGATACTCAATCTATCTACGTGATAGTTGACGCAATCTTAACCGAAATTCCTCAAGCGTCCAAGCCACAGAAAAACACCGTTCACAAGGTGCATGCGAAACCAACTAGGAAAGAAGCTATCCGCGAGAAAATGAAAAAGATTATAGAGGTGGAGCCTCCTCGTGATCTCACGGGTGAAGCACAATCCTCTAGGTCCACAAGCCACACAACTAGAATCCCTAAAGATCCACCTAAGGCCAGGACTAAGAAGCCCTACGCCCCTGATAAAATTGATGTGCCCAACCATGTCAAGGACTTCACCATTGAAGATGTAACTATCCACCTGCCTCAAGCTCAACAGGAGCCAAAAGGGAATGAGCCATATGATGGCACCGCTCAAACCATAAAGTTAAATCTTCAAGAGCCTGATGAGACAGAGGAAAAGCTTGTCCATATTGGAGCACAGCTCAACACCGAACAACGTCTGGCCTTAGAGAAGCTCCTTAGAAAATATCGTCATAACTTTGCATGGAATTACAAGGACATGAAGAGGGTAGATCCCTTGGTTGCCATGCATAGAATCCCATTAAAGACGGATGCTACACCCCATGCCAGTAGACCTTATCGTTGTAATCTGATCTACAAAGCACGCATCAAAGAAGAACTCCAAAAGCTCTTGGAACAGGTTTCATCTACGAGGTGGAGCATACAGATTAAGTATCACCTATCGTTGTGGTCCCAAAGAAGAATGGGAAGCTTTGTATCTGTGTCGACTATCGCAAATTAAATGCTTCCACATAAAGAGATCATTTTCCAATCCCGTATGACGAATCCATATTGGAAAACCTAGTTGGGGATGAAGTTTACTCCTTCCTAGATGGCTTCAGTGGATACAACTTAGTTGTTATCTTTGAAGAAGACCAACCCAAAATGGCTTTTGCTACGGAATGGGGTATCTTCTGCTAGCACATTATGCCATTCGGATAGTGTAATGTGCCATGTACCTTCCAACGTGTCATGCAAGCAGCATTTTATGATCTCATCGATGAGAACCTTGAGATCTATCTTGATGACCTTGGGGTGCACTCGGAAGAATCCACGCACCAGGTCGTACTCGAACATATTTTCATAAAATGCCAGAGGTATGGTATTTCTCTTAATCCTAAAAAATGTCAGATATGGGTCACGTACTTGGTCACATTGTATCGCATCATATGTGAGCCTCCTTGGCTCAGATCCTGCTCGTGTAGATCTTCTTGGTGTGGTAGCTTGAATTTGCTCCTCCTCAAGCCTCGGCCTCACCACCTCTTGAGCAGCATCAAGATTGATGAATGATCTTGCATGAGACTCCTTGATCAGTGCATCATCCAGGTTAAACTTCTGATCTTCATGGAAGATCACATCTCTACCAACAACATTCTTGTCAATAGAAGGAAGATATACTTTGTATGCTTTTTTAGTGGATGCATATCCTACAAAAATTCCTTTAACTGCACTAGGATCTTCCTTCTTCCTAGTTTCTAGAGGCACATGCACAAAACATACACATCCAAAAACCCTAAGATGATCTACCTTAGGCTTTTTCTTATACATCATCTCAAATGGTGTTTTTCCTCCAATTGCAAGATTTGGAAGCCTATTACAAAGATAGTTTGCACATGCAATTGCCTCTCCCCAAAATTCTTTAGGCAGAAAAGCTTCTAGCCTAATGGCTTTTGCACATTCACACAAAGTTCTATTTTTCTCTCAGCAACTCCATTTTGCTGAGGAGTATATGAACAAGAAAACTCTCTTTGAATGCCCTCTCTCTCACAAAATTCTTTAAACTTATTGGAAGTGTATTCTCCTCCACTATCACTTCTCAAAGTTTTCAACTTGAAAGAAAACTGCTTTTCTAATCAATTTTTGAAAGTAAGAAAAACATCATAGACCATGGCTTTTGAAGACAACATATAGATCCAAGAATATCTTGTATAATCATCTACAAAGGAAACAAAGCAGTTTGCTCCTCCTTTGCTCTTAGTTGATGAGAAATAAACATTAGAGTGCACTAGCTCAAATGGTTGCTTTGTTTTGATGCTTGATCTAGAAAAAGACCTTCTGTGTGATTTTGCCAGCACACAAGCTTCACAAGGTAGAAGCTCCTTTGACAATGTCTTTGGTAGTCCAACAACTTTTCCTTCCTTGATCATAGATTGCATGGCTTTGAAATTGGGATGACCCAATCTCTTGTGCCACAGATCCTCCTGAAGAACCTTGGTCTCATAAGCAATATTTGAAATGTTAGCACTCTCCCTAGAATCTAGTTTGTATAGCTTACCAATTCTAGATCCTCTAGCAATAACTTCATTTTCTCTTGAGATTATACACTCGTCGACTTGAAACTTGACATCCAATCCACTATCAAACAACTGTCCTACACTAATGAGATTCTTGGTCAATCTAGGTAGATAAAGTACATCATGTAAGCAAAATTTTTTTGATGATGATGCTGCAGTGGAATACTACCTATTCCTTCAATCCTACACTCTACATCATTAGCAGTATAGATTGATCTTTTTGCACCTAGATATGGCATGAGATTAGTGAAAGAGTTCCTAAAACTAGAACTAGTCCCACTATCTATCCACCAGAACTCTTCATTCTTAAAAGAAAAAGATGAAAAAGTAGACATCATTAATGAATCCTCTCTTAACTCTCAACACCCTCACACTCATCCTCATTAGTAAGGTTAGCTTGCTTAGATTGGTTCTTCTTCTTGAAACAGTTTGATGCATAGTGTCCTTTCTTGCCACAAAAAAAACACTGGTGCCTCTTGACTTGTCTCAGATGAAGAGTGCTTTCTCATCTCCGCCATCTTTCAATGAAAGTCTATTGATCCTCAACATCTTGTTCTCTTGCCTGCTTTCTTTAGCAATGAGAACACCTGGCAGTGTCTCCAAGGATGGAAGATCCTCCCTGACAGCATAAGTCTGCACAATATTGTATACTCATCTCTAAGTCCATTTAGGACTACTTGAACAAGTTCAGTGTTCTTAAGAGCATCACCAATACCACCTAACTCTTGATGAACGTCCTTAACTCTCATGACATATGATGAAGCACTCTTATCTACTCTTTGATAACCTAGAAATATTTGATTTCTAAGTGTAAGCAATCTAGAAGTATTCTTGATTTCATAGATTGTTTTTAGAGTATCCCAAGCTTCCTTGGCAGTGGTGCATGTACTGATCTCTCTTAACAGTTCATTAGTTACATTCATTTTTATAAAATGAAGAGCAATTTTGGTTCTTTTATGAAATGTTGCAGCTTCATTAGGTGCAGCAGGTTCTTCTTCAGGTCCACTCACAATATCCATTACATCTTGAAGAATCAATAATGATTCCATTCTGATCTTCCACATTGCATGATTTGAAGATGTTAATCTCTCACTGTGCTCCAAGAAATGTCAATCAGATGAAGACATCTTCTCAATGAGAAATTCTAGTAATGATAAAAAATGGAGTTGAAAGGATGTTGCTTACTATCTCAACCTATGATCTAACAGAAATGTTGATCCAGCCTATGAAATCTAGCAACAGATGTGAGAACAAATTTTCAACACAAAAAATCAATCTATCTTGAATTTGGATCTTGCTTCAATCACAAAAAAGAAGCACATGCAAGTAAGAAGTCTATCTCTCCCACGAGTTTCAAAGTACTGATAAACTCTCTAGGAACTTACTTTCAACTCAAACACAGTAATTTGTGTGAAATGAAAAGTCTAAGACCTCAGAGCACTTACTTCTATCCAATTCTACTTGATTGACAGTGAAAAATGATGAAAATGGTGAAAAGAACTAATGTGTGCTCACTTTGGCATATCCCACGAGTTGAGTACTCTCTCAAACTCTCTGATTGCCTAAAACTCTTCTCAAAACAAATCAAATTGATTTAGAAACATGAGCAACACATTTTACTCTTCATATTTTACTCTTCAATACCTATCCAACAAGCTATAGAAAATCAAATTTGAATCAAATCTAGAGAAGTAGCACTCAATTAATGAGGGCTGATTTCACACGTGTGAGCTCTATGTCTGTACAGGGCTCTGCTGGAGCAGATCAGACTCATTTTGATCCACTTATGATCCACATATAGCTTGTCTCTCAGCGAGTTTGAATCCTTCTCCCAAATCCGAGTTCTTGCAAGCAAAAGCACTAAAGATCTGATGTATACACCCTCACCTCTTCAAAGCATGAAGCTCTGATACCATGTGAAGTTTTTAGCACGTGTCAACTTCACCACACACCCTACAGGATCTTATTGAGGTGTTGTGATTGCACAAGATCGATCAGAGAACAGTATACTTGAAAAAGCTATGACAAGAGCACAATGGCATACATCTGATGAAAAAATCTAACTTCTCACTATGAGAATTGAATGTCAGAAATAAATCTAAGTGCTCAGTATGGGAAAAACAGCCCGTTCTTGGGTGGAGAGAGAAAATCAATGATGGAAAACTCGGGTAGAGAGAGAATGAGTCCAAAACACCAAAATCTCATTATTCACAATATGGCAAAACATGCCAAGCTTTTCTTACATGAGAGAGACTCGAATTCCTACAGTGGAGTTGCATAGAAAGTCCACTTAACTGAAATAATTCACCTACCAGAGATCCACATGTGCAACTGCATGCATGGATGTTGCATGTACTGCATGTCAACTCATAAAACTGCCTAGACATGTGTAGATCACATAAACCACTTTGCATGTTGCATGCACTGATTGCATCTGGCTTGCATGCATGCAGTGTGACATTTCATGCTATCTAAACTTCTGCATGTCATCAAAATTGAATCTACCTAACTCAAATCTGACCTATACTAGAAGGTTATATGCTCAATTCACATATCTTTTATGTATCGTCATGAAATTTAGTGGAAATAACCATGAACATGGCCCCAAACTTGAGATAGGAAGATAGTATTTTAATAATTTTCACATTCCTTAGACATGTACTGATTGATTGTGTGTTACGTGTGTGTGCATGCATGTTTGTAATTTCTGTCGTTTTGTGATAATGTTCATTTTTTACACCCTTTTCCGTGGAATTGCCTACATGTTTAACAATCAATACTTAGTATAGTTTAGGTTTGAATTCTCGCAAATCTACCTCACTTCTATCACTATTGTCCAGGTTTCAGGTAACAACATGCATGACCAGTGGCAATCATGTCCCAAAACAGTCATTATCTTTCGGGTTGGAGCTAGCATCACCTATTCTTGCAATCGATTGCAAGGAATTTATCTTTCTCTCAATAAAAAGAAAAAAAAAAAGAAGAATAGACCACTCGCATAAGCTATCAAGCAGCATATTATCTATATTGTGGAGTCCCAGAACTAAGCAAAGTGCTTTATCAGACATGAAACCTAGCAGGTACACTCAAGAAATTCACTTGGTCTCATTTACTGATTTTTCCAAGAAGCTAGCAGTGGCTCGTCCTTTCCTGAAGCGGCTACACTTCGACACACAACTTTTCTCAGGTGTGCAACATGAATGCTTGGTGCGTGCAGCTTATTCTACATTTGATGACGAGCTCCAGACATTCAAAATCCCTAGACGCAATGATGAGGATCCAATTCCTATATCACCACATATCCTAAGCCACTTGGGGTTCCCGAATGAAGGAGAGCCTATGCACGATAGAGGGCAATCTTTCGATAGGAATTAATTGATGCATCTCTGTACGGAAGATGGTGACACCTCCATCCTCAACAATGATGGTTACGTTGTCAAACTCATCTTGGATCTAGGGCTTAGGGCAACAGCTAACCTTCTTGCATTACTCACTGAGATACAATCGTCAAGATTTGACAGGATTCCAAGCAACACTTTATTCGCCCTATCATTTGGCTTGGAGGAACCTGTTACACGCCACTTTATGTGGGCAGAAAAGATAAGTATCAAATTATGTGCAGCGCTCAAAGCAAGAAAACCTCTCACAAAGTGCGAATATCTCCTGCATATGCTCATAAGCAAACATTACTTGGGTGACTTCCCTAGCATTCTCGCTCGAGTGCAAGAGAAATATCCAAACGTGCCACATACCACCTCGACATGCGCTCAGCACCTCAAGAGGATAAAAGGGGAAGATGCAAAGGCAACAAGCAAGCCAGCACCCAAACGGCGCCACATCACTAGTAGAAAAACACCAGTGTCACTCACACGAGGCATAGAAGCAGAGTTGGAACACACAAAAGAACATTCAGAGAGCCACACACAAGATAAAGACTCATCCAGTAGCAGCAAACAACACTTGTGCAAATCCACCAGCCAAGGGCATGGAAATATTAACGAAATGGGAGACACAACACAATCACTTATCCAATGCCTAAAGACATCTCAATAGTGAAAATCATGGAAGCCATTGAAGAAGAATTGACTGCAACATCAAATACTTCGACGAGACATTCTGAGGCAAAGGAGCCAGAACCTGGTGTCCAACCTGTGTTGTTCGTGGTAAGTGACCCACCAACCACCATCTCATCAACTCCCGTCACATCAACCATCACTGTCACACTACCCATCACACTCACCCTCACCACTACACCCCCTATTGTCTCCACAAACACACTCCCACTCTCCACCACACTAGTCACAACCACCTCTATGCAATCTCTAATGCATTTTTGAAATGTCTTTGACGCATCCTTCAACATTGAAGAATTCTCACTTTCACTGTTAAACATGCCACCTACTACCACCACACCATTTCCTACACCCACCACAATCGCCACCACCTCCACAATACTTTCCACTTCTCCGATCACAAATGCCGACACATCTCCAATACCTATCACCCTCACTCAAACATCACACCCTCCGTCTGCTCAATCCGTCCATCATGAACAATACACCACATTGTATCAAAACATACAGTGTGGTGTACTGTTCATGATGGACGGATTGAGCAGACGGAGGGTGTGATGTTTGAGTGAGGGTGATAGGTATTGGAGATGCGACGGGCCATCAATGCTCAAAGTGATGCCATGCATTACCTCTACTCTTCCATCAATGAGTATCAGTATTGGTGCAACTTCTTGCAAGGGAAAAACGTGCAGTTGACAAATAAGGTACAAGAATGGCAGATTTATTCCACGGAATTACAACAAAAGGTCACTCAATTAAAAAACAAAGAAAGAAAAGTCATGGCTGACCTCAAAGAGCTGCACCGAAATAACAAGGACGTTCAAGCATGCTTACAACGTAGGGATGATCTCATCAAGACCCTAGAAACATAGTTAGAAGGTGAACGACGAAGCCACAGGAACTTACGGACCGCTATGATGGGCAATATTCAACGGATTGATTTCAACTAGTTCCAAGCCCACCAATCCCGGAGGGCACCGTAACACCTCTCACTTCCTATCAGAAGTTAACTCAGGTACTGATGACGAACCAGACACAAACAAAATTGCAGCATGCCACTCTAGCAAATCAAACTGCGCTCAACACACAGATTGAGGAGCTAGAAGGACAACTAAAAACATTACGCCAACAACTACCAACATTACACACAAAGCATGAAGAAACACACGCCAAGCACCATAGACAACAGGATGTAGGAACTGATGATCCTGGACCTTCGCGCTACATATAGGACAACAACAAGATGATCCAAGGTATCACTCGGCAATGGTGGAACCTCAAAGCACACAAGGGGGTACTACCACGAACCACAAATGAGGCATCTCAGTTGAAGAGCCTAACCCCACTGCCACTCAACTTGACACCACCTATCAAGCCTCATCACCCTCACTCGATGACACACCCCTCTCCCCACCACATGAACAATCACCTCACCACCTCAATACTCAACCTTATTCACCATCCACTATTGTACTCTGCAAGTACCCAACCCTCCTCCGTGAAATTTTCACAACCATACCAAACCCTCCACCACCCACACTTACCACAACTACAGAGGTACGACACAGAATCACGCCGAAGAATCCAAGCCGATAGATATTAATGTCAGAGGAGTTTAATAAAGCATATCCAAATTGGGAGGACCGAGGTGGGTACACTCTTCCCGATTTCACGATATGTAAATCTCACAAGCAGAAAGTATTAGCATTGGAGCCGCAACCTCAGTGGCAACATGCTATGATGTTGGAAAATGCAATGCTTTCGAGCGCTATATCGCGAAACCAACTTACATGCGTGTCAATCCAACATATTATCCCATAAGGCGCAGAGAAGTATTCGCACCAAAAAGGGTTCCTAATAAAATATATTGGCCAATGCTACCTAAAGAAGTTCAGACCAATGATCCAGCAGCCGATTTTGTAGCCAATTGCAACTATTTCTACCGGAGACATCATACAAATCCGGACCGCCATGTTAGGTACTTTGCAGATCATTGCAGCCTAATATCATTTCTTTCTACCTTAAATTGTTTCTGGGATAGAGACCTACCGCCAATAGTTTTGGATCTAAATAAGCCCCTAAGCATACCCATGGATTACATCAATGTGGCAAGGCTTTACTATTGGGCGGCGATCACCAATGAACTTCACGTTGACATGGTTGAATCTTGGTACGTGTACGGATTTCTACAGAAGATGCTTGATTACTATCGGCCGCAACCATTTTTGGGCAAAATTCGATTTGAGAGAATGGAACAGATTGGCAGAGAAGTTCATAAAATCCGGGTCGCCATCAATGCAGAGCTACGGGAAGACCAGACAAGACAACAGGTAATGATAATTGGCGTGAGACCGCCAATCTTTTGATGGAGGGGATAATGTAGGTTGATATTCTAAGGAATATTCGAGCCATCTTGAAAAAGATACAGACCTAAGCCTAAAACTAGATCAGTCAAGTTTAGGATGCTAAGGAATTTTTGAGACATCTTGAAAAAGATACAGACTTAAGCCTAGAAGTAGATCAGTCAAGTTTAGGCCTTTGCGCCATGTTGTAACGACTTAAAGTTGTTTAGTTCTAAGCCTAAGTCTAGAAGATTGGAACTTAAACTAGTCAGAATAAGTTCAACTTAAGTTAGTTCAGTTGTTTATGGTCCAGTGGGGGTTTGTCCCATGGTACCAAGTTAAGCCTATGTGGTCTATTTGTCCCATAGTGCCTTTCTGTAAGTGACCATCACTCCAAGTATATATAGGACTGAAAGAGTCCATTTTGTTAAAAGAACCTCATTTGCAATATATGCCTATCTTTTCTCTCTAAGTATTCTCCCTTGTGTGGTTTCATGTATTGTGTTACTTCACATTGTATTGTACAGTATTGATCTTGCAACAAGTTAAGTTAATCCAGGCCCTTCATTCTCTTGGCGTGGAATTCCTTGTCGCCCACAAGCCAGATGAGCTCCTTCAAGCATGTACCACGACTCATTCTCACGTGTGTGGATATGGGGTGGAGCGCCTGATCCAAGACGGACACGCTGCTCAAATAGGGTATATGATCCCCCGGTTTCATTGCCAAGTGCCTTCATGATCAGCGTCACTAGCACTCCCAGAAGGAGATAAATCCAACACCCCCTCTTAATCTGGATCCGTGAATGCCTTGATCTTCAGACTAAGCAATGCACAATATTTGTTGTGTGCATTGACACTTAATGCTTTCATGAATATACCTGCAACCATTTCCTATGCTCTGCAATACGTTAAGCTCACCTCTTTGTTGAGAACCTTGCCCCTGATGTAGTGATATCTGATTTCAATGTGCTTACTCCTAGAGTGAAATCTAGGATTGGCAGATAAGGCAATAGCACTTTGATTATCACAAAATAAAATTCTGGGGTTGTACTGATACAGATTAATGTTTGATAGTAGATTTCTCAACCAAAATGCTTCCTTAATAGATTGAGTAGCAACAATGTATTCTGCTTCTGTAAAAGAAGGTGTGATAGAGGTTTGCTTACGACTGTTCAATGAGATAGGATCGTCGTTGAAGAAGAATGTCAATCCAGATGTGGACTTACGGTTATCTACATCTCCTCCCTAGCTTGCATCAGAATATCCACTAAGTTGATGAAGGTTGTCGTTGCTGACCCCTTCATAGCAGATGCACTAGTCCATGCTCGAATATACCTCATGACTCTTATGAGAGCCTTCCAATGGGTAATTCCAGAATTAGCCATATATTGGCTGAGTGAGCTTACTGCAAAAGAGATATTTGGTCTTGTACAGACCATTGCGTACATGAGAGATCCAAGTATCGATCGATAAGAAGACTCTCATATCTACTTCTCTTCCTGCTTGGTCTGGGGACATTGGTCCTTTGACAAATGCAGGCCTGGATCCATCGGTGAGTGAGCTAATTTACAATTCATTAGATTGTATCTATTAAGAATATTGTGAAGATACATTTGTTGAGTGATGTAAATCAGTCGTCTCGCTCTGTCTCTATGGATCTGCGCTTCGCCCAGACCAGTCATGTCGAACTCTGAAAATAGCATATGTTTAGAATCCTTGAGTTGCTGAAGAGCAACGTATCATCCACGTAGAAGGTGATGATAATGAAGGATTGCTGCACTGACTTGGAATAGATGTTGCAATTAGCAGTGCTTGGTTTGAATCCTTGTTCAATGAGGAATGTGATCCTCTGAAACCAAGCTCTGGCAGACTATTTCAAGTCATAAAGTGCTTGTGGAGTTTATAGACATGATTATTTATACCTTCCAGAACGTATCCTTTGGGCTGGATCATGTAGATGTCTTCTTGTATAACTCCATTCAGATAGGCTGTTTGCACATCAAGTTGATGTACTTCGAGGTCGACAACTGCAGCATAAGACAGGAGTGTTCAAATCGATGAATGCTTGACTATTGGAAAAGTCTCGTTGTAGTCGACGTTGGGAATCTGAGTGAATCCTCGTGCTACCAGTCTTGCCTTTCTTCGATCAATTGCTCTGTCGGGATTGTATTTGATCTTGAAGATCCATTTTCATTAAATGATATTGCAGCCAATAGGAGCTTCGACTAGTGATCACCTCTGGTTCTTGATTAGAGAGGAATACTCTCTGTCCATAGATTCTCTCCAGAGATCAGAGTCTGGTTGGCTGAGTGCCTCTTCAACTGTCGTCGGTTCCTGTATCAAAGCACATGCAGATCAGAAGTATACCTTGTGGGTTGTGTGCACACTTGGCTTGATCTTCTGGGAGGATTCGACTGATGAACCACTGTTGGAACTTGTTGCTAGGTAGCAACAACATCTTTGTCTGATTCGCTGTCAAAAAGTGGATCGACAATAGACATGCCTGAGCCAGAAGCTCAGACAGTCGTGTCAATGGCAGGTGATGAAGGTTCTCTTGGAGCAATATCCTTGCCTTTGATGTCAATGAACTAATCCTCGATAAAGACTGTATCCCGACTATACAAGATTCGCTGGGTATCAGGATCATACAGCTTGTATGCCTTGGCTTTGGCAGTACTCCTTAAAACTCAATAGAGATGTATTCTCCACCATTGTCTGACCTTAGGGCCTTGATCGCCCTTCTAGTCTCCTTCTTTGCACGCTCCAAAGATTCTGAAGCAGTCGAAGGCTTCTGATTTCTTCTTTATAAAGTACACCATAGTCCTTCTGGAAAATTCATCAATAAAAGTTATAAAATACTTCACATCCTTTAGTGAAGGATTTTTCATTGAGCCACAAATGTCTGAATGTACTATGTCTAACAATCCTCAAGCAATATGTTGATGGCTTGATTTAAATGGTTTTCTATTTTGTTTACCAATTAGACAATCTTGACAGACAGGTAACTCGACTTTATCATGAGGATAGTCGAGATCAAGAACAATAAATTGTCTAGACATTTGTTGTACACAAGCATCAAGTGACCAAGTCTATAATGCCAAAGTAAACATTTATTTGCGTGAATAGAAGTATTGAGCGCCTGACTAGAGGCAAAAAAACAATGACTTAATTTATACAAGTATCCATGTCTCTTTCCGAGTGCTAGGATCTTGTCTGTCCTATCAACTACTTTGCACTGATCACATTTGAATTCTACTCTATGTTCTAGATCTGTGATTCTGCTTACAAAGAGCAGATTCGTAGACAAATTTGGTATGTATAGGACTTTAGAAAGTAGGTTAGATTGATCATTTGCAAAGCTTAATCTTATATTACCTTCACCTTTAATAGCTTGTGTGCTATTGTCAACAAGGTGAACATATTTCTTGGTTCTGTAAGGGGTATAGGACTCGAAACAACCAATGAGACTAGTAGTGTGCCGAGTGGCTCCCGAATCTAGGAATCAAGAACTATCGACGGATGCTCTTTGATGGCTGGTCATGAAGGCATCATGAGCTATTTCTTGAATAGACTGTGTAGCTTCTGCAGCTACATTTGCCACTTGATTCGATTGCCCTTTACTATTGTTCTTTGCTTGCAGTATCTGGCAGTCTTGAATTTCGTGGTTGTTTCACTTGTAGTATCTGCAAAATAGCTCCTTCTTCGTCTATGGATTCGACTGTTCTTTGTGTTGTGCTGGTTTTTGGTCTGGCTTTGATTGCTTCTGGCCTTTCTTCTTCTTCAGCTTAGTCGTGCTCTTGCTGGTGTATAAGGCATGAGAATCAACTAAGGAACTTGAGGCTAGTATAGTTTTCATCCTAAATTTTCACAGATGGTAATTGGCTCCATCAAGCTTGTCCATTATGGGACTGGCTTTCCCTTGGGAATCCATGTAGAAGATTAGTCTAAGTGATAGGAAAAACTATCAGTGACTTTAGTATGAAAATCTGGTACTGAATTATAGAACAAGAAGACATATTGTGGAGGCTTATCAGGCTACAAAAGTGGCTCTGGTGTTGGAGAAAGAGAGTGTGTGAGTGTGAGAAACTAAAATAGCTCGAAAAAGAAAATAAACATAAAAAGAAACAAACTCGAAACTCAAACGAGAAACGAACTCGAACAAAAGGTGTTCGTGCGTAGCGGAATGAGCTATATTACTCTTTTCCTAAGCATGACTATGCCTATCAGAAATGAACAGAACATTAGTGATAGAAATCACAGGTGATCGGATTTTGTAGCCAAACATTAACAAAAATATCAGAAGAATAATTTGTTACGATCAACTAGACAAATAATTATTCACAAATGATTCGTGAATGATTCGCGAAGAGCTAGACTGAGCTCGACTGATAATCAGTCATGAATTAGTCGCAAAAGGCAAGACTAAATATTAGTCATCAACAGCTAGACTAATAATAATTTGCTAAGAACAGATCACCAGATTGAGCAACAAGAGAGAGTTAGACAAAATGAAAAAAAGCATAGCAATATCAACACAAATCTGGACGCTAAACATCAGAGCTGTTATCAGATTAAGTATAGTGAAATATACATGTCAATAATGTTGTGGAGCACAAGGCAATAGCGGACGAAACCACATGCTCTACAAAGCTAATTCAATCTATAAAAAGGGATGAACCTATTGCTAACAATACAAAGAATCAATGAGCAAGGCATCTACTTCGTCTATCTCTGATAAGCTTCTGATGCAATTATTTTTACCCGTTGTTGTATGAATACGCAAAATGGTATTCGATATATACACAATTTGCAGGTGTGCAGATGAAGAAAGTACAAAGTGGATGTGTTATTCTGTAGGAGATCATGGGTGGCTGTTGTTGTTGTCAAATCTGTTAGCACATTTGCATGGGAGGAGCATGAGATCAGTGATCACAAAATATTTTAAGTTGGACATTCGAAATGAGTAAAGATATATATTGAGTTTCGCAATAAAATATTAATAAATTATGTAAATTGGTGGATATATAAACAAACATATATATTATTACGTGTGTGCGAGTAGTTTACTTTATACAATAAATTATATAATATAGTGTTAACGAACTGCCAATTATATATACCATCATATGTGCACAATAAAACTCATTTTTTTTGGTTTTGGTACAACGCAAATAGTAATAACAATGTGCACGTAACTAAGACATCCTGAATTTATGTTTAGGGGAATGAGCTAATTTGGATATAATATAATATTCGCTATTAAAACTAGAAATCATGATGTATATAGACAAGTACTATAATATGTATTTGAGCATGATAGGAAATCAAGAGAACATGAAAAAAGGGGTTTTACAAATCTTAAACTTATAAAAACAAATATTGAACTTAGCATAATTCTTTCCACCATGGTCGTATGTCAAGTTCTTATGTAGATATTACAAAATATACGAATTCACGTTAGCATTCAACATTTTGAATATCGAAATACCAGTTAGACAATACACGGATAAATGTCTAAAATTGTACGAAATATTTTTAAGTTCAAATTGGAACTAGATTGCGAATAACTAAACCAATACATGATTAAATTGTAAAAATATGAAGCAACTAATTTGGTTTCAAATATATGAAATGGAATTTTCAAAAAATACAAAAACATAGCTAGGCTATAAAAAATATTATGGCTCTTTCAACATTAATTTATTGTTTATAATTTATTTACTTATGTCTAAAACTTATATATGTTTTTTATACATAAAATTATCAAACTAATAGTAGCTATACCACACATAGACAAGTGAATAATGCCATAATAACAAAATGACGTGAGCAACAAGTTTTCGAGATGTCACTTGTGCCTTGCCAATTGCAATCATTAACTTATCTGTAAACTGCGTTGCCGTAGACTTTATTTCTGAAATTAACTTCTTACTTACCCGTGCGTACATTCTTCAAATTTTGTTTTTAAAATTGTTGGTTAAATTGCATTTATTAGTGCACGTCCGTCTTCCTGCAGAACTTAACACTACTATCGTTATTGATTTGTGTATATTTGTATTGAACTGCATTTAATATGTACGTCCATGTCTATGTGAAACTTAACACTAACACGTTATTTTTATTTATGCAGATTCGTATTCACAACTTGTTATCGTAACTTTGTTAAAGCTATCACATTATGAATACCACACAATTCATATGCGACCATGTGCCAAAAAAAGTTTATAACAGTGTTTCCAAATAACAATGATATATTTGTTACATTTTTATACAGCAAATAAGGATCCTAAAACACTTGAAATGATGAGGGAAACAATAGATTATGATCTCATAAGATTAGCACAATTTGAACTATCAAAATCCATCAAGAATCTATGCTTGAACCTCACTAAATGGCCCAAATCCTTGAAGAAGCCTTCACACGTGTGAAAGTACAGCCCCCCATAGTCTGAGTACTGTACACCAAACCCACATTCAATCCTATAATGATTAGGAATCACATGTACTCAAAGAATTAAGAACATAGAGAGCAATTGAACCATTATGAGAGAAAAATCATGAAATTGCTTGATTGATTTTGGTGAGCTATCATCACTTATATATACATGATCCATCACAGTTTGGGAAGGTATGAGTAGCCCTAAACCTATCCCTAATGCTAATTTTGGTGGATCTTTCATCTCTACCAAGTTAGGGTTGGAATCTTGGAGATCCCTCAACAATGTAAAAACTACCAAAAATAGCTCCTACTTTTTCTCTCTTGTATCTAAGCATGATTTGGACTCATTCCAAAGGTTCTATCACTTAGGTCTACTTGAGAACATCCTTATGAATGGAATCCTATGCTATTTGGCACGTGTGGCAAGCCACATCATGACCATCTAACTATTTACAAGTCATATGACCAAAACTAGTCAAGCTAGAATTGTGAATTTTTAACACTCCTCCTCACTATCTAGCTTGGCTCAACCATTGCTTTACTAATCACTCCAAGTGATGATCTGAACTTCATAAAAGGTGTCTTTTGAAGTGGTTTAGTAAGTAGATCAACTACACATTCATTACTTGGAACATGCTCCAAAGCAATCTCCTTGGCTTGCACCATTTCTCTCAAAGTGATGGCATATCTCAATGTGCTTAGATCTTGCATGGAAGATTGGGTTAGATGCAAGGTGTTGGGTTGATATATTGTCATTGTAGATGATTGGTGCCTCCTCTGAATCCATGATCTTTAGCTCCACCAATAATCTCTTGATCCAAAGTACCTCCTTTGTAGTGGTTGTCAAAGCTTTGTACTCGGATTTTGGTGGATCTTTCATCCCTACCAAGTTAGGGTTGGAATCTTGGAGATCCCTCAACAATGTAAAAACTACCAAAAATAGCTCCTACTTTTTCTCTCTTGTATCTAAGCATGATTTGGACTCATTCCAAAGGTTCTATCACTTAGGTCTACTTGAGAACATCCTTATGAATGGAATCCTATGCTATTTGGCACGTGTGACAAGCCACATCATGACCATCTAACTATTTACAAGTCATATGACCAAAACTAGTCAAGCTAGAATTGTGAATTTTCAGACATTACAAATTCTCAAATATCTACAACCGAATTAAGAAATGCTACCTATCATGTTTAATAGTTTTCCTTCGACTGGTTTTTTCGTGTCATATTATTAAGTTTATGTACGATCATACCTCCTCATACATGCACAAATATATGTAATTGTTAGTAGTTTAATAACCATGAGCATTTTTGTATGAGTTTTTTGCATTTGTAACATTTCGTATGTTGGTTAGTGAATTGTGTTACGACACAATATCGACATGTAGTCATAGATCCTTATATGCAACGAATTAATTTATGCTACTCGTATCATTATAGCTAATTTTTTCATAAATATTACTACGCAATTAGGTATAGGATTTTATTCAATTTTGCTTTGTTTGTTATGTGACTATTTAATATTGTGTTACAGATTTATGTCTAAAATCGAAAATATTTTCATAGATCTATGTATGTTCATGAACGATGTACGTAGTTTTTAGATAATTAGTAAAAAAAACCAATTTTTGTATAAGGTGGAAGACCTTCATGCATATGATATTACGTATGTATATTGGTGGAAAATCCAATAAATGTACGTAATTTACAAGGAATGTATAGAAGAACATACTTGACAAGACAATACATTGTTATTCATATTTTGTTCCATGGTTTTATATATGTGAATCTATTTTTTTGATTTGGTAATAGATAAACAACAAATATATTTCAATCTAAATAAGCAAGTACCAAACAAAAAAATGAAGTTTTGTATATAAAAACAAAATCTTTTGTGCATGTAATAATACATGCAATAATTAGTTGTTAATATAAAAGTAATATCTAGTTTGTTTAAATGTGTGACTTTGTTGTTTCAATAATATAGTAATTAAATGGACGTTTTATATATACATAAAAATACAAAAATTCGTGTTTTGTTTGATTATCTTATATTTTATCTGCGTCTTTGTAATTCAGAAATTATTTACGTGTTTTGGAAATTGAATTCTAGAAATTACAAACTAATTACCTACTAAAAATTTTCATGATTTTGAAATCGAAAATTATTTGTAGCATACATTATTTGTTTATATTTCGTTATATAATTTTTTATGTTTAAATTCGTTTCGATATGATGATGGGATTGTTTTTTGGTATAAATTTGTATGTCTAGAATTAAAACCACGTAATATTATACATTTTTTTTTTGGAAGGGGTAGAAAATCCTTGTGCATACAATATTGCATATGTATGTTGGTGGAAAAACTAACAAATGTACATAGTTTACTCATTTTCTATCTTAGTTTCATATATTCGAACTTAGTGACATACTACAATTGTAAATAAAAAAAGATATAATCTGTATAACTAAACGTTTAAAATTTTTTTACCACATGGTACATATGATCAACTAGTACATGGTTATTTATATTTTGTTGCCCGGTTTTCTATATTTCAATCTATTTTGTTGAAATAGTTGCAGATAAATAAAAAATATACTTTAATCTAAATAATTAAGTACCCAAAAATAAAGGACCTGCTTCGTAAATGTAATAGTATATGCATTACTTGGTCATTGATAAAAATAATATGTGATTTGTTTAGATACTCGAACAATATATGGTACACGTAGAAATGAAATTTTCGTATTAGTTACTAATATGTATTATTTATTATATATTGCAAATATTGTGGAAAACATCTAGCCAGTTTATATCTACCAGTTCTACGTGTTATTATTTATTTTTTGAAATCATGTTATGTTGGGTGTATTTCATTTGTGTTATCAATAATTTAATATAATTTTTTTATAATTCCAATATTGTGTAAACTTGATCATAAATAATTTAATATCAATCGTAGTATTGTGTCCGGATAAAATTGCTATATGTGTACAAAGTACGGTCTTCAGTTCCAACCGTTGTATAGTGACATCTTGGAAGCTTGTTGTTCACGTAACTTTAACAAGTCGTGCATGGTGTATATGGCTACCATATGCGTAATATTATGGAAAAAAAATTCAATCATCGTATATATGTTTTTATTACTTAAAGATGTTGATTTTAGAAACTGTTTAAATGATACAGTAGTTAAAAAAAATAGACACAATATATATCATATATATTAGAACTATTTTAGAGAGAAAATGTCGCCATGTCGTAAAAAATGTCACGCTCTGCCTGCAACAAAATGTCATGCTTTTTACAACGCGAAAAGCTAAAAAACGTGAGAAAGGTCCTATGCGTGTGAAAAATAACACGTAGAAAAAAAAAATTGGACGCACGCTCTCTCTTTTCAAATTCTTTTCTCCTAGAGCGCGCGCGCTCTCTCTTTATCTTAATCGGTTCTCTCTCTCTTTCTCTCAATCATGAGCAGGCGGGATGCAAGCCTCTCTCTCCATCGTCTTCTTGCTCTCTTTTTTCTGATTGCATCCGCCAATTGCAATATCCATAGCATGGCCAGGTCTCTCTCTCCATCGTCTTCTTGCTCTCTTTTTGATTGCATCCGCCAACTGCAATATCCATATCCATATCCATGCTACAAGATAAAGTTTGTAACCTAAGAAGCTTGAATCCTTTTGTTTATGGTTACCTTTACATAATTTCACTCTGCTTTGAATTTGTTTACTATTTGTCACATTCTTCAGCATCGTCAAGGAAGGAGTATTTCAGATTGTCCCCTTTCCATTAACTTCCATGCTTCCTCAACGGCCGCTTTGGCAATATCCATCATTTCTATCAAGCATGAGGGAGCTTCACCAGGCAAGGAAGCCCACTAATCTTCACCACCATCGCGGCTGAGGTTGTTCCATTGTTGCATCCGCTAGCCATTTGGAGCGTTGAACATGGGGTCTACTGGCAGCAACCTTCAATGCTAGGACAAGAGACCAGAATCATTTGCATTGCTGATGCAGCTACGATCTGATGCGATGGATCGTTGTTGCCATTACAAAGTATCATCAACATGCCATTCCAAATCAAATGCAGAGTTGTCATATGTTTTTAAGATTATGTGTTGTTGTATGTACATTTTTTTTTATGACATTTTTGGTGTTGTTGCAGATGTCGAAGATCTACATAAATTGCAGGACTTTTGTGCGAGACCTGATGGAGTTATTTTGTTTCAGTGATGAGGTGTCTCGCTGCTCCATTTTGTGGTTGATAGAAAGCTTATGCGAAGTCCATATTCCAGCAACAAAGGAGAAGATGTTTTCTTCCGAGAGAATATTGATTTATATAGATGTAGATAAGTTACTTAGGAATGTGGCATATGTTTGGAGTCATGTTAGTATTGTTAAACTTAGTGACTTTGAGCCAATGTTAGAAAACCTGGTGTATGCCCAGGTATTGGTTTCTGAATTATCAGATGACATGATGTCTATTTCCTTAAAAATTGTTGCTGTTTGAATTTTTTATAACAGTTTGGATTTTTGTGATGAATGTTTTTGAAACCCACACATTGAATACACACACAGACATACAGGCACACACATCGCTAAATAAAAGTAAAAACACACACACACACACACACACACACACACACACACAGGGAGACCATATACAATCTTTGGTTTGTGTCTCAAACAACACCATTTCAATATTGCACAGAACTCATTGCCACCCCACCTTTAGACTTTTGGAACAAATGCTATATAAATACAAAATCATAGTTTTCTGGCATTTAGAAAGATATCATTCTAGATGCTCTACATAATGTCTCTCTGTATATCATCCACAAAATAATACATGCACCACTCTAAATTCTCCAAGCCAGGTTCTGTTTAAATCCAGTTCTATCCACATCTACAATTCCACAAAAATCTCTCTCTCTCTCTCTCTCTCTCTCTCTCTCTCTCTCTCTCTCTCTCTCTCTCTCTCTCTCTCTCTCTCTCTCTCTCTCTCTCTCTCTCTCTCTCTCTCTCTCTCTCTCTCTCTCTCTCTCTCTCTCTCTCTCTCTCTCTCTCTCTCTTCGATGGTGTCTCTCTCTCTCACTCGGATGGTCTCTATCTCTATCTCACTCAAAAGGTTCTCTCTCTCTCTCTCTCTCTCTCTCTCTCTCTCTCTCTCTCTCTCTCTCTCTCTCTCTCTCTCTCTCTCTCTCTCTCTCTCTCTCTCTCTCTCTCATGGACTCTTCTTTATCAGAAACCACCACCCTTGATCATGCTAAAAACAAACATATATGGTTTGAGGGTCCTAAATTTTTTTTACAAACCCAACTTTTCTTCATACTTTTCAAAAATATTTTCCCACCTTTTTTGGCTGGAAGGGAGCTTCCACGATACTTCCTATGAAACCACTATATGTAGCCTGTTTTCAAAGGAGTTTCTTCTACTATAGAGTGAGAAGAAGGTTGGAAGAGAGGGTGCCCTCCCTAGTTTGAAATTATCTGCTTTAACTATATGGTATGTGGTTCCGCTCGTTTTATATATGTGCATTCATCCCATGAATACGTATGATGGTTATCAACTGTTCTAAATGTTGAATGGGAATGTATGAACCCGTTGTCCAACGATGGATCAATGTGGATTCATACACCTTGTGTTTGGCTTGATATATACTTCATATACCTTCCGCTGTCCAACAATGGACCAGTGATGAAGCATACTCATTTCTGGAGTGCTTATTGAAGGTAGACTTGTTGTTGTCCAGTGATGGACCTGCAGCGGTCTATCATTAGCAAGAGAATAAAAATGTTGATATATATGGTAGGCTGTCCAGCGATGATCCAGTATTACCTTCCACATACTTCAGAATGCATGTTAATGATAGTTTTACATCATATGTGATAAGTTGAGACAGAAGCTTCATAATGACCGGCGATGAAGCACTTCCTAACTCATGAATGGTTGTTTGGTTTCAAGCTCCTTATCATGGTTATGAATGGATGATATCTTGGTGTGATAACTACAGTTTACATTATACGTTACTATCCTTCAATGGACAGCATGGATATGTGATTGTTCCTTAAGTAAATAAGGGTTTTGTACGTACTCCAAAAACGATGCTATGGTGTTCTCATACTTTTATCAGAACATACAACTGAGTTGTTGGCACATTCTGTTTATGATTACTATACCTCATGCTTTAACCAGTTTCGTTATCATACTTGTGAATGACTGCTCTTGCAAAGGGAATACTACTGTATATTAGCACTAACAAATGGAACTTGCGCTCTTTGTAGCATCGAATATTACTACTAGCTTCATTTTCGGTTAGGTTCGACTTCGAGCCATAAAGCTATAAGCATCTGCACAGGTATGCACATTAAACCATTCGTTTCAGATTTGTATAAGCAGTGAATGGTAGGCCCTCCATAAAGTATTTACTTTCTCTTTCAAAAAGGCTAAAAATAATGTTATAAACGGTTTAATACTAAGGAAGGCAAAGAGCACTCGAGGGGACTAAAACATGGCATACTCACAAGATACCATTGCTACAATCATCCAGGTAAGAATTTTTCAAACAGTTTTCAAAATTTGAAAGCATCACATATGCTCGAAAGGTAAGGTGTCTCTTCACAAATGTATGCCATTCTAGGTGACTGTTAAAGACCCTAAGTACAGAAACTACTTGGTTTCTACTCAGTTCGACTATGTAACTTCATAAGTAGTATAATTTCTTTCTGCGTTTAATAACACCCACGCTGTCCTGAAGTAAGGGTTCTCCTCATGTTATCTTGGACAGCATGGATTTGCGTAAGATAAACGGTTCTTACATAAGGATAAGAATGGCACGGATCTGCCCTGATACCTTGTAAAAACCATGAGAACCTCATCAATAAAATAAAACCTATCCGATACAAGGGTCCAAAAAACCAAGGGGTGGATATGGGGCTATGATAGACGAAAGTTTAATCGTAGCTACACTATTCAAACATGGCTTGTGATAATTTATTACCCATTCGGTTGTCATATCGGTTTATGGTGAGATACGACTGGAAAGCATGGATATGCTCAGGAGTATGGACAGTAGTGCGTGACGTTTCTTAAGTCACACGGGTTAGAATAGCATGGATTTGCTTTGACACCGACACACGTGTTCACACCATGGTTTTTAGCGATAAGCAATATATATGGTGAAAACTTTTCATACTTGTGCTATCAACAAATTAAACTGATACGGACCAATGCCGAAAAAGTGATCAGCATGGCACTCACCCTAATACGGTAATGGAGGGGCTTGGCCTATCACTATAAAATCAACTTTGTGTTTGGGAAGACTGGACTGTGTTTTAAAATTCTATTTACGCTAATGAGTAGTATAACTTCTTTTGGACATGGATAACAACTAACGCTCAGCTATGACACCTGTCTTTCCCACTGTACTAACTCGTGCGGTTTTGTGTTGTGGGATGGTGGCAGGTATCAACTGGACGTTTTGAGAGTGGTTATGCTATATGGTGCTTTACTGTACTGTATTTTACTTTTCAGCTTTACTGTACCCTGTTGGTTTATGAATAAAGGCTTCAAAGGGTTTGGTCTTGCTTTGTCAAGAGGAACTATGTGAAATTGTGTATCTCTCTCTCTCTCTCTCTCTCTCTCTCTCTCTCTCTCTCTCTCTCTCTCTCTCTCTCTCTCTCTCTCTCTCTCTCTCTCTCTCTCTCTCTCTCTCTCTCTCTCTCTCTCTCTCTCTCTCTCTCGCTCACGGTTCTCACGGTCCCTATGCAGCCAAAATGGTCTGGGTTAACCGCAAACCGCATGGTCTCTCTCTCTCTCTCTCTCTCTCTCTCTCTCTCTCTCTCTCTCTCTCTCTCTCTCTCTCTCTCTCTCTCTCTCTCTCTCTCTCTCTCTCTCTCTCTCTCCCTGCTCCAAAGCCTCGTCTCTCTTTCACTTGCGGTCTGCAGCAGTGGATCTAAAGTGACCGTAAGGTCCCGCAAGTGCGTTAGTTGCGGTCGCTTATGATAATCGGTTTCAAAATAGAACCGTAAAGTCTCTGTGCCCTATGTGGCCTTGAAGCTCTCTGAACGAAGGAAACGAATTCTCTCTCTCTCTCTCTCTCTCTCTCTCTCTCTCTCTCTCTCTCTCTCTCTCTCTCATGGTCTCTATGCGGCCTAAATGCTCTGGGTTAACTGGAAACCACATGGTCTCCCTCTCTCTCTCTCTCTCTCTCTCTCTCTCTCTCTCTCTCTCTCTCTCTCTCTCTCTCACGGTCCCTATGCGGTTTTTTAGGCTTCAGTCTTACCGTTGGTCATCACAACTTTTATTCTATGGTTTGGAAGGTTGCGATTTCCTTCCTTTGAGACTTGGAATCGTTATGAACCGCATGCTGGCCTTTTGCGGTGCGGTTGCGGTTTAGTTGAAATGCAGTCTGAATGAAGAAAACTCTCTCTCTCTCACTCTCTCTCTCTCTCTCTCTCTCTCTCTCTCTCTCTCTCTCTCTCTCTCTCTCTCTCTCTCTCTCTCTCTCTCTCTTGGATGCTCGCTCTGTCTCATGGTCCCTATGCGACCTAAATACTCAGGGTTAACCACAAACCGCATGGTCTCTCTCTCTCTCTCTCTCTCTCTCTCTCTCTCTCTCTCTCTCTCTCTC
This sequence comes from Diphasiastrum complanatum, assembly GCA_029204225.1. Lineage (NCBI taxonomy): Eukaryota > Viridiplantae > Streptophyta > Lycopodiopsida > Lycopodiales > Lycopodiaceae > Diphasiastrum > Diphasiastrum complanatum. The sequence goes on from CM055108.1 coordinate 14,687,313, forward strand.
TCTCTCTCTCTCTCTCACGGTCCCTATGCGGTTTTGTAAGTTTCGGCCTTACCGTTGGTTGTCACAACTTTGACTCTACGATTTGGAAGGTTGCAATTTTCTTCCTTTGAGACTTGGAATTGTTATGATCCGCATGTTGGCCCTTTGCGGTGCGGTTGCGGTTTAGTTGAAATACGGTCCGAATAAAGGAATCTCTCTCTCTCTCTCTCTCTCTCTCTCTCTCTCTCTCTCTCTCTCTCTCTCTCTCTCGGATGGTTCTCTCTCTCTCTCTCTCACGGTTCTCACGGTCCCTATGTAGCCTAAATGCTTTGGGTTAACCGCAAACCGCATGGTGTCTCAAAAAATCATCGCCCGTCAACTATTTTAGCGAGAGAATGTCCCGTGCCTATAGCCTACAAACTTAGCTTAAAAAGTTTAGTCACCACCAAAAAAAATTAAATTTTCCTTGACCGGGTACTGTTTTGGAAAAAGCAACTCACGAGATGGTTGTTCGGGTTCCTCCTTCCCTGCAACCGCAGGTCTCACACTCCAACAGGCCTTTGATGGAGCTATTATGCAAGCAAATGATGCACTACCCTCTTAAAGGAAACCCCCATCATGCATGAACCAAAAGTTTACTCATGCAAAAGGCAACAACCTTCTAGGTTATGCAAACCCTAAAAGGGTTTTTTCCAAGCAAGTCCTCAGAAAATCTTTAGCCTCATTCTACTATTTCTCCAGTCACCGCACAGCCACATCCGCCGCTCTCTTCCACACAATACCATCGAGGGAAAACCGAGCTGCCACACTGGATCTCTCATCCAACTACTGCCAGTCCATGAAGAACTATACCGACATGACAGGATGAATCCATGATTTTCACCGGCAGCTTTCCAATGCATTTATGCAGGTGCTTTCAGGGAACAGAAAAGGTGCAATGAAGCTTTCAACAGTCCACTGAATCAGCGAACAGCTAGTGTGCCAGCAGCGAGTATTGACAGCAAGTATTCTGCCAACGTTTTCACTAATCAAGCTATGTTGATCCCTACAGCAGCCTCTGATCTTAGAGCATCAGCTAGCAGCAATCACTTTCATGATTTCCAACCAGGGGTTTTCAAAGAGTGTTCCAATTTCCATTCCATAGTACCTCCTCACTACGACCTTTACTGGGAAGACCAATTTGCTTCCAAGCAGCAATGGATGGCCTCATTGGATGAACTCACATCTCCCCCCCTACGATGTTGTTCCATGCCCAAATAGAGAGGTAACAGGATTGCTCTTTCATGCAAAACATCCAGGAAAACTTAGCTCTCACTGGGTTCCATGCAGGCGTAGGCCAACAATTATCTGGACCAGTTTGCTCTTAAACTGGGTTCTTTCAACCAGGAACAATCCATGCTTTCACCAAGGCTTCACAATTCTAAATTATTAGCTTTAACAAGGTAATGGTTGCTTTACTAACCAAACATGCTACTCTAAAATTAAAGAATTAGACTGTTGCTCTCCCAATCAATGTTCCAATCTTGCAGATTCTCTGGAGGGTTCACATAAGGGAAAGAAAACTTTCCATCCTCATCATGCAATCATCTGAATCATGTATTTTTGTCGCAAACAGTCCATACGGCCGGATAAATCGAATTACAGCCAATTTATCTATGAACTCAAAACAAAATTACATGCTCTAGGACATATGAATTGGTGCAAACAATCTAAACCTCTAACTAATTAGAATAAGCAATCTGATCAGCCATCATTGAAAGTTTTCTCAAAAAACAGAGAATTAGAATGAATTCAAATAATTCTTAGCATCTTTACCAAACGTGATCATGTAGAAGAGCACTCTACCATCATATTGGACAAGCATGCTTTACCACGGAATTTGTGAATCCAACTCCATGATTTCCTTGAGAAAATAGCACTCCAACTGGGATGTAAATCCAAGTGCTCCGAACTTCCAAATTTGATGTAGAGCTTGCCTCCACTCCTATCCAAGATCGCATCTTAGCCGGGCTCTGATACCAATGTAAAGACCATAAGGGATAACCCCCTAAGATGAGGATAGGAGAACACAATAAGAGAGACAATGGAGCCAAACCGCCCAACCAATCCTAGATCAAACCTGGATCTAGCCCCCAAGCCATGTCATGTGAAGCAAGAGGAGAAGAGAGAAACTGGTGACCTAAACCCAATATGTCGACGAGAGAATCCCTACCTCATCATATAAAGAGTAGAGTCCTGTGCATGAAACCATGCAGCCCCCATGCAGGTCAACCATAAATAGATCACATCTCTTCATGCAGTCCTCCTGCCTATATCCGTCACACAGACATGCAATACTCCATATGTCTCAATTAGAGTGTCTGGGTCCTCTCAAGGTTATTAGTCACAAACTGGCCTTGACATGGAATTAAATCATGGCGTGACCAACAATCTCGAATACTGGAGGTCCGGTCTACTATATTAGGACTTTTCTAGGTCCTTAACTGAATATGGCCATAACAATAAGGATCTTCCACCTTATACAAAAATTGGTTTTTCTACTAGTATCACAAATGAATGGGAAGATTGGACTATGTTTTTCAATCTAACCAAGCTATTAAGTAGCAATGCTTATTTTGTACATGGATAACAACTGACATTCAGCTTTGACACATGTCTTCCTCACATACTAACTCACATGGTTCTGTGTTGTGGGATGGTGGCAGGTCTGGATGTCTTGAAATAAGTTTTGCTTTATGGTGCTTTACTATATTGTATTTTACTTCTTAGCTATATTTTATCTTGTTGGCATATGAATACAGGTTTCAAAGGGTTTGGTCTTGCTTAAGCAAAAACTACATACGTCGTTCATGAACATGCATACATCTATAAAAATATTTTTGTTTCTAGACATAAATTTGTAAGACGATATTGAATAGTTACATAACAAACAAAACAAAATTGAATAAAATCCTTTGCGTAATAATATTTATGAACAAATCAGTTGTGCTGGTATGAGTAGTCATAACACAATTCACTAACCAATATACAAAATGTTACAAATGCAAAAAGTTTTCAACTCATACAGAAATGCTCATGGTTAATAAACTACTAACAATTAAATATATTTGTGCATGTACGAGGAGGTATGATCATACATAAACTTAATAACATGACACGGAAAAACCAGTCGAAGGAAAACTATTAAACATGGTAGGTAGCATTTCTTAATCAATAACAAAGACCAAGACAAAATTAAGATAATCAAACGGAACATCAAATAGAAAAAATACTTATTATTAACTAATCTAAATTGTTCCATTTCTATGTATACATAAAAATGTCTATTTACTTACTATGATATTGAGACAACAAAGTCACATATTTAAACAAACCACATATTACTAATTTTACATCAGTAACTAACTATTGCATGTATTATTACATGTACAACAGATCTTGTTCCTTTATACAAAATTTCATTTTCTTGTTTGGTACTTGATTATTTGAATTGAAATATAATTGGTTTCTATCTATCACCAGATAAAAAAAAAACAGGTTCAAATATACAAAACCATGGAACAAAATATGAATGACCATGTACTGTTTTATAAAGTATGTTTTTCTGTACATTTCTTGTTAATTACGTACGTTTGTTGGATTTTCCACCAATATACATACGTAATATTACATGCATAAGGGTTTTCCACCTCATACAAAAGATTTGTTTTTCTATTATCAATTAAAACCTACGTACGATGTTCATGCATACATCCAAGAAAATACTTTTGATTCTTGACATGAATTCATAACATGATATTCAATAGTTACATAACAAACAAAACAAAACTGAATAAAATCTTATTCTCAATTGCGTAATAATATTTATGAACTTACTATATTACTAATATTTGTAAATCTTCAATATCCAAAAGATACATTCTCTTCAATGAAATCTGTAACTCGTTCATTAGCACGGTAAGTGAACAAAATTGCAATTACATGTATTGAACTTTTTAAATCATATCGGTTAACATAGCACATGAACAAAGACGAGATATTTAAAACGTTGACGATCGTAAATATTAAAATTAATAACTATTCATGAAACAAAATTTCCATGAATTTTTTTTTATAGTCGATAATAAGTTATCAAGTACCTTTTTACTTCCTTGGTATTATACTAAGACCACAAATTTAAATACACAAATCTATCTATCAAAATGTACATATTATTACATAAAGATTTCTTATAACATACCTAATTATGCACAAAGTACTTTGTAACATACTAACATTTGATAACCAATAATTACAATAAAACCCCAAAAAATAACATAAAGTGCAAACTGATTTGTACGTAAAGTTCAACCAACAACCACAAACATACCTTATAGAAGCACGCGTACAATCAACAAGTCCAGAATACAAGCTGCAAATTCCATCATTTGAAATAAAAAGTATATTATTAAAACTTTGTCTCTCTCGCTATCTCTCTCTCTCTGATATATATATTTGTGTGTCACATTTGTGCCTATGCATGGGCTAGGAGGATGCATGGGTCTTAACCCATGTATCCTCCTACCCCATGTACTTTTTCAAAAAAAACTAACTAAAATTCTTACATGCATGCAAGGGGAAGAGGATGTATGCATGCTGGCCCATGCATACAGCTTGCCACATCATCAACCAGCAATAGAAGCGTACCCCTCGCATCAGGATCACCACATGCGCAACACTATCGATCTAGATCGAAAGATCCAACGAGGTGGATTCATTCTAGCTCGCACGTGGTCTTCTCCTCTTTTAGCCCGCTCAAAGCACTTCAAATTGTCCACCTCTCCATTCTTCCCCCTTCCCCCGTCGTCGCTTGTCTACCATATCCAACAAGCTTTCATCCCACCCGCAATCGGGAGGTTGCATTGTCGCAGGATCAGGTGACGGCATCCTGCCACAATGCGATCGGGAGGTCACATTGTGGCAGGATGTGATCTTGGCTAAAAATAGAAAATGAGAGCCTGCAATCTCGATTGAAGCTTCTGGAGGTGCCACGTTTGCTCCTGAAGACACTCAGATAAATGCGAGATTGGCTACGATGTTTCTACAAGAAAGAAACAGTAGCTATTGTGGGCAAGGCCGATATTCAGAGCTCTTTCATAATGGCATAACAAATTTTGTACTCTCATCTGTGGACAGACACATCAGAGGCGTGCAAACTTCTCAAGGGTCTACCTCTAGCAGAAGATGGATCTACCTCTAGTAGAAGATGGGTCTACCTCCAATAGAAGATGGGTCTACCTCCAGCAGGAGGAGGAAGAGCATGAGGAAGTCTAGGTCCATGGAGCGTCACCAGCGATCTTCTACCAGCAGCATAGGTGAAAGAGATGATCCACATCTGTGAGTAAGCTCCACAAATTTCTCTAGAAATGAATTTCTCTGAACACAAATTTCGCTAGAAACGAATTGTTATTATTATTATTATTGCTGGAATTATTATCGTTGTTATTATGGGATTGATGCCTTCTAATAGTAGATTGGAAGATGGCTAATCTGCCTGCACGATTTAAGCAAGGAGTAGTATTATAAAGAGAATAGCGACTAAGAAGAAATGACGTCATGCCCATGCTCATCTTAGAAATGCTTTTCACCTCCAATGGAAGCTGCCCTCAGTAATATTCATACCCCACTCTACACTTATCAATTTCTGATCATCTTTTCACTACATGGAAACATCTAATAATTATCAGTGCTTTCACAAATCTGAACTGAAAATGCATCAAAGAATCTGATAATAACTGCTGCTTTCACAAATCTGAACATAAAATGCATCAAAGCTTCTAATGATTACTTAGTATTGATGCTTTGATAGATCTGAACTCCTGAAGGCATGAAAGTAGCTCCAACCATTATGTTCGGCAATGCACAACACATTTTGGCCCAAATGGAAATGGAAAACTAAATTCTAACAAACCAAAACAAAAAAATAAAAATAAAAAAATTACCCAAAAGCTTGATGAACTACCCAAACTTAAGCCCTTGAAAAGATAGAATGCAAACTTTTGCATGGATTGAGACAACACAACCGATGAATTCAAAATTAGATTCAGAGTCTAAACATTAAATAATAGAAATACAATGGAACCAATTACAGGTAGATTCGCTTCACATTCATGTTTTAACAAATAAATGCCCTACCCACCTACAATACATCCCTTTAATCAACACATAACAAATATACAACATAGAATCGTCAAATCAAAAGAAATGCTCTCACTCAAACATCCAACTTAAATCTTGTATATATAACAATGAAAAATGTCGAATTTGTTCTGAAAACTTAAGAACTAAAGGCATTATGTAAAAATATCAAAAGCAAAACCACTGTAAAACTGCTGGATTTGAGTGTAAAATCGCTCTGAAAATGTTGGCTCTGAATATTGCATATCAAATTGCTCTAGAAAATGTTAGATTGAAAATCGCTCTAACACCAAAAATGTCATGTATGCGCATGAAACACCTCTTCTGATGATGAATGCACTAGTAACAGGGCCAAAATGTGAAAATTGGCAAATATTAGTCTGATAAACATATAGTCGATTGTACATTTTGTAATCCACGTGTGAGGAATAGGCCTAGGGTAGTTAAGTCCTAATCATAGGAGTAATATAGGAAGTTTGGTCAAGTTTCCTAAAATTTAAGAGCTAGCCCCAAAAATCAAGGAAGTTGGTGTTGATCTAACTACCATAGATGGTATACCTAATGGTTAGGTCAAATTGACTTGAGTAGGTCAACCTGACTTTTTGGTACTTGAACACGCGCTATACCTGCGTAGCCAGCCAAGGATAAGATCCTCTTTGTATTTGCAAATCATTCAATCAATGTGGGAGTGATCACGATTTTGGAGCACTTGACAATTTTGAGTTTTTTAGATCAAAATTTGGCAAGGGATTGATTAACCAAGTATCCCATCACTCTTGAGGATTTTTTGTAGATCCATTAAGGATCCTAAACACTAATTTTAAATACAAAAAATTGTTATTATTTTTTGTTGATATCCATATTCCATCTCTTCTATGAAATTGATGGACACCTTGTGAATATTATGCCCATTTTTAAACGGGTTAAAAAGCAGAAAATATATGTGCTTTTTTTCGAACGCAAGTTTTGCGCTTTTCTGCTACCTATCCGTACGACGTCCACGTGCCACGTTCATAGTGGTTGGTGAAAGTCAAACTGCCTATTATGCTTCATAATGTACGTGTGAAAAAGTTTAAGGTACCCATTACGCAATGGAAGGCGCTCGGGCACAAGCCATTCTGCCCAATTCGGCTTTCCAAAAAAGTTTAGGCTTGGCCCCTTAGGGCCTCGCCCAAAAAATTCTGGAAATCCTTACTTGGCAGAATGGCATGTGCCCGGCTCCTTCCATAGTACGTTTTGTAAGTGGTTTGTAAACATTAAACATTGAGGGAGAGTTAAAAGTGCAATGTTTAATCATTTTTCGATAGTTCTTCCCTCTCACTAGACTGCTAGACTAAGAGCTAGTACCTAATAATTGCTTCAATTGATATTTAGCTTTAATTATTACTTTGCTTAACATTGTTGCCTATAATGCTTGTGTGGAGAGTTTCTCCTACATTTTCTTTTTTTTGATTCCGTTAATCCAAGGGAATTGCAGATTTCATTATCTATTTTGTGACTAGAACAAGGAACCTATATAAAGTCCATCTTATGTTTAACTGATTCTTGTAGAGCGACATGCACTAGTTCTATTTTTAAGAGCATTTGCTTTACTAGACATGTAAATTTTGTTAGTTTTATATTTTCTTAAAAAGAACAATGGTCTTGACCACATTAATGAAAATGTAAAATGTATGAATTTAGAAAATAAGGGTGATTCTAACTTATCTACAAACTAGACATCTGAATGAATTATTTAGTATGACAACATGGACACCACTTATGTAAATAAATGAAGCCATTGGGTTGAGCCATTTTTATGGCGAAATGACCCATGGAAAGGTCACTAAAATATTCAAACACTTATGTAAAAGATGAGTGATGCCACCCAAAATGGCAAGTTAAACTCAATCTCTCTCTACATGGTGACCACCTATGACCCACTCCATGTTTTCTCTCTTTAAAAGAGTGGGGACATATCACTTGCCTCTTTCCCTCTCTCTTCCCAAGTGTAGGGATTCTCTCCATGTGGGAACCCTCGTCACTTATTGGGACGAAGGGGATCCCCATGTGTCCCAGGTGTAATTCGCTCCTACCCGGTTTTTTTTTTTAATATTGGTTGCCCGGGCGCCACGTGTCCGGGCAACCAGAATTTATTCCATAAGCGTTCTTAAAGTAAATATGGACAACTTTACATCCTAACTAATCTTGAAAGCCACTGACTACTCATCTACATTTATTTACAAAGGCTAATCCTTTTGGGCCCTATGAAGCTTCAAAAGGCCTTTTTCAATAAATAACAAGATATCTCTTCAATGGGATAGATCTTGATGGTATGGTGCCAAGATTACAATCTGGTGGATTGATAAAGAATGCCAATGTGGACTTCCCTACTTGGGAGTGAGCATGGAACTCTCACGTTGAGTCAAATGTACATACTAAAGTTTTATATGTTGCTCAAGATAATGAAGTGCAAAAAATTGTCACAATATTGTTAGATTGACTTAATCAAAAAATCAAAGGCATAATTTTAACATTGAAAATTCACCATTAACATAAAGGATTATATTCAACTAGATAGGTATTACAATACATGGTTTTGAACATCATACCATCAATAGCCAATTATAACATAGTGCCAAATAAAACAAAATTATCCTTTAATAGGCCGAGCATAGTGATCCATACCCACAACTATCTTGTAAACATTTCATTCTCTCCATGCATTAGGCTTTGGATGTATAAGAGCTTGGTCCTTCCTCATTTCCAATTTATAAAAAGTCTAATGTGATTCATCATCCTTCAACACAGATAGGCTCACATTTGCATGCAAATGTGCTTACACTTTACAACATACAAACATAAAAATGTGTGTGCTTTTCTTCTTTTTCAGAGAGAGAGAGAGAGAGAGAGTGTGTGTGTGTGTGTGTTTTGCATGTTCTCATTGGTCCACATTTGCCCTAATTTTCTACAAAGAGGCTGATGCTATAAAATCATGAAGATCTGACAGAGAGGGGGGGGTGGGGGAGAGCTCTAGATGGTTGCACTGGACGATTGCTGCTTTTGTTCAGGGTTTCCAGCATAAATAACTCCATATTCTTTCATCAATTCCACTGCCTTCTTCCTCTCTTCATTGCTCACTCGAGGTGGGGCTTCTGCAGGATCCTGCACTCTCTTTCCCACCTGCAAGAACCAATTCTCAAGTCCTCCCGGAGCGTAGTTCAGTACCATTACTGCAGTCTTGTCGAACCTATTTTCGAAAGTGTGAGGAACAAAACGAGGCAGATGAATAAACGATCCTGGTTTGGCGTGGAATTCCTTGCCGCCCACAAGCCAGATAAGCTCTCCTTCAAGCATGTACCACGACTCATCCTCCAGTGTGTGGATATGAGGTGGAGGGCCAGATCCAGGAGGGACACGATCCTCAAATACGGCATATGTTCCCCCCGTTTCATTGCCAAGTGCCTTCAGCGTCACTAGCACTCCCAGAACCCATAGATTTATCCCTCCACCTGTGAAAGTAGAACAAAGAGATTGCTGAATGTATTAGAAAGGAATGTCAGAATACCCAAAACAAAGAGCTATCATAGAAAGTCAGTGACAAGCTGAATAAACGTGTACGCAGAGACGTAGAGAGTGCAAACCCGCTTCAATCATGTTCACTTTTGGTGCAACAATGGCATGGAATTGATCTGCGCTGAAAGATACTTGATCCATACTTTCCTACATGCACATTCAGTGACTGGTTACAGAGTTCCCTTCAGCAATCAAATTAATGTTTATGCTCTAAGTAGTCAAGTTGTGCTTTCCAAGACTGTTCATAGACGTCTAAAAGCACACAAAAACTTCTAGTTCGTACAGTAATTACATTACTTCAAAGTTCAGAGTAGAACGACTACATAAGCAAGCATTATGGAGACAGTCCAAAGGAAAGTAGAAGCAGAAAAAAAATCTCTCATATGATGCAACAAAATGGAGCTGAAATCAACACAGCCGATGCATCACATCAATCTGCCAACAACCCAAAATCAAAACCAATAACATACAAATTTGATTCAAAAAATTGTGATGGCAGCCAGCTTCCTCAAAACTTGCTGCTCTTATCTCTTAGTTCTGACTTAGTATACCTGGTTTAGACTTTTGCAACTGTTTATCTTTATCTTTTATTGATGTGCAATGGAAGAAACGTGTCATCGTATTAATTCATTGATCTAGAAAGTATTAGATGAGCGAATATCCATCTCTGTGAGATGGGGATATATCACCATCTCTTTAAAATGGACCGTTGGAGTGGTGGTGTTGAATATGCTCAACCAAAAATATCGCTTTGTGTTGAATATGCTCATCCAAAAATATCGCCCTGCCATAGGCTGGGGCTTATTGTTTTCATGTTTGGTTTTAACCTGCTTGCGATCTTTTTCTTTTTTTTTTTCTTTTTTTTAAAAATATTTTTTATATATTTTGAGGGGCCTTACGATTATTGCGACGTCGACACGTATTAGTGTTTTTAGTTTTTTAAAAACATTGTATTTTGAAGTTTTTAAAGCCTTCACGCTATCACGAATCAGTGTGGACGGAGACAATTTGAAGTTTTGTTATTTCTCTGTCACGTTCCTTGCTTTTTTGGAGCTTCTCGTTGGTCTGCATGCAGGCGCGGGTGTGAATGTCTACGTGCCACCTACGTCATCTGATTTACGCGATCTGATCTGATGGCATAAAAACCATTTCAAACTATTTCAATCGTAGTCTTCTCCAGGAATCGTACGTGATTTACATCCTGTGAATTATAGAGAAGCGATTTTGAAAAGAGAGAGTGAATATCAGACAGATAGAAACTGAAAGTGCGTAATTTTGAAAGAAAAAAGCTGGGTATCAGATTCGTAGAAACAAACGGAAAGCAATATAGCACACGGTTCTTAAGTTTGCCAGGTTCAAATTTCTGGTAAGATGCTCATAGTTTTGCGTACGGTTTGTGGTGGTGTATAGGCGATGATACAAACTTGTAATTGTTTTACCAAGAGCTTGTACCATTTCTACAGTCAGGTCTCTTTTTTTAAGTGCGAGTTGTATTGTAATCATGTGTTTGCGTAAGAATTTGCTTCGAACTAGAAGAAATACATTGAATTGATTTCGTTGTCCGCCATCTACAGTCTAGAGTATGACACGATTCTAAATTTGTGAGATATACTTTTTGAAGGACCAGAGGCTTACGTTGAAAGATAAGCTTGCCAAGTTATACTCTGACATGGTTGTTAAAAAGTTAGATCGAAAGTCCTCGGACACACCAAATATTTAAAAAGTTCTCTGAACTTTTTCTAAAGAGTCTGAGACTTTGTGTGGCAGTTTACTAATCATCTTATAAAGGAATTAAAATTCTGCAAATCACGCATTGAAGAGTATGGCCTTTGTGTTGGAATCCATCACCTCACCTAAATGACGCCTTTGATATTCTGAATCGAGCCCGATTATCACGTCGATTATTTGCTTACCATCTACGTCGATCCAACTTCTTCTATAGGTACAGTAAGCAAGTTTATCTTAGGTAATATTGAACCCTTCCACTCATGCACTGAGAATTTGGTAGCCCGCCCAGTTGCCCCTTATTAACTTTTCATAAATAACATAATTGTATTTGCACCTTACACAATTTCTCAGCCTTCTTCACTTTTTTAATTACGGTGTTAGTGAAGCAAAAACTTGTATTAGATTGTAATAATATTTGTCTTTTCCTAGAATTCACAACACACTTCACATTTCGACTTTGAAACATATCTACCTAGTGTTCTCGATGGTCACCCTTCATTCCCTTCGCAAACATCCTTGTTTCAATAATCTTCATGATAAGGACATTGATTCTGCAACAAGTGTTGAATATTCTATCTAGCGGAAGCTGAACATGCGATCCCACACTTTCTTTTATCACTAGAGCCGATCCGAACCACTTCAACTGTAAAATGTGGCATTTATAAAGAAAAGACACACCAAGTAAATATGCGACCATTCTCCAATCTTTTGCATCTTTTATATCCTTGTTGGAGATAAAACATGCCCTTTCCTCTCCTCTCCGTATTTGTTCTTAGTCCATTCAATAGAGAATTTATTCGTATATTACTTTTCTTCTTTCATAGTAAAAATCCTCCTTTTATTTCTCGTTTATGACAGTAATCTATCATCACGCGTAGGATTGTATCCTATCTCGAGATGTTGTGTGCAATAATTTATGTTTCTTGGCCTAGTCAGGGCTTCAATAGGAGATCTTTGCAATACTTTGGTAGGGTCTCAGCAGTACTTCGGTAGCAGAGCTCGACAGTACTTTGGTAGGACGCCTTGACAATACTTCGATAGGAAGCCTTGGCAGGACTCAGCAGGAAACCTTAGCTGGAGGATTTATTTGCTAACCCCTGCAAAAGATTTAGTAACGCTTCGGGGAAGAAAAACATCAGTATTGGCAAAAAGGCAAAATTCAATCAAAGTCAAATCATCGAAGTCATTTTGAGGGTATTTTCTTTTCTTTAGCTAGGAGATTCAATTTTTCCTTAGCCGGTAGACAAATATATCATCGAGGAACGACGGTTTATTACCATAAAAAGTCATCGGTACAAAGACTTGGCCTAAGCGACGTTAAGGACTAAGGAGTGTGGCTTAGACCTAGTGTGTGAGGTGAAGTAACTTTCATCGCTCGACTCAACTCGCCCGTAGGAGTAGGAAGATAATGAGGGCTGGCCCCTACTAATTGAAAAACAGGTTTTTCAAGTTTCAGACTAACCTGAAAAAGGGTCACAAAAATTTTGAGTTTTGAGTCTCGAAAAGTTTCGAGTTTCGAGTCTCGAAAATTTTCGAGACTCAAAACTTCGTCTCTCCACAAATTGTCTTGAAAATTTGGAGACTCTAGAAATTCGAGTTTCGAGTCTCAAAAATTTTGTGTCTCAAAGCTTTTGAGACTCAAAATATTAAAGTCTCAAAAAATTCTAGTTTCGAGTCTCAAAAATTTCGTCTCTCCACAAATTGTCTCAAAAATTTGGACACTCCAAAAATTCGAGTTTTGAGTCTCGAAAAATTCGTGTCTCAAAAATTTTGAGACTCAAAATATTGAAGTCTCCAAAAATTTGTGTTTCGAGTCTCGAAAATTTCGTGTCCTTAAAAATTGAAACCTCGAAATATACCTCGAAAATGTCTCCAAAAATTCATGTCTTGAGTCTCCATAAATTTGTTCTCCACATGAGTCTCGACAATTTGGAGTCTCCAAAAGTTGAGTCCTAAAAATTTGGAGACTCCAAAAATTCGAGTCTAGAAAAATTCGTGTTTTGAGTCTCAAAAATTTCGAGACTCCAAAAATTTAAATCTCCAACAATTTGAGTTTCGAGTCTAGAAAAATTCATGTCCGAGTCGAGTTCATGTCCAATTCGTGTCGAGTGTGTGTTTAGTCTAATTCGTGTCTAGAAAAATTCTCTGAATTCGAGTCAAGTGTGTGTGTGTGTGTGTGTGTGTGTGTGTGTGTGAGAGAGAGAGAGAGAGAGAGAGAGGGGGGGGGGGTTGAGATTTTTTTAGAGTTTTATGTGTGTGTGTGTGTGTGCACGCGCTCCCGCAGATTTGACAAAAAAAATTTAGAGTTTTTTCATAGCTTGGGATTTTAAGGTTTTGAAATAATAAAAAAATAGCTGCTTAAATGATTGATTCTTTTGTGTAAAGAAAACTTGAAAATTCAGATTTTATCTTGTCATAACTATCATGGTCGCCTTATCCATCATGTAAATTTTGAACTGGTCGGGATCTCGACATGGATTAGATGCATGAAATTTATCACCACTTATCAATCAATAGGTATGTAAGGACACTCATCCCAGCTTCGCAGTTTCAAGTGGCTTTGTTCCTGTCAATCAGTGTCCAAGATTCTTACAACGTTCTGACGATATCAAGACGGTAAAGAACAACCATACTATGTATAGAGATCGTCTTCTCTAGCGGGATAATAATGTCTACTCCGCAATTTCGACTGGTGAATATATAATAAATGAAGTTAATACTAAGTAGGTGGATGAACCTCTCAGGTGGTCCTCAACAAGACAGGGTCTGCTGCTATAGAAAATTTGTACACAAGATTTCATTTGGTGGGGCACATAGCCTTTAAGTTTGGACTACGACCTGCATTCAATGCTTGGCTAAAGTGAAGCAAGAACATAGCTAATTAGTTCACCAAGATAGATCTAAAAATAAGATATCATGATATTAGACTTTGCTCATAAAATGTTCAAAAGACAAGGTCCAAGCTCAATATGGGCATCACAAGTTCTTTGTCTTAGCTTTTGATTGGAGTAATGCATTTTTTACAATTCAATAGATGACAAACGATCTGTTTCATCCATATCTTAGAAAATTTGTAATGATTTTAGATGATTTTCTCGTTTTCAATAAAATACTAGAGGAGCACATTGAGCACCTTAGGTTTCTAAGACGAGCAACTTAGAGCTGGAGAACCTAAATGTTATTATCTTAAGCAAGTGTTTTATCTAGAATATGTCATAACAATTCATAATATGAAAAAGGACTACAATATGATATAGTTGTGGAGTGGCTCATTATTGAGTCTAATATGATATAGTTGTGGAGTGGCTCATTATTGAGTATGGTATACATTTGAATCCTTTTTTAAGGTTTAGAGTATTATTCCTATAAAGTTAATGCCAAAGTGGTAGCATCTTTGAGCAATGAACTAATTGTGGTGACCATGAAGAAGAAATAAGAAATCCTCATAATTCTAGCTAGTGAATTGCCTAAATTGGATGAGAGTTTTTGAGCTCTCAATAATCTAGTTTTGTGCTTATGCATTGCAAAATGTTACTCCTTATAAACCTTATGCTTTTTAAGGTAGATGCAACAGACTACGAAGTAGGTGCAATGTTGCTCTATCATGCAAGGCCGGTAGCCTATGAGGGTGAGAAGTTGAGATAGGCACACCTATGTACACCATTTTTTGCTTTGAAATCATGAAGACTGTATGTCTATTGTTGAATAATTTTGCCAAATGATCTTCTATTTCGAAAAAAAATTGCCCCTTTCGTGCAAAGAATAACAAACCCAACAGCACACCATGAAGACCCATTGGACACACCCATGCTTGCTTTTTAGTCAAACATAATTTGTGTGCCTCCAATCTATGTAGAATAGATCTTGCTTGGCCACATTATTTATTATCTGATAAGGTGCTAAATCATTTACACATATGGTAGGGCCCAGCCTGGGGGCTTAGCAGTGCTAGCTCCAGTGCATTGAATAGGAACTATGGACCTTTACATAAAGTACTAAATTTAAGCGATCTCTAGAGACCCTATCCTTGCAGCAAGCTAAAAGTCAAATATGTTTGGAAATTATTTACAAGAAAAATCAACCACAATACTCTAAATATCAATGTGTACAGCTTTTTTCCATTTCACTTCTAATGCCCAATCAATCAAAACAGTTGTTTTGTGAGGGTTCCTGCAAGATACTGAATTCATGGACGTTTACTTCTGTTTTGTCTGCAAAATCTTGGTTACAAAAAATAACATGCGATTCTGTGAATACATGCATTAGCCAGCCAGTTCTTTCTAGCTAAAAAAATCAGACAGCACCACGTCTTTGATGCATTCATACTTCATTATGGATTGCCAGATGCAAATATCTGGTATAGCAAATAATTTTTGAAACTGAATAGCTTCAAACACTTTATGCTAAGCCAAAAGGGTACTGTAATTTATCTGTAATAGCTGTTACTCCTCAAAGACGAGCACAATTACAGCAAAAAATGAGTTATTATTGGTTAGAAACAAATGCCATCGCCTTGCTTAGAAATAGCAGTGATCCCCCGCAGATTGGCCTAAGTTTTCAAAAGGGGAGATCACGGTGATGGTGATAAGGATTATATGCTTCATATGTACAAAATGCTCTAGAAGCTTCAGCCTATTACCTTCATATTGGTCTGCAGCCAGTTTGGATCTCGTTGGGGAAGAGATTGCGACAGTGTTCTTGATGCAAAAGTTGAATTGCTCAAGCGCCTTGATAGCTATGCCCCCAGTTTGGATCTCGTTGGGGAAGAGATTGCGACATTGTTCTTGATGCAAAAGTTGAATTGCTCAAGCGCCTTGATAGCTATGCTCCTTCGAAGGCTTTTGTGAATGATGAATTTTTGAGAAAATCGGTTGCATATGAGGTGTAGCATCAACAGAATAATCGTGGTATGAGTTTTGATGCCTGACGCTTGTAGGCTGCTCATGAAACCCTGAAGGCGATAAGTCCCGGAATCTAGAAGGCGATCGATGAGCCGCATGCGATGAGCTGCGCGTCGTTGCAGGGACATGTTCAGGGCTTGGTAACCGCTGGTCATAATGCCTAAGCGATTGGGCTGCGTGAGGCGCAGCTACATAGCGAGGAGGCAAAGCATCGCCTGCTGCTTTCATAACATTTGGTGCAGAGGCGACACGATACATGGAGGATGGAGCAGCAGGCAATTGCGTTGATACAGGCCTTGGCAAGAACACCAGATTACGGGGCAATGATCCTGCACCGTCATGATACTGCTGCTGATCGTCGTCAGCCTTCCAATAGCCGGTTCCAGAAGTCCCATTGCTAGGAAAGTTATGAGAATACACATGATACTGCTGCTGATCGTCGTCAGCCTGCCAATAGCCGGTTCCAGAAGTCCCATTGCTAGGAAACTTATGAGAATACATATTTTGCTGGTGATGATTGGACGACAGAACCGGATCCGATGCTCTTCGTTGCATTATAATTGTTTTTCCGTGATTCTCAGAAGTCCAATATTCAGCCAAGGCACTCATACCTCCATTTTGATGATCGATGACGCCCTGCACGATTTCCATGCCGTTGTGTTGCTGGTCCACGATCAGATCAGCATTCGGATCTAACAAGTTTAGCCGCTCATTACTAAACGGATGACCTCGAAGACTGGAAAAAATCTGTGATCCATCGAATACCTCGTTTGGCACTTCTACATTATCTCGCAAGTTCTTGGGCAGACCAGAAACTATCCCTTCCTTCCCAGAAAAGCGCTTCAGCTCTTTAGAATACGCATAGGCGATCGAAGTGAGGTCAATCTGCTCTTCGAGACTTAGATCGGAAAGATCGGAAAGATCGTCAGCAATTCCAGCATGATTTCTATATACGGGAGAATCTAAGGAACTTTGAAAACTGTCCTCAACGGAATACTGCCTGAGCACCATTCCCTTTGGGAGCTGATCTCGTGAAACTTCAAATAGCGGAACATACATACGAGTGCCTGGCTGATTATTGTCGGGTGAAGAGTATTCTGACAGCGTTGGTATAATGGAAGCAGAGATGACGGGTTTCTCTGTCACGGAAGCATCACTAAGCATGATTTCAGACATTGTTTGTTGTTGAGATACTGAGGCAGACCCCTGCGAATAGGCGATTGAATGCAGGGGAATTGTGGATTCCTTATCTGATACAGAGCTTTGAAGAGCTGGCGAGGTGGATCGGGAAATAAAAGATTTCAAGGGTGGACCAGTTGAATTCCCACTTTGCTTGGCAAGGGCGTGGGCGTCCAATCCAAACAGAAAGTCAAGATCCTGCGAAGGCATGAATGCATTCATGTGTCGTTTAGAAAGAAAAGACAATCCATTGACAGCATCCAGGAACCGTTCCTCGGAATTCCTCGAATCTTCAAAAGGCTCAAGAAGAGTCTGCTGTTTTGGAGGATAAAGAAAAATGCGGATTTTGGAAGAAGTATCCTTGGAGTATAATCTGTCGAACTCTTCCATCATGATATCAAGATCTTCATCGCTTACTATAGAAACAAGAACATCCAAATCCTCATTAGGAAGCTGATACTTAGGAACTACCGAGCTCCCGTAGAGCCTGGTGAACTTTGACATAAGATCTATAAATAAGATGTTTCGAGAAACAACTAGGATGTGCGTTTCACCACCAACGTATCGCAGCTCGTTATCATGAGGACGCGGCAGGATTCTTCCGCCATAGCTGCACATCAACTTCACCCGGCCAGAGGATAGATCCTCCGATTTGCCAGAGCTGTGATCATCTAGCATAGGTTCAATTTTCGGAGAGGAGCACTGGGATGTGCAACTGCTCATCGAACAACTCAAACTTCTTGTCCTAAAATCTATGCTGTCAAGACTCATACCGAGCAGGTTTGCAGTGCAAATTACTTCCTAAAATCTACTTTCTACAGTCACCACCTCACACAAACCTAAACCATACCTCATTCATTCATCCAATTCTTCGGTGACAGAAAATAAGCATTATGAGCAAAAACAGACTTCCAATCTTTACTCCTTGAACAAAACCTTTCGCCTTTCTTGATATCGACTATATCAATATCAGAATTGCGAAAATTGTCCCTGAAGATAACAGTTTACCAATCTTGAATGCAGATCTACAAAAGCTAATCTCATATAAAGCAAAAACAGACTTCGCCTTTCTTGATATCGACTATATCAATATCAGAATTGTAAGAAATGTCCCTGCAGATATTACAAACCTAAACCATACCTCATTCATTCATCCAATTCTTCGGTGACAGAAGATAAGCATTATGAGCAAAAACAGACTTCCAATCTTTACTCCTTGAGCAAAACCTTTCGCCTTTCTTGATATCGACTATATCAATATCAGAATTGTGAGAAATGTCCCTGAAGATATTGCAATCCCTACAATGCAATCCAATGTTTTTTTTTCAAACCAATCTGGAATGCAGATCTATCAAAGCTAATCTCCCTGTTTTTGTATCATCCCTTACCTTCCTCTCAAATCTTTCTGTAGCAATCAAAGATTTACCCTATTTTTCTTGAATGCAGATCTATCAAAGCTAATCTCCCTGTTTTTTGTATGATCCCTTACCTTCCTCTCAAATCTTTCTATAGCAATCAAAGATTTACTCTATTTTTCCTTACAAAAATCTCCTCCATCTCTCAATTTCTTCATCTGATCTGCCTTTTATTCATTCAAGCTCATCTCTCTTCTTCAGTTTTCTCAGGATCCAATAGCCTTTGCCTCCCCCCCTGTATCTGGATCGCACGCTACGACCTGCAGTCCGTGACCGTTAGATTTTTTTCTCTCTATCATTCAGATTCCGCCACGTTTTAAAAATCTGACCGTTATAAAAAATCCACGTGGTAAACGAACACGTGGCAAAAATCCAAGTGAGCGCGGGTACACATCTCCCGCGTGCCGTTACCCCCACCAGAAGAGCACGCGAGCCTTCTTCCTCCCTCCCGCCGACAGCACTTTCAACTTCTTTTCTCCCTCCGACACGCCTCCCTAGATTCTTAGTGACACGACGGGATCTTCACCCCGCCACCGTTGGATCTTCTCCAAAGAAACCCGATTTTTCCACGTGTCAATCAATCCAGCAAGTCAATTTCAAATCAACACGCGGCGTCTCCGTGTTGGACCTACCAAAAATCTTCTGCGTCGAAGTGACTCAACGGATAAAAGTGCTCACGAAGAAAGTGCTCATGAAAAAACCGCCAAAGTCCTTGGATCTAACTCTTTTACGTTTGCATTTGACAGGAAAATCACCAGACAAAAATAACGTAAGATTTAATTTTCTATGGTAAGTTTTAATATAAAAAAAATTAATTCAAGTCAAAGGTGGGGGTTGGCAAAAACTGGCCACGTGAAAAAATGATTGAAAAAAAAGTTATTCAATAAATAGAATATTTCACGAGCACTGCTCGCAAGTCAGCGTGATTCGTCAAACTACTATTATTCCAGAAGGAACCAAAATAGAAATAATAATAATAATTATTATTATTATTATATTGCTCTTCACAGGGAATTTAGGGATCTTATGAAGAAATATTCCTGTTTTCTTTTCTTTTTTTTTTATATTCTCGTTATTCAACAGCTTGAGGGTAGTCAACAAACGCGGTTGGCTGGGTATTAAAAAGGTTATATGCCAAAATGAATAATATATACTAGCATTGTATTTCACACTGCCATTGTGGCACTCCTCGTGGCCCTTCGTGGCACTGCTCGCGGCCCTTCCATCCAACAATGGAGGCAAAGATGGGGGGGAGAGGGAGTGGTGGTGGAGCACCCACCGTCACCCTTGGATGGTGTCTGCACCATCACTGGCATGCCACTAATGGTGCAAAATACGGTATCCCTAATATATATATTATAGACCTTATGGGCCATGGCATGAAATTTATCAACGTTTTTCTAGATTCTCAACCAAGTCCTTTGGCCTGGGTATCCTCCAATCATCAGAGTAGGGAATTGAGTTGAGCCTAGATGAGCAAACCAACTGAAGCATCTACGCCGCCACACCATTTTGGTCCAATGAAATTTGTCAATGTTGGGGTAGCACCTACTCCACCACACCATTTTGGTCCAATGAAATTTGTCAATGTTGGGGTATCACCTACCCCACCACACCATTTTGGTTCAATGAAATTTGTCAATCTTGGAGTTTAAGAGAAATATGTATATATATATATATATATATATATATATATAAGAGACATGAGGATCACACTTCACAAAGGTCACTTTTTGCTCCACATATTATGCAAGAGAAAAGGGGTTCAATTTGAGAGAGTGAAAGAGGTCCACACATACAAAATGCATGATCATTGTAGGGGTTATTTTGTGAGAGACGTGAGAGATCCCTACACATACAAAATATGTGATCAATATAGGGGTTATTTTGTGAGAGAGTGAGAGATCCCTACACATACAAAATATGGTGATCAATATAGGGGTTACTTAGAGAGAGAGAGAGAGAGAGAGAGAGAGAGACCCACTCCTATACATGATCATTGTAGCAAGAACACTCTTAAAGACATGGTAATCACCCATTCAAAGCTTGCATTTTTTGTCAAAGTCCTACAAACATGTGCATAATATGATCAGCCTCATTGGCTGTTTCGAGTCCTATACGCCTACAATACCAACAAATACGTTCACCTTGGCGAAGGCTGCTCTCTGTAAGCAGAATCACAGATCTAGGGACATAAAGTAGAATTCCAGTGCAAAGTAGTTGATAGGTAGCAAGATCCTAGCACTCGGAAAGAGCATGGATACTTGTATAGATTAAGTCATTGCTTTTATGCCTCTAGTCAGGCGCTCAGTACTTCTATTCAAGGCAAATAAAAGTTTACTTTGGCATTATAGATTTGGTCACTTGAATCATGTTGTTGTACAACAAATGTCTAAACATTCTATTGTTCTTGATCTAGACTATCCTAGTGATAAAGTCAAGTTACCTGTCTATCAAGATTGTTTAGTTGGCAAA